>VWZT01011796.1:79097-93399 GCA_013397055.1 Pachycephala philippinensis
GGGGGCGGCGCCGCGGCAGCGCCCGGCGGGAATGGCGCGCGCTGCCCCCTGCTGGCCGCGCCCTCAGCGCCGCGCCCGGCCCGGCCTTCAGCACCTCCCCGGGCAGCCCGGCGCCGTGCCCAGCCGCGCGTTCTGTGCACGAACTCCTCCTGGTGTCCATCCTGAACCTCTCCTGGCGCAGCTGGAGAACGTGTCCTCTCTCCTGCCTCTAGCTGCCTCGGAGAAGAGACCGGCCCCTACCTGACTACAGCCTTCTCTCAGGGAGCTGTACAGAGTGGTTAATGCCACCCCTGAGCCTCCTTTCCTCCAAGCTAAACAACCCCAGCTCCCTCGGCCTCTCCTTGTAAGACTCGTGCTCCAGGCCCTTCGTCAGCTTTGTTGCCCTTCTCTGGAATCAGAGGTAAGACGTCCAGTTTCTTGCCATGACATTAATCTGGAAGGTTTTTGCTATCCCATCATCATACCATTTTAGAGCACACAAAGCTCCACCTCAGGAAGATTTGTCATGATGCATTGACAGAAGAAGATGATTTGCTGTAGGTTTTGCTTTCTACGCTCAACATCTCTGACTTCTTCAGGAAAGGGATTCTGCCAAGCAGTCTCCCTCTTCTATAACACAGGGGTTTTTTTCCTTTGTTCACTTAACCTTCTTTTGCTAGTTTGGAAAATGTTTACACACCTTTATGTTTCCATGTTGCTAGTCTCTGGAATGCCTGTGTTTCTTTGACTTGTTAGATTGGGTAAAGTATAATGGATGGAGTAGATTGAGAGAAGAAAGGAGGCTATGACTTTGGATTTTGTGTATATAAGTGTATGCTGTCCACGTCTCAACTTGTCTGACTGGGTCCTTAATCTCAGCTTTGTATTGAGAATCTCCACTGCTCAAAACAACATCCAGGTACCTTCACTAAGCCATGAGAGACAAGAAATAGTAGTTAAAATTTTTGTTCCTGGCTCTAATTTATCTGTATTTTAGTGAAGGGTGTAATAAGCTGGTGTAATAAACCTCGTGTGTAATAAATCCTCTTGTCCTGTAGACCAACAGGGAAGTTCTAAAATTTCTTAGCATCTTCTAGTTTCTACTACTCCTAGCATCTTCTGGTTTTTACTACTCTTACAGTACGTTTCCTTTCCATGTTGTGAATATGAATGTAGTTTTGATCAGAAGGATTTGACTTTCTCAAGGAGAAACAGAAATAATTAAGAAACCAAAGAAAGCATAATATGACTTTTTATGGTGGGAGAAAGAGTGAGTAATTACATATATAAGCTTTGAAATACTTCTAATTGCTTTTACAAACATGATTTAGAAAACATATCTAGAATACTACAGAGCTATATGAAGTCCCAGATATACAGGAGGATAGGGAAGAGGGAAGCAGTGTGAAACCCCTTTGTTTGAAAATGTGTTCCTGCTGAAGACTATGAACCAGCCAAAGAACATAATGATAGATCCCATCTTCCACAAACTCAGCCTTGCTTTGGTCTTTGTAAAAATCATAGCACAAGGCCTCTTGGAACATATTTCTGGGCACATGGAGGAGAAGACACTGAGGAACAGCCAATATTGGATTTGAAAGTGGTCAGTGGTGCCCAAGCAACTTGATGGCTTACCATGACAAATGTGTAGATTGGTGCAGGAGGGGATACCAGTGTAACCTTGACTTCAACAAGATTTACAACTTGGTCTCCCACAATGTTCTTGTATCCAAAGTGGAACGTTATGGTTCAGCATGGGTGGACAACTAGATGGGTAAAAAACTGGCTGGATGGTTGAGCTCAGCAGGTAGGGGTTAATGGGTCATACTTGAACTCTGCCTGGAGGAATATTACAGGGGTCTCTCCTGGGACCTGGGCATTGAGCATGTTTATCAAGAACATGAGAAGGTGACAGAGACCAGCATTGTCAAGTGATGTCAAGTTTGCACATGACACCAAGCTGAGGGAACAGTCATTATACTGCCATCCGTAGGGACCTGAACAGACAGGAATCAAATCATAGAATCAAATGGTTGGTTTGGGTTGGAAGGAACTTAAAGATCATCTAACTCTTCTGCCCTGTGCAGGGACACTTTCCATTAGACCAGTTTGCTCAAAGTCTCATCCAACCTGACCATGAACATTTCCAGGGCTGGGGCATCCCCAGCATCTCTGGGGGACTTGTTCCAGTGCCTCATCACCCTCACAGAAAAGAATTTTTTCCTAATATCCAATCTAAACCTACTCTCTTTCAATTTGAAGCCATTCCCTCCTTGTTCTGTCAAGACACACTTTTATTTATTCTTAAAGCCCCTGGAGAGGGTCTTTAAGTAGTCCCTCTCCAGCTCTCTTGTAGGCTCCCCTCGGGTTCTGGAAGGCTACAGTTAGATGCCTTCTGTTCTCCAGGCTGGACAATCCCAATTCTCTCTGCCTTTCCTTGTAGGAGAGGTTCTCGCTCCCCCTAATCATCTTGGTGAGTGGTTTGGCAACTACATCAGCTGGTTCCCTCAGGACTCTGGGATGCATCTCATTGGGCTCCCTGGACTTCAAGTGTGTTCAAGTTCTTCAGGTGATCATTAACCTGATCTTTACTTAAAGCGGGAGAGACTTTGCTCCCCCAGCCCCCCTCCCGCTGTTCATCCACTTGAGGCCTGTGGGAAGAGGGGTTACGATTGAAGACTGTGAGGACAAGAGACAAAGGGCAGAACTTGAAACTAGGTGTTCAGGCTGAATCTGAGGCAAAACCTCTTTACCCTAAAGGCAGTCAAGCAGAGGAGCAGGTTGAGTGAAGTTCCATTGGCCCGCCCCACCTTTCTTTTCAACACAGCCTGTACTTTTGTATTGATCTAATAGTTCTTCCCCTCTTGGGAAGAGTCAGAGGCCCAAGATTTGGAAAGCTGAAACTCATGTGTACAAGTATTTCCTACTATCTGGGAAACTGCCTTATAATGCTATCAGAATTTGGCTGTTTCAAAAGCATGAGGAAGCAATCAATTCGTCTTTTTATGAAAAGGTGAAAATGCGTTCAATTAACAAATAATTAGGTACACTACTGAATCACTTACCAGGGCAGGTAGTTACAGGGTTTCTTTGATAGAATAATGTGGAATGGTAGTTTTTATCATTAAGGTGTAAATGAAGTGTGAGATTTTGGCTATTTTTTAACAACTGACTCTCCAGATACGTATTTATAAGCTGCAGCACATAGGCAAAAACTACACATTTTGTGCTTTAACTTCCCTTCTTCACTCTGAGCAAACTGTATAACCAGTCAAAACAAGCTAAACCATCCAATGGTTGTCTTCAGCCAAGTCTGCCAAAACATCTGCTGCTAGCAGCCATGGAATATAGCAGCAGTTGAAGGCTGGCCACCCTTTCCATTTCACATGTGTAGCAGACCTCCTGCCCTAAACAGTAGAGGTAAAGAATTCTTTCTGGAGCTGTCCCATTCACAAATGTAATAACTCACTAGAGGTGGTTTTTTCCTCATGCAGGAATTGTTGTTCGACAGGCTGGTAACTGAAAGATGAAACAAACAGGATAAAACTACCACTTCTTAGGAATACTTTCATTTATTTTTTATAAAGAAGTGCCTCACAGATGAAAACAGGCAAAATTCTTTGAGCATCCATTGTCTTTGTTTTGACAAGATTAGTAAGACAAGATTAGGGAAAAAATGTAAGGCCTCTGAAAAGAAAATCTACTTCTTTTTATACCCAGATAAACATTTTGTAGCACTTTGGATGCTATAACCCCATTAAACTCAAGTTATGTAACTTCAGGGCAGGCAGTACAGGAAAATTGTCATTTTTACAAGTTTCTTGGCTTGGTAGAGGTATATTCGGTAAGTGGAGCAAGCTTTGCACCTTGGATCTTCTGAACTTTTTGTAACCTTCTTGTACTCTTTAGGGAGAAAACATACAGTGACAGATAGAAAGCCTTTGATACAAATGAGAAATGCAAATTCTGATACATTATTCCAAATTTAGGTAAAGGATTAAGTAAATTTGATGTGCTGTCAATATCACACCATGTTTTTATCCTTTAAGGAATACAGTTAATTGTACCAGAGCTCTCTTGACACTCAGTATGATGAAATTCAGTTAGTCAATTATTTCATGAAGCAGTTTATTTGTAAGCAAGCTTCAAAAAACCTGAAAATAAATAATCATGTCAGATCCAGGTGGGATCCAGAGAGGATTTTATAAGAGTGTATAAATATGGAAGTAGTGGGAGAAAAGCAGATGGAGCTGTGCTGTTTTTCAGTGGACTCTTCTGGCCTTCCAGTTTCCTGATTTCTCAGGGAGCTACAAACAATTTCATCCATCCACTCACATGATGGGAGCGGGAGTAATTAGCTTCCCAAATGCCAGATAATCTTGCTAAATTTCTGTTTCTATAAAATGTGTTCTTTACATGTTGGTGAGGTGTGAAAGTGTGAAATCCAATGGTACCTATTGCACAGAGCCGTGAGCAAAAGCCTTTGTAGATTAGCTGGAATCTTCTATATTGTTGACTCCTATTTTCTGAATTCCCTTCATTACCACAAGGTATTGGAAGAGAGGAATGACACAAACCATATGTGGAGGTTGAAAAGGAAAGTTTAAAATAAATTGTGGCCTCTAAGAACAAAGAATTTAAAACACAGGTGTGGCTTTGAATGTGCACTCCTGTTGACAGCCAGCAGGGAAGAAGAGCTACAGGGGGGTTGCTTTCATTTGGTTTAAACCAGCACATCAGTATTTGGTAAGTGAGGGATAAAGCTGTTTTGGGTCATGAAAGGAAGTGGCTCATGAAGTATCACCTTCCTAAGCAAGAGGGGTTTCTGATTTGCAGCTTTTTCACCTCGCCAAGTTGGTGATGTGAAAAGTAAAAAAGTAAATCCTGATGTTCATTTAAATAGGATACCTTTCTTTTTTCCCCAAAATCTCACAGCTGAAGAGACAAAAGTATTAGATCGTGTTTGTGCACTCTTTGTCTTGCAGTGGGAAACAAAAGAGAGATTAAATGTCTTATACCCACACTACAAAAAAATATAGGTAAGTACCTAGCATATAATTAGTTGTTTGGGTTTTTTTTTTTCCTTCATAATAGCTCTACAGTTACTTCCTGAAAACAAGTCTTTAAAACAACTGTTCTGATCAGACTAGAAATAAATCAAGTGCTGACTTGTTAGTTAAAAGCACCAACTGCCCCTGAGTAAGAGAAGCAAAAGCCCTGCTATGGAAAGCCAACAGAAAGTTCTGGGTCAGTTCCAAATTATGGAGTAAGATATGGTATGTCTTTCAACATTTTATTTGATTCTTTATTTAGCCAGATTAAGAGACTATACCTTTTCAGATGAAGGTTATAATAAGGAACACATTAGACTACGTAATCTAAACAATATTACATATTAATATTTATATATCAAATATATGCACACTTTTCACATAGGTACAGAGACTTAAATGAGGAGAAGTTTAAGTTCAGTTTAAATTCATCCGTCTCTTGTGGGGAAAAAAAATGTACAGAGATCCCATCAAGTAATACATCTTTATTTCACCAAAATCATTATAGTCAGCGGTAAGTATATAACAAAAAGGTAGATACTTTTATCACAGGCAGACATAACTCTAGAACTCATATTACATTTTAGCATTTACACTTCTTACTATCTCAGGAGTTCCTCTAGTTCTGCTAACAAAACTGAGATTTAGTAAATAATAAGCCATATCAGAGCTGAAAATAAAGAAGACTGTGTAACAACATAGCAAAGTCAAGAGGCTGAAATTTTAGGCCCAGCCACCTAGCAAATATTATGATATGACAGGCAAGTTATTTGTGCTTCAAATACACTGATTTTAATATTTAATAGCTTATTTCCAGCTTTTAAATTTTAGAACAAATAACTTCCTGACAAAGTACATAAGGGATTTGCTCAGAGTTAATGAATCACTTCTCTGTGAGGAAAACACCAACCAACCAACCGAAAAACCAGCTACAGTTTGATTTATTTGTTGTAAAGGATTGCTAGTTTAACTTTTTAGTCATGATTTGTCTCTAGACCTTGGGAACATGTAAGCAATTCTTATGAATAGAGTAGCTTAATGCATTCTGAACTGCAAAATATGCAGAAACACCCACATATGGAATAACAGATTGCTGTTAAGGTTTAGTAAGAGTTGTGCACTCTGAAAATAAAATGTCCAAGTCTTGTTGTTAAAACCACATTGCAACTTCTGATTCCACACTCTAATAATGTATCAGAAACCCAGTGTATAAAACACAATTTTTTATATATGTGTATATATATAAATATATAGCGTTATTTATCTCTATGCCTGATAGAACCTGTTGGCCTACAGGATAGATGTAGTCCTTCACCAGCAAGAATGTAAAGAAATACCACGTGTGCTAGGCTCTAGAGTGATGTGCTCATGCATGAGATTCTCCTTTGGCTGTGTCCCTTGTGCCCACATGGATGACAGGACGTGATGGTCTGAGGGCTTGACAGAAGCACCCAGATCAAAGGCCCTGGCAAGCAGCAAACCTTCTGAGACAGTGAGGTCAGCAGAAGTAGAGTCCCCAGCCACCATGACTTGCTCTGCCCTTGTAGGGGGCTCAGATGTCTTTCCCAACCAAGCTTGTTTCTGTTTATCTGTTTTCAGAATATGGCACCTGAGTGCCTTCAGTTCATACCTACATGACCAAAAGGAGTCATTCTCCTCTTGCTAGGAGTCACAAGCTCCCAACATTTCCACCTTGGGAGTCTCAGCCTTCCCACCCTGGGAGTCCAAACCTGCTGCAGAGTCCAGCATAGCCTTTTAGCTCTCCCACCTCTTAAACAGCTATTGCAGATAAATTCTTAAGTAAGCCAACATAGTTGAGTTAAAGGGGTTTATTGATCATTAAATAATTATAAAATTATAATTAAACAATTATTGAATGATAATTAAATAGTAATGTAATTAAACAACTACAACCCACAGCTGTACAGGAGAGCTCAGTGGTCTCAGGGTGGGGCTACAGATGTCTATGGTAGGATGTGGTTGATTTGTAGTTAACCTGCCTTGGTGCAGGAGTACAGCCACAGCAGTTTTAGTTTTGTCTAGTCCTGCTCAGGTTGGTTCTGTTAGGTCCTGGTAAGTTGTGGTCTAGGCTCCTTGGTTCCTGGCAAGGCAATGGGCTGGCACAGTTCTCTGGGTGTGCATAGCAGGGCTGACTGTCAGTTATGCCTGAACCAAAGCTCACTCTGTTCACTCAGCCAGAGTCCTGCACCCGTCACCGCTGCAGAGGACTCCAGCACTTGCCTCTGCACAAGCACCTCCTTGGAGGGATCCTGTTGCCCTCCTGTTCATCCTTCCTGGTGCTATATGGTGTACTGCCTTCTCCCATAGCCTCTGTACCAGGCAGCCCTGTACCTGAGCCCTGCACCTCAGCCAGACCTCAGCCTCCCCTGGAGGAGGCCAGTATCACCCTTGGAAGAGGCACCTGGCACTCCATAGAACCTTATACCTGCAGGGCCCCCCATGTTCTCTTGGAGCAGCATTTGGGCTGGTGCTAAGGGGCGTGCTATCATGCTGGCTCCAGCACGGTCTTCAGCAGTACTTCTGTGCACCCTTGGCGTGTGTCCCCTGTAATAGAAATGCTGTGGTCAAGGCCAGCTGCCTCTCCCAGTGGATCACTGCTCTTCTCTGGTACAGCCAAACAGAAGTAAACACCCCCTGACCAGGACAGCACTGACTTGGAGCTGCTGTGTTCCACAATAAGGAAAACAGAAGGAGGAGCAGAAGTGTGTCTCTGTGAACAATAAAAACTGTACCGAGTCCCTGTTTGCTGCCTCTGGTTACCACTAAATTTCCTTCTTCTGCTCTATAATGAAGTTTGTAACTGAAATGTGTTCTGTTGAGTGCAGTCCATGGCTGATTAATGGAAAGATAATTCTTATGAATGCTGCTGCAAGCACTGGTTTTGTAGGTGTTCATTTCATTGAATAATGTGGAATAGGAGAGGACTCTGGAGCTCACAGCAGGGGCAACCCTAAAGTTAGATCAAAGTTCAGTATTAAAGCAGTTCCTCACATTCTCCCAGCAGGGCTGTTGACTTGCTTTATTACCTCGTTACACAGACGGAACTTTACAATGTGTATCTCAGTTCGAGATTTCAGAAAGAATGTGAGTTTTCCAATCCATGCTGCAAGTAAAACAATTAAAAACCTGCTTGTGTGCTCTGTGACATAACTGGACAGGACCAGCAGGCAGTCATGGATAGAAATTTTCAAGGTGTGCAGGGCAGCCAATAGCTTGGGCAACACTGTGACATTTTAGAGGGTCAGGCAGAAAAGGAAATGTGGCAGTGACCCTTATTCTTACAGAAGTGATGTCCTTAAAATCCCCACAGGCCAAAGGAAATGAGCATCCAACTTAAAAATGGGCCTACCACTAAATTAACAGCGATCCTGCACCTGTGCATTACAACATCGGAACAGGCACCAGCACCTCCAGCACCAAAGCTGTGATGGACCTGGAGAGAAGCTGAGAGCTCATCCCAAACCCAGGGACCCACCTGCAGGCTGGTTAAAAGGACAGAAAAGCCATGAATTGTGCAGATTCCCACCACAGACCACTGACATCACGTAAATCTAAGCACTGGAGTGCTGAAGTGCATTAGGAAAAAAGAGGTGAATGAGATTCACTGATGGAAATGAAGCACTGAGAGCCTGGTAACATTCAAGTTAAGATTTCATAGGAGATCCCATTGGGTAGCTTTCTCTTGGCACAATCACAGCTTTTCATTAAGGTCTCTGGTAAATGAGGCAGTCTGTTCACTGAAGAGAGATTAACAATGGAGGTACTATTTGCACACAGAGCAGTAGTAGAGGATTTCCCACTCTTATGGCATCGAAATGTGCTGAGAAACAGGGTAAAAAAGCCCACCAGCCTCTGTCTTCTTTACTATGTTATCCCCATGTTCCATGTTTGTGTGCAAAGAATTGAACTACTTGCAAATGGGCAAAAAAGACAACTTTTGTGAGATGTAATGTAGCTCTGTGCTCTCACTTTCACTAGCCATCTGGGTATATCTTTCACGATGCATTTGCTCTCTGCCCTCAGGCAGGAAAATACGTCAGGGAAACATCCATCCTGACTGTGCCATATCATAAGTGATCTGATGATCTGATCTGGTCTGTTCAGGAAGCCTTGTAAGAAACTAAGTGGAATACTCCTAAATTGCGACTGCTAGTTTTATTCAGCGTGTTAATTTGCTGCAGGAAAATTGAGGAATCCAAAAGCAAAGTACTAGTACAAACATCTTGAGAAAAATAGGCGGTATCTAATTTTTCACTGAAAAGTAGTTAAGAACAGTTAGTCAACTCATGTTCAGGCATAATGATAAGTAAGATGATACAGACAAACAGTCTACCTTTAGAGTGCAGCAAAGGAATACCTACTGCTTTTCTGTGCATCTTTAATGCTCCTTGAGCAAAACGTGTATGTACAGGCAGTATAAAATATGGACCTCTTTGCAAAAAAGCATGTTTACCATTGTTTTCTATAATGTGCCAGTTGTTTTTTACAAAGTTCTAGATGTCAGAGCAACTACAAGTAATTACTAGTCAGTACAGGATGAATAGTGCTGTAGTGAATGCTCAAGGCTGTTTTGTTTACCAGTTACCAAATGCATGCAGCAAGTATGTAGTAGGAAACATGCCTCTTAGGTAAGGGTTAGTGACTGTGTGTGCAAGTTCTTTGGGCAGGTACAGTGGCAAAGTGAAAACTAGTATCTTAGACTAGCCACATGATAGATGGTAAATTGCCTGGGCTCCAAAGTATGTTTCTTCTACCAGCTTTCTGCATTAGTTTGCTCCCCACTTCATCCTGCTGTAGATGAGTAACATGTTCTGTCAGAGTCCTGAGCTCAGTAAGGGAGTTTTTGTGCAACTGCAACACAAACTATGAACAGCACAAGTCTAATCTTACTGTGTGCAAGGGTGTTGTACATTGCCTATACACCAAAAGTTTAAAGGACGTTTTGAATAAAGGGTTGTTTTCAGGTGAGCATTCACAGGAATCTAGTCTGGGTTAAAGTCCTCTACATGATTCCAGAGATGAAGGGAAATACACTGGTGGTCAACAAAGACGTCTGCCTTTACTGCAAGTTGTATCATTACTCTCGAAAGGGACAAGAACAATCCTTCCACTTTTATGGTGCAAAGAGTTTTTCTTTCTCATGCTCCATACAGCAACTATAAGCTGATCATAGATTATCTACTTTGGAAGGAATTCTCCAAAAGCATTACATAGTCTGGTGCTGAAAGTGCAGTGCTGACAGTGTAGATTTCTACTTGTCTCAGACAATTTATTCTCTAATTTTGGGTACATAGTCCGATCCTCAAGACCCTTTTCTTCAGTTCGAGTGGCAGAGTCGAAAAAATGCTTTTATTCTGCAAGAAAACGGTATTATTCCTTGGCAGGACACTTGTGTGAGTTTCTACTCGGGATTAAGAACAGGATCCAAGTCACTGGTAGGAGTGACAACGAGCCTCTGCTAAACCCCGTTTAACCAGTAGATGGCAGAACTTAAAGCTTTGTTTTGCTACTGACACCGAAGTTCAATAAACATTACTGCAATTCTATGAAGACTCGTTTAAAGAAAGACAATTAAGTAAACCAGTGCTAAGACTAGAAGCAAATTATATTTATTAAAATCTGCCGACCACAGAATTTCCTTTAGAGGATGCACATTCATCTAATTAAAGAGGGAGATGCAGTAGGCCCTCACTAAGTTCAATAACCAGAATCCACTCTGGTATTTCTGAGAGGTCTTCTGAGAGCTGTCAGACTCTCCATTTTCAGACTTTTACTCCTGTTGCACACTGGCAATTTGAACAGCTTAAAACAGTCATGACTGACAATGGAATCTCAGCATGAGCTCCTTCATGAGCCACCAAGCATATTTTCCTGTACTCAGGACAAGCTGTAGGCCATAACCTGCAAACTACCATCTCACCAATTTTTCAGCTCATTCACAGATGGCTTCCTGGAGTGAAACACTTTTACTGAGTGTTGAACTCATATGAATATATAAATTCATATGCTCTGTAGAACATAGTATGTTAAATTATGTACCCTTAGGTGCTGCTTATGGAGACACAGCACACCAGAGTAAACCTCACCAGGCCTTTTCATTATACTGCAGAGAGCCAGGAAAAGCAGGACACATGCAGACACTTCTTTTTGATGACATCTCCAAATCTCTGGGTCCTGTAGGCTGCCAGCTCAAGTTTATTGCCTCCCCATCAGCCCTATCCTAGCCCAGTTTGAGACTGATTGCAGCAATCCTGTGATTGCAGCAATCCTGTGATTGCTGCAACCTCAGTGATCAGCTGAGCCTTCATGGAAGATTGCTACAACACTGAAGTATACTGCTGTATGTTAAGGCTTTATTGGCTGTAATAAGCTGAAAGCTGTCTCTTGGGAATTCAAAGCATTTGTAACTTCTTGACAGAATCAGAAAGAGTGAAATATGTTTAGAGACACAATAGTAAAGCCAGATAGGAATTGAACAGATATGATATACTCCCTGGACTTTTAGGACATTGGTGAATAATCTCAAAGAACACTCCAGAAGGAATCTGATGTTAGACCAAGCTTCTTGTAAATGGATTTCAGTAAGACAGAAAGAACAAAGGACTGACACATAGTTCCTCATCTGCTGTGAAGTAATTTCATGAAAAACCCTAAAAACACTAGGATGCACATGACTGCAATATGAAAGGCATTATTACTCCTATTTGCATCCATCTTCACTGCAAGAACAGAAAATAATTTTTTCAATCCTGATTTAGCACAATGCATGGATGTCCAAGGAAACTGTTGGACATCCTTGCAATCTGATCCTAAACCTAAGAACCCATTTCAGAAAACATCTTCCTTACAAACAATGGATCTAATATGGTTCTCACCTCCTGACAGTCTTGGGAGAAAGGCAAACCCACACATTTTTAGTCATCTAATAAAGTCACATTATTGTAAAGTCAGCCTCACTGAGAAGAATGACAGCCTCAAGTAGGCAAATGTTGGAAACCCCAGCCATAACGTTCAGACAGCATTGCCATAAACCCTCGAGGGAACAGCCTGTCCTTCCAATTCCTTACACAGAACCAGTAGAGACTGAATCAGTTCTGCCTCTCTTTCTGGGATATAAAATCTTCCCTTCTACCTATCAACCTCAGAGGCCTTCCCTCCCCACAGAACAGAAAGTGCAAACCTTGCAGATACTCACTGGGAAAAGTCAGAGCTGATGTATGGATTTCCCATTTCTGTTGCTGACCTGCTGTTTTCAGTAGTCTTTGCTTTTTGTCCAAGAGATTTTAGGTCAATAAGATTTTGAAGTAATTGCTTTGGTACCTAGGTATGAAGGATTTTATTCTGATTCAAAACTTAGTGATACACATGGGCCTTGGAAGTCTATTCTGTTAGAAACAACAACAACAACAAAATTAAAATTTTTAGATTTTATTTTTAAAGTAAGTGACCCAGAGAGTCATTACAGGATTTAATCTCACAAAAAGGAACATACTTGAAATGCTTTTATTACTATTAATTAAACAAATACAAAAATAAAACTTCTATCAAATAATGAAACATCTAAAGCTGTAAGGAAAGCATTAAGAAGTTTTAGAAATTCTCTGGCTTTTCATAACATCAGAGTCATCTGCTGTTTTGTGGTGTCATGTGGAAGCACGGGCTTCCACCTTCAAGGCCCAAAAGCCAAACTACAAACCTGTGTTCTGCCAAACTCAGTCTTAGGAACCTCTCTGGCCAAAGGTTTGAAAACAATACTATGAATTAACATCCAGTTCCATGTTAACCATTTGTTAAAGCAAATCATATGTTCTAAAAACTAATATAATTCTAAAAGAAGAACTTAGTGCAAGTTAATTACTCCATGTGGTATTTATGCTGAACAGAAAACAGGCCAACCTGGAAGAGATTTTGAGCAATAACTCAGAAATACTGTGTTTTGTAGATTACAAGCTATTTAGAGGTATCAGGTCAGAGAATAGCGGGTTTAACTATAGAGGGTCTCTGGAAGTATTAACTATTCCGGTGAAATCAGTAGCAGTTGTGCCAAAGCCAGGATTTCTGTATTTAGTTTTAAAAAAACCCCCAAAAGCTACTCAATGTATCTTGTTTGCTAGATCTTGGGGTCCTTCCCACTGATTTCTCCTGTCTGACAGTTCCAGCTGGACAGTGTATGTAGGCAGGAGGATCTGTCAGCACAGGTCAGTGTGCAGGAATCCAACCCGCAAACAACCAGGTGAGACATCAGGGGCATTTTCTATGTTTCATCCTTCTTTACAAGTAGAGCTAAGCACTTCCATTTTCACTCACTTGAGACTTGCTCCTCTATAGCAAAGCCAGCAAGTAACTCAGTTTGCTCTTGGCCTGAGCTTTCTTCAGGTAAAAATAAACCATTACTGGTCTTGTTTACTGAACTCTCAGTGGTTAGCATGTCTCCTAGCCAGTGCTCTCCAAGATCCTTCCAAGACTTGCAGAATATTTACATTCCTTCCATGCAACTCCTCTTTACTACATGTATACAATTATTTTCCTGGAATTAGTTTCCTGTCTGACCATCCAGGAACCACTCTGGCAGGCACACTGAGACCATGTGAGCTGAAATGGAGGTCACTTCACAATGGGTGGCTCCATTGAGCTGATGGATGCCCTTCTTGACTCTCTACACACCCCACTCTCACCCAGACAGACCAGTTTTCCTTACGGACTGGACCCCAAGTTTCCCATGACAGAGTCTCAGACTCCTGGATTCTAACTATGGTTTAATCATGGTGCAGTGGCAAAGTAACAGCTCAAGCTGGTGTCTCCGAGGAGGGACCCTGAGCAAAGCAAACCCTGGCCTTTTATACCCTCACAGTCTAAGTGTGTGAAAGTCGGGGGTCTTTCAGCTGAACCATTGGCTCCCACTGTGTCTCTCAGTGTCTGCTCACCTGGCTCGGCCACAGGGTCCTGCACCCTTTGTTGGGTTAACACCAGTTCCTGGCCTCTTACTTCTGACTCCTGCTATCCAGAGCTCAACCTGCAGCTCCCACTCCAGCTGCACCCCCACTACCAGCACTGAATGCATTCCTCAACATTATTCACTCCCAAACCATATACTGTTCTGCCGGGAACACACTGGACACTGATAAAACTCTCCACAGCATTCAGCTGTGGGGGTGATGTAAATTATGTCCTCTAGGATGTCCTGTACGCTGATATTGTTCTTTAATATTGACGTCATGATATTGATCTTGACCAGCCTGTAAGTAACAGCT
>VWZT01011796.1:94399-134132 GCA_013397055.1 Pachycephala philippinensis
TTGGGGCTGGCTCCCAGCGGTTACAGGGGGCGGCTTTTGCAGAACGGAGAAAGAGGAACGGATTTAGCTCGAGAAGAGCGGGCGTGGAAGAGAAGTGACGCTGCCCTGTCCTCACCTAGGTGAAGCTTTAACGTTAATTTACCTCCTGGAACTACTTGAGCCTTATTTATTGGTATTTCAGTAATAGCTACATAGTAGAGGAGAGTGCAAAGTGCACATATCAAGTACACAGCAACTCCTCTGTGTTGCAAAAAAACCTCAGTAGATCTGCAACATAAGTGGGACAAGGAAAGGATGGAAGAAAAGAATTGGAAGGTGATGCCTATAAAGTGTCCGGGTTTAATAATTTTGGGTAACAGAATAATCTGTTTCATGTTCATGGCACAGACAGCAGGTGCAGGTGTTTTGTAACAGTCGTGGAGGTCGTAGCCCAGATGCAGGTATTTATTTGCCTTCTAATTTAACTTGACTTAGGACTGTGGCTGTGGAGATGCCCGGTTTCAGTGTCTGGATCAGGTATACATTTGGATCAGTCCCTGCTTATGTTCAGCACGTTTCCATGTTTCATAACACCACCACAGTTCCCATTTATTTTTTAACTGGAGGTTGTACTTTGATATTTGGTTTCCACGTCTTAAACTAGTGAAGGTGGGGGGGAGGGGGATAAAGGGGAACACGGAGAGGTCTGGACTTTAGTACTTTTTAGTATCAGCAGGAAACTTGGTCTAAAACAGAGGATTCTCTCTCCAAACAATTGGAATTGAATTAATATCTCTGGGCACTCAGTGCTGTTGTTATTGTTCAGACTGGCTTTATCAATCCACAAAACCGAAGTAAAGGAAGACCACCCTAGAGAAATATTAACACTGGAATGTTTATTTAGTAATGCTTTGCTTAAAAGCAATTGTACTTCATCAGAATGTCCTAATAAACTTCTGGGGATTGTTACTGCTTCAAAGAAAGTAAGAGGAGTGTAATGGGCATAGAGTAGGAAGTGCAGCTGAGTCTTGTGCCTTCCAGGATCTGTGGTGTGTGAGGAGTTATTAGGAAAATTATCAATACTTTACTCATATGAGACTTTATAAGATAGAGGAGATTCCTGGAGGAGCTTTCCACATAAATAGAAGTGTGATCACTTAGCAGTGCTTTACGGAGTATATCATGCAGACTATTGCTGAATTGAAAAGACCATAGGTCTTTCAAACTGCAGGTTTTTGTCATATCACATTTGTAATTTATCACCTTTCTTTCTCTCTGGTTGTCTTTGGCCAGAGAGAGGATGATACACTCCAACTTTGATACTATTTGGTGAAGTTTTTATAGTAATGGTGGAAGAGCCAAAACAATAAATGCAGAAAATTAGAAAATAAATAATATTTGCATAGTAAGAAATGGAGCAAATCTCTTTTGCTAGTGTTTTCCAGCATAGACTCTCACTGCAGAATTTTACCATGTAAGAGCTGGAAATTTGGTCTCTCCTGGAGTAACAATCCACTTTAACTAAGCAGAAGGATATGAATTGAAGAGTGGTCCCGTTGTGTCTTGAAATATAGATAAGGTAGAGAGGAGTCTTAATTTCCAGTCTGCTCTATTTGTGTGAAAAGGAGATAAATTTTTTAAGGGTTTTTGCCTTCACTGCTGCCTTAGGGATTGGTTGATTCAGAAGATTTCCTCTAGGCATTTGGCACTTCCTTGGAAGAATTAGGACATCCAGCAGCTGTAAGGGTCAGGACTCCAGATGCTTGTGAAAGCAGGTGTTAATTTTGGTTGTTTGGGGGTTTTTTTGCCTACCCTTTCTGTGTGAAAACTTACGAAAAAGTTGATTTAAAAACGTTTGGTGGAACTTATTTTGCCTCCCGAGGGAGCTTGGCCAGTAAACTCTGCTAACAGCTAGTTCGAGTTCATTAAATTGTATCAGACACACACTTGTTCTGCTTACAGACTGAAGCTGTGGGTGTTTGAAAGCTGGATTCATCTACATGAGTAGTTGAATAGCTGCTGAGATTGTAGGCAGCAGTTTTTGGTGTGAGAAAATGATCCTCATTTCAAGACCACAAATTCAGGATTTGTCTTGAAATGGTGTAAAAAGTTAGGATGTTCCCCCTACAGTGTCAGATTATTTCACAGCAGTAGTAATCCTCTCATCAGTTCTTCATCCTGAAAGGAATCCTTCCACCTGCGTGTCTCTGGTAGCTCTGAAACAGTTCAGATTTCAAGTTGCAGGAAAGGAGTTTTAGAGGTGCAGAGAGAGCAGTTTATAGAGCTGTTATAATGGTAATGGCGTGAATACAGAGCTGATTCACAATACTCTCATTTTGTTTGCCTTTCCCATGCACCTCTGCTGTGTTTCTTCACCCTTCACAGGAGTCTTTTGAAACTAGCAGACCAATACTGAGATGTCTTTTAATCCTGCCTTCTGAAATTGAACCAAAATTTCAGACCAAATCTTTGTGCACACTCTCTGTATTCCACACTTCTTGCAGTGCTTCCATGTTGGTTTTGGTTTTTTTTCTAACATTGAAAGCTAGTTGTTTGTTAAAACTGGTCCAAGCTGCATATTTGTTAATGAACAGTCTAGGAGTACAAGGGTAGGGTAAAAAAGCAGCAAGTTTGTGTAGAGGTAGGAAGTAGGTTAAAGTTCAGAGTTGCTCTTTCAGGAGGTGGGAAAAAAATTACAACACTTCATTTTTCAGTGTTTGGTAGTCTCCAGATAAGCTTCCCTTTATTCTCAGGCATAACACTGCAAAAGGAAAATTAGTCTCTCCTTTTAACTGGGACACTCAGTGGTGAGTGTGCTGACAAGGCATTCCCTTAACACTTACACGTGCTTAATTATGATCTGGATTTTGTTAAGACTAGATCGCATTTCAGAGGCTGTCTGAGAGCACACGAGAGTGCACTACATATGTGTGCTTGCCTGGGTTACCAAAATCTGGTGAGATCTATACAAGAGAAGTGTTTTGACTGTCCGTCTAAGCTGTAAGTGCACAATAAGTGCGTTGAAGTGAGGGAGGAGGTAGCATTTGGCCTTCTGAAGGGATGACTTGAGGGAGTTTAATATCTACGTCTTGGAACTGGGCATGCATCTAAACTTCCAGCTCACTTGGAGCTGGAGTTACTTTAAGACCTAAATGTTTGATTTCACAAACTTGATCTCTGACCTAAACTTTCAGTTCCAGTATGTGCAATACAGCATTGCTAACAAAGTGAAATGGTCAGAATATTTATGACAGCCTGTAATACTGATTACAGATTACTAATCCAAAATACACAGATTGTAGGAATATGCAATTAGCAACCTGTTCAGTGCATTGGTAGTTCAGCACATAATGGATCTGAATAAATAAGTATTTTAGCATTGTAGTCAAAAGTTTCAGCCAGCAGGAGAAAGCAGGAAAATCTGTAATCCAAAGCTCTGTTTGTTCCAGTGCAGTGTTCCTCCTGAGCATTAAAATTGAAATGGGCTCCCTGAAACTTTGCCTAGATATTGTTTAAAAAACCCCTCCTTTTAGTATTACTGCATTTTTTCCAGTATGGAATACTGATGCAGTTTATACTGCCTGAATAGTTGCTCAGTCATCAAATTGTTAGTGGACTTTTCTTTAAATACCTATATGTAATGATGGACTTTTCTGTGTAATGAAGAAACACAGAGATTGTTTCTCCTGTCTGTTTAATCTCTGAAATCTCCTCCCTGTTAGCAGCAATGCAACAGTGTATATTTGTTACATAGTGGCCTTACCTGCCACAGGTAGAATAAGTGTTAAATAATAAGAGCTTCTCTAAATCTAAACAAGAAACCTGTGTTTATTGCAACAGGAATTGCTCTCATCTGTTCTTTGTACATCCAAAAGTAATTATAGCATTTTATATTTTTATAAAACAAGACTCTGCTTGTTCTTCTTCTGGTCCGTCCAAATGCTGGGGGCATGTGTGGGCTTGAGGTGGTTTTTTTGCTTTTTGTTTGGTTGGTTGGGTTTTTGCCATTTTTTGGTGGGTAGGTGGGGTTTTTTGTTGTTGTGTTGTCGTGTGTCTGGTCATCTCTATCTGTCTGTCCTTTTACCCAGGGTAATAAAAATATTTTTCTTAGGCAATTTGGATATTTAAACTAAAAAAAAAAAAGGTCTTTTTTATGATTTTCTGTCTAATCTGACTTGAATTATGGATGGACTTACTTAGCGAAGTTTTACTACTTTAAACATCTGATTGATACTGCAGAGGTTGCCTTTCCATATCAAAAATGCAGACTTCTGTCGACATGCTTAACATGGGTATTCTCCTTCCTTGGTTTTCAGGCAAGGTAGGCATGCACAGAACATGCTGCAGTTCCAATATGATGGAAGTTCCTACCTGCTGGACCTGCTTAGAGATCTTTATTCGTGGCTATGCCATCTATAACTTAGGTAAACTGGAAGTAGTCATCAGCATTTCTAATGAAGGCCCACTGCAGAGTAGAATGTGAAACCATGAGAAGAGTTTTAGAGGCTCAGGGGAATTGAGCAATAGCCCTTAATGAAAGAAGTGCTGTTCAGCTATATGTAACTGCTCGTAATGTCACGAAGTGCATGCTCAATATTGTGAAGAAAAATTTATAACTCAGTAGCCTGCTGCTCTGCTGCAGCTCATGTTAGATTTTTTAAGTTGCTTGCTTTTGCTCTTTGGAGGTGCTTGTTGCAAACTTGGCAGCTAAGTACAGATACATACAATGGCAGTCATTTGAGTGGGCAAAACCAAGGGAAATAACTTGTGGGAGTACGAGTGATAATTGCAGTGGAAAGTGGTAGGATCAGATTCCTCATGGATGGAAAATGTTGCATTTTTTCAAGCAAGGCCATGAATGTTGCCTATGTCCTGCATTATCACCAGGCAAGGACTTTTATCATGGTGGTCCTGCCAGCTCACCTCTTCTTTTCCCAGTTTTCAGCTGGAAGTTTCATCACAGAAACATCATATTTTGTCATGTGTCTTCACAAATTTCCTGCAAGTACCAGCGAGTCTGAGCCTTCCTCTTTTTCTTGATGACTGATAAAATAGCATCTTTGCTTTGCCTGAGTGCAATCTTTTTTATCATTTCTAGAGTCTGGTAAAATGTTCAAATTAAACTGCTTCTTTGCTGAGTGTGTGCTTCCCAGTGGTGGCCAAGGATTTACCCACATTTCAGGAAAAAGAACATTTACTACTTGAAATCTGTTTTAGTTAAACACTATGTGTTTAGTTTTATGAAGAGATGTCTAAAATTAACCTCTTATCATTAATAATGTAGGCACCCTTTCATAATTGGAAAGACAGCAACTAAGAAACCAAAGATAGAATAGAAAAAGCAATTGTGGAAACATGTTCCCTTTCTCCAAGTGACATTAAATATATATCTGTACTAAAATGGTGAATAACTGTGGCTGTTCTGTTCCTACTTTATGGCCTGAAGCTTTGACAAAAGTTGTCTCATCCAGAGCCTTTTTTCCTTTCTGCAGGTCAAATAATCTATGTCCTTGGTTTGTCCTCAGGCACTTCTGTAATAAATGTGGTTATTACTAATCATGAGTCTTTTGTAAACATTTGTGTAATGTACAGAAAGAGCATTATTTACTGTCAGTATGTATTTTAGCAGGAAAGTACACTCTATGCTCCAGTTTTCTCTTTTTTCTGGATGGTGAGAGATGAGTGGGATACTCTTAAAAAACCCCAAACCAAAAAATACTGTTGATAGTATGGATCTGTTTACAACCAATGAGTATAAGTGCAGCTGTGCTATTTAAAAATAATCTCTTTTTTTTTGTGATGTGAAAGAGATTTCTGCTTTTAGTCTGACTAGCTGTATTCCGTGTTGCACTGTCAGCTCTAAAGAGAGTAGAATAGTATAAGTGATGTCTAGAACAGTTTTCAGACTTTTTCTCAGGTATAGCGAGAAGCTAAATACAGTTTTTCCCTCTCTATGATCTTCATGAGATAATTTCTGCAAATGAAAAATTACGGGATATATTATGACAGTTTCTCAATTTCATTAATTTCAGTAAAATTTATTTGTTGTCATTGTTCCAAGTTACACAACTGCTTTTAAAGGGATCTGAAGTAGAGTCAAGGAGTCACTGTCAATCAAGAATGTGCTTTAAACTGAGCTAAATCCTTTTCCAATCAATGTTGGTGTACTGTGTACAATGTACTGTGGTACTGTGATGTGGCTAGTACTGTGTTTATGTTAGAAATGTTACAACAGTTGAAGATTTGAAAGCACACATGCAACATATGTTGAAGTGTCCTGTGAGTGTTCTTTTTTTTATAAAAGAAAAGATTTTAAGTTACGTACTTAAATCCTTTTTGTGGAGATCCACGTGAGACTTTAATATGCTTTGAATGTATCTGATTTAGTTGATAAACTAATAAGAGAAGGCAAGGAAAGAGGATGGACAGACACCTTTTTCCTTCTGTCCCCTTGGACTTGTGCATGTTTCTTGTATCATGGTCAAATGGTGTGGCCTTCAGGACACCACAGAGATCCCCACAGACAGTACAGCCTGTAGGCCTCTTTGCAGTGATCTTTTGGTGCTAGTAAACATCTGAGATCTCATGGTAAAAGCTGAGTTTGCTGGCACACTCAATACAGATGAAGTGAGGAGTGTTGTTGTACTAAGATTTTGTTTGCTGGAAAGCTTTTTTAGAGCACCACAGTGTGTAAAACTTGTGTTTCCAGAGAAATTTGAACCATCCTGTGTCATATATAGGGATACAAACAGCAAGAGACAGCTGTTGTGGCCAAGGGTTCATTCTCTATTCTAAAGGGCAAGATGGTTTTGGTTTTTGTTTTTTTTTTGCAAAAAACAGCTTCCTTTTTTTATATTTGGAAAGTTATGTCCTTATCCAAATAAATTTGCCCCTCCTGGTATTCATGGTTGCAATCTTTCTGTACTTCTGCTTCTCTGGGGGAGAGAGAAAAAACAGAAATCAGGCTTTTTGTGGTGAGCTGATGTGCATTCTGGATGAATTGAGGTGTATTCTAACAAGAGATTGAGTGTGGTGGCACAGTAATAAGCTACTGCATTGATGTAACAAGGTGAGTGGAAAGCAATATTGATAGTTACAGAGTTCAGATTTAGAGATGATCAGCATAAGTGTGGGCCAGATTGTGGGTGTTCTCAGAATTTTAATAGTAGGCACCAAGGAAGGGCTAAAATAAAGCTGTTGTTTGTCTGGTACACTTCATACAAGTCATGCAACCCTTTAAGAAGGTTCCAGTACCCTGAGATTAGCTCCCTTGGTCAGAGCATGGTGCTAATAATGCCAAGGTTGTGGATTAGAGCCCCATATGGGCCATTCACTTGGACTTGGTGATCCTTGTGGGTCCCTTCCAACTCATAATATTCTGCGGGTCTGTGTCAGTAATAAGACGCTCCTTTTTAAATCCTATTCTGCATTTTCAGGTTTGAGTAATCCACAATTTCTTATGTAATCTCCACACAAACAGTTTTAAGGTTGTTGGGTTGATCAAGTGCTTGTTTTGGTATGTCTGAGCAGGTATTGATGTGGTCACGCACTGGCCATGGTCAACGCGTGTGACCCTGTGTGCAGCACCAGTTCCAGGCAGACAGATGTCGGCTCCCCTGTGTTTGCATATTTACATTTCAGTGCCTGCAAAACATGAATAAATATTCTGTGCTGCAATCACAAGTTAACCTGTATCAAGTTAATCAAAAAGCTAACATCTATCAATCACAAGGATTACTTAAAAAAATTTTGTATACCCAGTGTGCAGAGTATTGCCCCATGACATCTTTTTGGCAAATCACTAGTTTAGACTTCTGTGCTGTCGCCACTCAGTTTATAATTTACTGTGTGGAAATAGGAGTTTGTATGACTGAGGCTTCCCTGGCTCTGTGAAATTTGCTACAGCAAATAGTTCTTATTTTTTCTAGAGATTTTACCTCTTTTCACATGTTTCTGAATAGCTTCCAGGTTTGTAACAGAGTTTTTCATATCAGTGTGACCAAGCAGATGAAAAGAACTTGTGATTAGGCCCTTGTCAGCCCACAGTTTGTCTTATTTGTGTAACTCACTGATGAGAGGAGATAAGTACTGAACAATCTCATATTGTGGACTAAAAAACCTCTGTTAGGGAAGAGGGTGATGTCTGGTAAAGTAATGTTAACATGTAGATAATGTGTCATAACATCTTGAATTTCTGCTGCAATTTGCCAAGACATGGACTTGGATCGAAAATGTTTGAGCTTCAATTTATACTTGGATGAGAATATGTGAACTGAGTACAGTGGACCCATGGTCATATCAAATTAATGATCTGCTTTATCTGTCAGGGGATATCCGAATATTTTCTGTCTACAGCTACTCTTAGACTTTCCCATGAGAAATGGATATGCACAGAATAAAGTTCTCATTATGGAATGCAAGAAAGTAAATCTCAACAGAAGGGTAGCTGGCAAGAAGAGGAAGGAAGAAATTTATTTTGATCATGCTCAGTCATAGAAGCACAGAGGTTGCTTAGGGGAATAGCTAGTAGTTCATGGTGTTTAAAGATGATGACACCTAAAACTTTAGGGGCTTGTGTACAGGACGAGTATCTGCAAAGCTGGGAAGAGTAGTTTCAGAAAATAACTTGTCTATGGAAATGTGAGAGGTGATAGATTTGAGGTTGTGTGTGCTTGCAGTCTGTTCATTTGCCAACCTTCCATCTTCCCTGGGCTTTCAGCTTTTTATCCAGAAATATCCATCGTTTTCTTTGAAAGAATTCTGGAAATTTTTCTTTCTTTTACATTATCTTGCTGCTTTACACCCTGGACCTTCTTTTGTCACGATTTCTGCTATTTCTCCTTGGTTGTCTTCAAAATACATGAATTTTGAAAACAGTGGAATACTTCAAAAATCCCCCATAAATATATTCTACATAGTAGTATTTCCTGAACATTCAGTGAAACTGGCAGGTGAGATAAATTGATTAATTCTTTGGCCTTGCTTTGTCTGTGTTTAACAAATACTGGACTTTGCATCTTTTTGCATACTTTGCATACTTTGCATCCCTTTGCAATAGTCTCCAAGGTCTGTCATGTGTATCTCATGCCTTGTTGTGAGTTTTGTTGTTTGAAAAACTGGGGCAAGAGAAAATAATGTTACTTGAATGAAGACAGGAACAGTGCTCTGGGAAAACATCAACAGATCTGGAAATCAGGCCTGTGATTATCTCTCTTCTAAAAAAATTTTAATCGTGACTGGGAATGTTGCCAGGCACTGCAAGAGAATTGTTCTCACTGTTAAATTGTTAGCTTGATCCTTGGCATGTGTTGGCCTAAGCCAATGCTTCCAGAAGAGACTTGGGCAGAGTTCAGGTCTTCAATGTGTCCTAGGAAGTGTTCCATTAGGTAGTTTGCAGGCAGTTAACCTTTTCCGGAGATTAACAGATATTTCTATAGTGAGTTTTTAATTTATTTTCTGTAGTGGAATTTATTAAGAGATATTTCCATTCTGGAATTTAGGCCCCTCTTGCTAGTTGGCCTTGATATGGGGAATATCTCGGGGTCCCTTAACTTCTGTATGTGAACCCTAAAAGTCCTAGGTCCCAGAGGAATACTTTATCCAGCAAACCATTAAGCCACAAAAGCCAGTAAATCAGTAAGCAACAACAAAAAAAGAAAATATCTCAAACTAAAATTATGTTTACAATAGAGCCTATGTAAATTTTCTCTTTGGTGGTGACCCTGACAAATGCTTGTGAAATTAGGAGGGTTCTTTTTGTCTCTGATAGCATTCATAATCTTAGTCTATAATACTTTCTGTCTCAAAACAAGAGTGTTTTCTGTTTTGGTTTAATTGTTTTTAATTTTGAATGCAGATGTCTGTCTGTTTAGCTTTAGATCAACACCACTTCTGCTTGTTTTGGCTGGGATAGAGTTAATTTTGTCCCTAATATCTTGTATGGGGCTATGTTTTTGATTTGTGCTGGAAGCAGGGTTGATAACACAGGGGTATTTTCATTACTGCCCAGCAGGCCTTGCACAGACTCAGGGCCTTTGCTGCTCCTTGCCCACCCCACCAGTGAGGAGGCTGGGAGGGGACACAGCCAGGACAACTGACCCCAGCTGACCCAAGGGATATCCCACAGCATATGGCATTTATGCTTAGCATATAAAGCTGTGAGGAGAACGAAGAGGGAGATACTCAGACTGATGGTGTTTGTCTTCCCAAGTCACCGTGAGGCGTGATGGGGCATTACTCTCCTGGAGATGGCTGAACACCTGCCTGCCCGTGGAAGAGGTGGATGAATTCCTTGTTTTGCTTTGCTTGCAGGTCCAGCTTTAGCTTTAACTATCAAACCATCTCTATCTCAACCCATGAGTTTTTTCAGATTCGCTGCTCTGATTCTCTTCCTGATCCCGCCAGAAAGGAGTGAGGGAGTGGCTGTGGGGTGCTTAGTTGCTGCCTGGGGTTAAGCCACAACACGCTTAAGAAATGGGACTATGTTGTCATGGTGGTTCATGAATCANGTATTTTCATTACTGCCCAGCAGGCCTTGCACAGACTCAGGGCCTTTGCTGCTCCTTGCCCACCCCACCAGTGAGGAGGCTGGGAGGGGACACAGCCAGGACAACTGACCCCAGCTGACCCAAGGGATATCCCACAGCATATGGCATTTATGCTTAGCATATAAAGCTGTGAGGAGAACGAAGAGGGAGATACTCAGACTGATGGTGTTTGTCTTCCCAAGTCACCGTGAGGCGTGATGGGGCATTACTCTCCTGGAGATGGCTGAACACCTGCCTGCCCGTGGAAGAGGTGGATGAATTCCTTGTTTTGCTTTGCTTGCAGGTCCAGCTTTAGCTTTAACTATCAAACCATCTCTATCTCAACCCATGAGTTTTTTCAGATTCGCTGCTCTGATTCTCTTCCTGATCCCGCCAGAAAGGAGTGAGGGAGTGGCTGTGGGGTGCTTAGTTGCTGCCTGGGGTTAAGCCACAACACGCTTAAGAAATGGGACTATGTTGTCATGGTGGTTCATGAATCACAGAGTCACAAATGACTGTCTAGAAACAGCATAAAGAAGAGAATAATGAAGACGTTGAACTTCCTTCGTGAGATTGTGTCAGAGAAGGGCAACCAAGATGGTGAAGCGGCTGGAGCACAGGTTCTGTGAGGAGTGGCTGAGGGAGCTGGGCTTGTTTAGCCTGGAGAAAAGGAGGCTCAGGAGAGACCTAATTACTCTCTACAACTCCCTGAAAGGAGGGTATAGCCAGGTGGGGTCAGTCTCTTCTCTCAGGCAGCTAGTGACAGGATGAGAGGACATATTCTCAAGCTGCACCGGGGGAGGTTTATATTTGTACGAGGAAAAGTTTATTCTAGTCATTGGAATAGGCTGCCCAGGGAAGTGATGGATTCATCATCAAAAGGTGTGTGGATGTGGCACTTGAGGACGTGGTTTAGTGGTGGATACGATGATGCTCAGTAAACAGTTGGACTCGATGATCTTAGAGGTTGTTTCTGACTTCTAAGATTCTGTGATCGTAAACCATGTGGTGTATCCATATTTTTCACAATACTCTCGTGTTTCACGATACTCCTTCAGACCTTTTAGCTGTGTTACAAGTAAATTTGTGGTGGAAAGGGAAATACTGACTTTTTCTCTGTTACAGGCCTTTGTGTGTGGGACACATACATTGTAGTCTGTGGGACATGTACTTTGTATGCAGGACAGATGTCATGAAAATGTCTTTGATTTTTCTTTTGTTTTAGGGACACTGTCTTCAACAACCATGAGCAACCCTTTCGTACGGATTGTGGAGCCACTGGACCCGAAAGAGCCTCTGAAGAAATTCTTTAATCTGAGCAAATTGGAAGATGTGAGATATGGTATGTGGATAACATAAGGGAAGCATTTTTTTTAATATGGATGAACAGAACCTGAACAGACTTTGACACATTGGATGATACTTGGTCTCTGGTGAGAACTATGAATTCAAAAGGGGGATCTTGAAAACAAATTTTAGCAAGATTTAATTCTTGAAATTTAAAACTACAGAAATATTGGCAAGATCACCACAGTATTTTCTCAGCATACTATGCACACACTAGTCTTGTTTTACCTGGGTGGATGAGTAGAGCTAGGGAAAACTAAGAGCATAAGTTCTCTTACATACTGCTAAGCTGTCTTGAAAGGCTGGAAAGGCTCTAACACTGATACATACGACTGAACCAATCAGAAGTATTTTTCAGCTTTAAAAACAGTAGTGGCTAGAGAATCCTTTCTGAGGAGGCGTTTTCCTAGTTCCTCTGACATTTCCCAAATCTTTCAGTGGTACTGGTGAAAATCTTAGTGTCTGTGCCATTGACTTAGAAAGTGAGTATCTATAGCTTAGATTTGTCTATGGTGGGTGTTTTTCGTGTTTCAAAATGGAAACAGGTGATTAAGGAGAATTGAGGGAACAAGAGGAGGAACGTTTTCTCTGAATGTTGGCAGCACATATCCATTACAGGCTCCAATAAGTGAGAAGTCAATTAATGTCAGTCTTGGTGGGTGAAAAGCAGACAAGAGTCTTAAAGTATAGACAAATACATATATGGTGTTACCAGTTGATCCATTCTAGGATTCCAAGAGTGATAACCTCCAGATTCTTTAAAGAAAAAATAATACAATTCTCACTATCCAGCATAAAAAGGGAGTAGCTTATCAGGGAGGGGCAGGAGAAGATTCTAAAAAAACCGAAACCAACAGTAACAATAATCCCCAAAACTCCAAAACAAACAAAATCCCCCAAAACAAAACCCCCAACAACCAACCCAAATTATTCTGAATTACTGTGTCCTGAATAACAGATGGGTTTTTTTTTCAAAAGCACTAATGAGATCTCACTGTGATTAAGTGACTTTTATGTCTTGGGGGCCAACCCTGTGCAGAAAGTTAGAACAAACTTCTCAAAAAATTTTAAAATTTAAATATTCTGAGAGGCAATCAAACAACTGTTATTGAAGTGGAGGAAGGACTGAGACATGTTTGGGTTTTTTCTTCACACCCATTGCTTGTAGTAGAGCTGTTAGGACTGCTCCAATAGTATCTTGTGTCATCTTCTGTTAAATATTTCTAATTCGAAGTGAAAGAAGATTATTAGATGCACAGTCTGACTTTCATTCAGTTTCATTTTCCATCTCTTGAGATGAAGAGACTGCTTAAACTACTAAAGTTGTGTTTTCCAACATATTAGTAGAAAACTGGTTTTTTAGTACATGTATATGTCTGTTCAGTGACAAGAGTGAGAGCAAACTGCAGAAAAACAAGGTGAGCACAGCTTCAGGGTAGCCTTGCTATGGAGGATGGAAAAGCTATGGAAAAGTCCCTCAGGAAAGATGTCTACTGTGTCACAGGAGCTGAGATAATAAACCTGCTCAAAGCATCGAGTGGAGCAGGTCAATTAGTACTGACCTCCTGGCAAAGCTGGAGGCTGGAAAAGGAGCTTTGATAATTTGGGATAAAGCCTTGTGAGAATATGGGAGCAGCACTTTAGGACCTGTCTGCCCCAGGCATGAAACTCTGCGCTTGCTGACATATGCTCTGAGGTAAAAACTGAATTTGTTTCTTGCCTCTTTCCCATGCAGCTCGCCTGCCATTTTCCATTCGAGTCCTCCTGGAAGCAGCAATCCGTAACTGTGATGAGTTCCTGGTGAAGAAAGGAGATGTTGAGAATATTCTCAACTGGAAAGTGATGCAACATAAGAATGTTGAAGTGCCATTTAAGCCTGCAAGAGTTATTCTGCAAGACTTCACGTGAGTCTGATGCCCTCCAAAGCAAGGAAGAGGGGCTTTTAAGAGTGCAGCAATGCTCAGCTTGGGGTGGAGGGGTGAGCTGAGGGGAAGAATAGCAGTGAGGTATTTGCAAAAGCCTTTCTCAGCTTTCCTGGATGTCATGCTACAGACACTTGAAGAGGCAAACACTCAGAATAAGAGCATTGAAAGAAACTCTTCTGGGATGGGGAAGCAAATATCTTAATGAAACTTCAAAACAGGGGAAGAAAATGGGATTGATAAATTGCATCCAAACGAGGAAGTTCAGGGTTTAGAAGTTATTCTTTGAAAGCATGGTATTGTCTATTGTCTCTTTGTTTGTTTGTTGGTTTGGTTTGGTTTTTGATTTTGTTTGGGGGTTTTTGTTTGTTTGTGGTTTTATTCCCCAGGGGCTCTTGCTTTCAATTTTCCACCTATTTCAGTTCTCATTTATAACCCACATCATTACATCCTCTTCTAAATCAATGCTATTATAAATATATTTTTAAAGACTTCTCTTTGAAAAAATGAACATATTATTTTTCCTGGAAATGCAAATTGAGATGCCTACCCAATGGACTCTGTAAACTGAGCCTTGTTATTGCAGTTAGCACTCAGGTGTTAGTAGTAACCATGGAATAGTCCCTGTTCAATGTGGAAAGTCAATTTTCAGGTGGAACAGTAGCGTCTAACTGTTTTAATACAGCATGTGACTTGCAAGTCTACTCACTGTTCTTTCTGTCTTTGTCCTCTGTCTTTATAAAACATTTTAGTACATCCGTGGTAAGCCCAGTGCTACTATGCTGCCAGTTGATTTTCTTCCTCAACAGTAAAGTGTCTTAGCTGTCATACCCTCTGTTTTGCATTTTCAGAAAGGTTGTCCAAGTGCTAGAGACCCAGTACAGCTCTCCTTTTAAAGACATTAGAAAATATTGGCAAAACCTCAAATGAAAGAAGTGCTGATTTCCTAGCTATTTTTCATCCACTAGCTGTTGTTAACATTTTGAAAAACTGGAGCAAAGAGGAAGCTGAACTTTCAAGCAAACATTGTTCCTTCTCTTAGTGCTCTTCTTTCTTGCCCCCTACTCCTGCTGAGTTTTAAAAATGTGCCTATAAGTCTGCAGAGCAACTGCATTCCTGAAAAATGAGCTCTTGGACAGGCCTCCGAGGACCCTTTTGAAAAGGGCAGCTTTGGCAACTTTCCAAAAGCCATACAACAATTACATTCAGGTTGTCCTGGTTTAGAATTACTCAATTTTGTAGTTAGGGTTATTCTGTAATTATCTTGAGTTGTTCTAAGATGGTAGAAGGATATTGTGTCCGCTCCATATCAATTGTATAACCTTCATAGGCTGGCAAAATAACTCTTCTGCTACTTTCCTCCTACACCCCTGCCTCAAATTCCCCTATGTAGCATAACATAGAATTTCCTGTATTTCTTGTAAAAAGCTTATCCTGAGATGTCAAACTGCTGCAAACTGTTGCACATCAATTAATTGTGTCCAGGTTAGATAATGTGGATCCTTTTTCCTGTTTGTTTTTGGTAAACATTCAGGATTTTCAAGGTAAAATTCAATAGGAACTACAAAGCCTTTTACTGCTCTTGTTGCATGGTTTCTGATATTTTTAAAAATGGTAGTATCTTTCTTATGGTCAGAGTTGAAAACATAAATTCTTACTGCTTTGGGCTGCTCTTACAGAAATGTAGTTTCTTCAGTGGGTTGCTCACTGATGCCAGATCCTTATGTGAGCACATCAGAGAACTCTTTTTGTCTCAGCAGCCAGAAAAATCAGATAGGCAATTACGTAAGAGGATTTTCCAAGCTAGTTGAAGATATCATGGTAGAACATACCTCAGAAGAAGGTGAGAATACATGTGCAGGGAAACGTCAGAAGCTTTGTTAAAAAAAATATGGAAATGTGTATGATCTCTTAGATAAGTCAAGTATGAAATGCCAGAAGTTCTTGTTACTATTCGTTATTTGCTTGTATTGAAAGTGAAGGAGTGCAGTTTGCTTTGCATGTGACAGCAGCTCTCTGTTCTGCATCTCAGGATTGGGTTTTGTTTTTTTTTTTTGTCTTTTCCAAATTGTATCACCATGCCTATTTTGTTTCTGTTGTAGTGGGGTGCCTGCTGTGGTTGACTTTGCTGCAATGCGTGATGCTGTGAAGAAACTTGGTGGGGATCCTGAAAAAATCAATCCTATCTGTCCTGCTGATCTCGTGATAGATCACTCCATCCAGGTTGATTTTAACAGGCAGTAAGAATTTAAAAACACTCTTTACTTCTTAATGGTAGTACGTAAACTGAATCCAGTTACTGATCATCAAGGCAGTTCTGCTGGTGATACTGTTAGCATTTCTACTACAACATCCCAGACATGAAGAAATTTTTAAGGTAGACTGTTGTATCAGCTGTGGTAAGTTAGGGAGAGAATTTTACTCTGTGGTGCATATCTCCGCAGTACAAGCCTGGACTAAATGTTGATAGAAACAGACTCAATCCAGGCTTGTGATTATTGTACTTTTCTTTAATAAGGCTGCATTATTGTTACTTGCTCAGAAATAGCTTTTTTTCCACATGCACTCTTTTGACCCCATAGGGGTTTTTGGAAAGGACAAATGAGAATATTTCCTTTCTTCCTCACTTCTCTAAGAATAGAGATGATCTACACTAGGCTCCGCTCTGAGGAACTGCTTTCTGCTCCAGTGCCTCCAAGCAGAAGAGCACGAGACACTGCCTGCTATGACCCCAATGAGTCCAGGAAAGAAACATAAGGCTATTCAGTCCTCAGCATGCTACAAAAATACAAGGACTCACTAGCATTTGCTAGGCCCACAGTGAAACACAAGACCTCTGTATAGAGGTCCTTCTACCATCCAAGGTACATAAATATGTGCCTACTGAACTAATCTTCCAGACAGATCCTGCAGTTACATATTTTATGGTTTTATTCCATCTTCTAGAAGTTTTTTGGTCTGCAGTTACTAATCATTATTTTTTGTCACAGCCTTATTTTATTTCTATTAGGCTCATGAACATGTGTAAGAAAACAGAGATTTTCTCTCACATAGAGAGCATTGGCCAGATCTATGCTTCAGTTCTTTCAAACTCTGCAGACCTAAGTTAGGCAGCTTATTGAGATGAAAAATTTGTTAACACTGTCTGCTTTGAAACACAGAGGCTTAAGGCAGCACTGTATCTTAGTGACAGCCTTTTTAACTGAAGTTGCAGGACAGTTGTGTTCTAGTTTCCTTTACTGCCTTGCTTCTGATTTAGGTGTTGGAAAAGTCACTTTTCTGTAATATGCAGTGTTGCTTTTCTCAGGCTACAACTTTTAGGCCTGCCAAATGCAGATTAGTATTCACATTTGAAACAGATTTTAGGTATTATTTCTTAAGATTTCTTAAATCCTTTTCATTAGTTGCCTGTAGTGATATTAAAAAGGTGCAGTGGATCAACATTCACGTTAGCTAATAAATCTTTTCTTTCAGCCTTTGGGTGTATTTGACTAGATATAAAATTCAGGTGGATACTTTTGGTTCTGACAGCTGATTATTTTCATTTGCAGGCCAGACAGCTTGCAAAAAAATCAGGACCTGGAATTTGAAAGGAACAAAGAAAGATTTGAATTCTTAAAGGTACTGACAAAAATAATCCTATTTGTATGGAGAAACGTTCAATGAACAAAAGTTCTTCTGGTGCTCATGTTGAAATTTTTTTACTCTAATTCTTTTTGTTTCAGTGGGGCTCTCGAGCTTTTAAAAACTTGAGGATTATTCCGCCAGGCTCTGGGATCATCCACCAAGTGAACCTGGAGTACTTGGCAAGAGTGGTGATGGATCAGGATGGCTACTACTACCCAGACAGTGTGGTGGGCACTGACTCCCACACCACCATGATAGATGGCTTGGGAGTGCTTGGCTGGGGTATGTACAGCAGCGTATCGTGAGCAGTGTCTTGGTTCAGGGAGCTGTGTTTTGGGCTCTGGTGAGTTGACCAGGGCTGGCAGGTTAGCCCCCACCCAATCACTTCCTCACTCCTCCTGCTAGCACAATGGGGGAAGAGAATTGAAAGTCCAAATGCAAGATTAAACTAATGGGTAGGGACAAACACAGTTTAAGTGAAAAGGAGTGGGTGTAGGGAAAGGAAACAAAAGAAGTGATAGAAAGACAGTCACCACCTCCCATCAGCATAGCGAAACCCAGCCAGTCCCTGGGCAGTGGCTACTTTGGAAAGCCCACCTCCCACATTGGTGCTGAGCATGATGTTTTATGGCATGGAATATCTCATTGTTCAACTCTGGTCAGCTCTCCCAGCTGTGCCCTTCCCAATGTTTTCCCCACCCCTGTTTACTTGCTTGAGGGGCAGGGTGAGAAACAAAATACATTGATACTGTGTAAGCACTGCTCAGCAGTAGCTAAACAGGGGTGTGCTGTCTGCACTGGTTTGGTCACAAATCTAAAACATGGCACTGTATAGGTTGCTGTGAAGAAAAGTTATCGCCGTGCCAGCTAGACACAGTCTAACCCCAAATGCAAGTAACCTGATAAGGTCTCTTACATAAGAGTTTGTGACTAAGCTCCTCTTTCTGATAACTGCCTCAGATGATTTCTGCTACACGTGTTGTTGGTTTTCTTTGGGGTTTTTATATATTCTTTTCTATTCTGCATTTAAATCACAAGGAAGTAGATTAGGGAAAATATTAAAGGAAGGGAATTGAAGTATCATTGACCAATTGTTCTTGTGTCACTTGGCTACTTTAAAAGTGTTGGATTATCCAAAAAGTACTGCACATACTAATCTATTAGGTGGAAGGTGCTGAAAATTAAGTCTGAGTGAGTTAAATATGGCCAGAGAGGACATTACGAAAAACAGGACTGTGATGTTTTAATACCAGTACTCTGCAGAATATTTGTTACAGGAATAAATATACATAACTTATTTTTCCTTGTAGTGGTGAACTGCAGTGCTTGAATTATTGAATAAATAAGTAACTATGGGGTGGAAGTATTTGCAGTCATCCCACACAGTAGCAAAGACTTCAGCTGAGCCTTTATTTCCCTGTGATATGGTGATAGGAGCACTATTGAAACAGCTGTTGCACAAGTATGGAACACATTGTGTTTTTAAAGAATATTTGCAAGTTGTTCACGAATGTGCTTGTGAAATTCTGAGCACCACATCATAGGACTTTCTGTTTTTAATAACCCACCTATACTACTGCAGCAATATTAGTTGATTTAGACTTTCTATCAAGGGTGAAAGAGTTCCTGGCTTAGAATACAAAGGTAAACAAGTTCAGTGTATCTAAATCATGACGTCTTTGGGATTTGACACATCTCGTACTCTATATTTGGTTGCAACATACGCATGGAGCCATCATTTAGATGAAGTTGTAGCACTAAAAGCTGCTTGGAAAAGTGTGACTCCTAGCCTCAGCTTTTCTCCAGAATTTGAAAAGTATGGCTGGACACAATCTGTAGTGTATGTGCTCAAAATGCATACTTTTGGATCCAGTATTTCTTTCCAGAGGCTGGTAATGCTGAACTTGGTTCATGACTCTCAGTGGTAGCCAGTCAGTTATATTGACTTGACTTTTTAAAAATGGTTCAACACCCAGTGAGAGGAGCCACATGACTGGATCTGTCACAGCATTATCTTTTAAATTAACTTAAGTATATAATTTTGAATAAAAGGAATTAGAAATTATTTCTCAGAACCATTCTTAGATTAAGTGGGAAAAATGATTGGAGTAGTGATTTGGTATTCATAAGCAACTATTACAGGCAGTTTGTTCTAGCTCAGTATTCATTAGCTAAACAAAAGGTAGAAGGAGATTTCAAAGGAGAAGATAAGTATATGAAGGACTTTCTACAGGCAGAAAGTTATAAAACTGCTTAATGGTTTGACTGCTTAATGCCAGATTGCTAGATAATAAACATCATGGTTTTATTAGATTGCATATGACTATGACATCTTGATATGTTAGCTTAATAAATTAACAATATTAAGTAGTAGCTGGAATTCTAATAGTGAAGGTGGGCTTATGCAAAGGTTCCCACCTACACATTCCCAAACTCTGTTGCAACAAAGTGGACATAAGGGAGGATATTTCTGGCTTAACAAGTAGCTTTTCTGTTAGCATTCTTTAGTAACATTTCTTTATTTCAAAATAATTTCTGAGTTTTCATTTGGTGACCAACAATCATGGTCTGCATATATTTCACTCACAGCACATTATGTTCAGTGCCATGTCAGTGGTTCTTGGTTTGTTGTGTTACATGTTTAAGATATGAAAAAAAGCTTTCACATCTGTTATTGTAAAAGCCAAGCATCCTTAGAGTAAGTTAGATTCATCTAATATCCTGTCTAATAGCTTAGGAACAAGGATGAAAATATGAAAACAAAATGAAATTAAACAGCCCAACCTTGCAGAAACAGTAGCAAGATGAGGAGTGCCTCTTAGCAGAAGACCCAGGCTGTCTGCTTGCTCTCCCCTTTCACACTTTAAATAGAGTACTTATCCGGCAATTGACTTCATGTGTTTATCTCTGACAGTGTCTTTTTGAATAGTCGCATTGTATCCTCCTGTTGCATGCAGGTGTGGGTGGCATTGAAGCAGAAGCAGTGATGTTGGGACAGCCGATCAGCATGGTGCTTCCTGAGGTGGTTGGCTATAAGCTGGTAGGAAACCCTCAGCCACTGGTAACATCCACTGACATTGTGCTCACCATTACCAAGGTAAATCACCAAGATTTGATGTTTTTGCGTTACTGCCAAGAGCTAAACACATTCTGTAGGACAGAGCCACTGTACAGAATGCTTAAGAACCCTATTTGTGCTTCCATGTAGTCATTTTGGACTTTTTAAAAGCTTTATCATTCTCCGTGGATCGGAATCAGCTGATCAAGGACAATTTTCTAGGCAAATCTGTTTCCCAGAAGCCAAACAAAATATAAGTTGGGATATTTTGAAATTCTGTAATGTTTTGGAACAACAGTGCTTTTCCTCTGCCTCAAAAAAACCCCAATGACTTGTTTTTGAAGTCCCTACTTAAAATAAGGCAAAGTAAAACCTGGAAACTAGACAGTAAGCATTGCAGTCTGATTTCTTCCATGTGCAGGTGTTTGCCTCATGTCATATGTTCATAATATGCTTACTCGCTCTGTGCATTGTCGCTGAATTAAGAGTGCTATTGTGTCAGCATTAGTGTTGTTGGAAGTCAGAAATCTGGTACACAAGTTCATCATGGGTGCTTCAAATGGGGAAAGCCAACATTTTTTTCATTATTTTATTCAGATGTTGTGTGTGTTCAGTTTGACTCATGTACTTGTGCAGTTGGTTCTCCCCATTTTCCCATCTTCCTAGGTTTGCTGGCTGACGACTCCCCACACAGTTCTCCTCCTCTTAGAACGTCATGTTGAGCAAACTACAGTAGTTGTAAGATAGTCTAGTTTAAAAGAGAGGAAGAGCAAGTTTTAGAAGGAATATGTTCCTATGTTGTACTTTATTATTGAAACTTTACATCTCTGTGCCCTCATCTTCATGATTTAGTTTACCAAAAGCTTCCTGGTTTCAGATGGCTGTAGAAATCATCACAAAACAGACATGCTTATGTGGTTTGACATGTAACAATGACATAGGCACTGTATTTTTATAACAGCATCTTCGCCAAGTTGGAGTTGTGGGTAAATTTGTGGAGTTTTTTGGTCCTGGTGTTGCCCAGCTGTCAATTGCTGACAGAGCCACCATTGCCAATATGTGCCCCGAATATGGAGCAACAGCTGCCTATTTCCCAGTGGATGATATTAGCATTGGATACCTGATACAAACTGGTGAGTAAGAAGAGACCGCAAGTTAAGAGGTAATTGAAAGAAGGACTCCAGGTCTATATGGCATTAGGGGTGGGATTGAATCAGGTGAAGCTGCTGAACTTCAGTTCATTTTTTTATTGATACTGCTTATTGAGGCTGTTTTTTGCACTTAGGATTCGTGTTTAGGAAAAGCTGAGTGTTAGACTTTTGGCAGCTAAATGCCTGCCAAAAATCTTAACCTAAATTGTCCAGATGACAGAAATAGGAACCTAAGATTTTGTTCTGCGAAAGCCACTAAGTCTGCTCAATTGGTTTGTTCTTAGTGCAGCAGCTTGGAAAAAAACAGAGACCACTGCTTCTTCTAGCAGGGTCCATCTTTATTACACACACTCCAGTTTTTATGTGTTTTTACCGTGGGAAAGTTTTAAGAAAGTTTTGGGAACGTGCAGAGGGAAAGACAAAACAATTAGACCCCCAAACACCTGGCAGGGCAGACTCTTCTGTCCTTTATCAGCCACTCACACAAACATGCCATCTCCCAGCGTTCTGGGAGATAAAGGAAAAATGTTCACACCTGGTGCTTACAGCTGTGGTCATTTCCCTGGTATGCATCTTCCTGAGAGAACAGAAGGCCTTTCTCAAAGTTAAGATAAACAAGTAACAAGTTGCTCTCTACACGGAGCTCTCGTTGAGGGCAGGATGACCACCGCAGACCTCTACATTTAGTGAATCTCTAATATTTGTCTTGAAAGAGTCTTGTTGTGCTATTGGCAGAGTGAACAGTGAAATAGCCTGTTACGCGCTTTTTCTTGTTCTGTCAGATGGTGGTTTCTCCATGTCACTTGCATTTTGTTCTTGCTGTATCTGGCTTTCATTTTAGGCCGTGACAAAGAGAAGGTTATGTGCACAAAAAAGTATCTTGAGGCTGTGGGAATGCTAAGAGATTTCAAGAACTCCTCTCAGGATCCAGACTTCACACAGGTTAGAAACTACTCTGTCTTCTGGCTCCTTGCTTTATGCCTTGTCTTATTTTATTGTGGCAATTGTCTGTTTTTCACGGAAACTAAGAGATAGTCAAGGGATTCCTTATCCTTTGGTTTGTTCTGCACAGCTGTCTTATTTTAAGGCCCAGTGGAATGAGTCAGCTGGCTCTTCAGGTGTGAAAACTTGGGTGTAGGTATAGATTGGCTCTCAGCTGACCTCTAGCTGGTGGAGATTCTGCAGTTTGTTCCATGGAGCTTTGAGACGTCCTGCCAGACTGAAGGATGCTCTGAAGTGTAGCTATGGAGATAATGTGGATGTTGTCTGTGTGAGACTTGTTTGCAGTTTTACACTTTTTCTGTTCAGCCAGTTATTTTACTGTGTGAATCAGGACCCTTAGAAGCCCTGTGTGGTAACCACAGAGCACTCAAGTAATTTTTTATGCAAGAAAACTAAGATCTTACTCTGTGTCTAGGAAACTCAAGAATATTCCTGGTTTTCTCTACTGTAATATTATATCTTGTAACTTGTGTTTGGGGTTGCATTATTATTAGAAAATCTTAGTAGGAAGTTTTTGGAAGGATATAGCACATTATGAAAACAAAGTTGGAATAGGGGTGAGGAATAGATGAATAGTCTGCTTTGGTTTGTGTCAGTACCAGTATTTCTTCACAGAATTTTTTAACCTGCTGCTAGCATGTGAAAAGACAAATTAGAAAATAATTTATAATGCTTAGATGCTTTAGTCACATTGGGTTTTTCAATAACGTTAGTACTTTTGATAGCTGTACCTGTGAGCTGGCAGTGTTTACAAGTAGAACTGTTCCTTTTCTTCTGATCTGCCCCTTCTCATGTGTCTTCAATAATTTCTGCAAATAAAGATGTGCAGAGTTAGCACTGGTTCAACAGCAGAGGTAAGCATACCTGTGGCTTACCTGGCTTCAACCTACCAGGCAGTGCCCAACCACTCTCTGTTTATCTTACTTGAACAGGTGGTTGAGTTGGATCTCCAGACTGTTGTGCCTTGCTGCAGTGGACCAAAAAGACCTCAAGACAAAGTTGCTGTGTCAGATATGAAGAAAGACTTTGAGACTTGTCTGGGAGCCAAGGTAGGGACTGGGAACATTTGGGCAAACAAACTAATGCATGCTTCTAAAAGCTGTCTGGTGTTCAGGAACTACATTCTGGGGTTGTGTGTTGTTTGCCTGCTGAAAACTAAATGAGGGTATTTGACTCAGTTTTGAAGGTGACAGAAGCAATAGGTAGTTCAAAATTGCAGCGTTGCTTCTCCTGCATAAAACTGTTCATATCCTATTGGAGTATTTCCTTCTGATCTTAGGCCTAACATGGTTTTGACATACACTAGAGATTTCTGAACTTGCCACAATAGGGGGTTGTTAATAGAGGGGTCAAAATCCTACTGCACTGAGTTTTGAGCTAACTACCCAGCTCTTCAGCTCTCCAAGCTTTCCAAGCAGGTGGTGTCCTGACATCCACAATGTTGTTTTGCACTAAGTATTGAATCTCTTCAGCAGAGCAGAACTGCGTGTGTCTCTGACTCGTCGATGTTGGTGGTAGAGACAGGACACAATGACTACATTCTGCATCATCCAGTCGACAGTGGTCATTGAAAGAAGAGCTAGATTTATATTTGAATGAATATTCCTGGATACTTAAGTTTTCTAAATCAGTTTGAATCTTTACGTGATACAGTAACCACCCTTGGTAAAGGCATTGCAGAACTCTAGTGATGTAAATCAAGAAACTTAAACTACAGCAGTTCCAAATAATTCTCAGTTTGTTATATTTTTCAGACTCCATTAGGTGATCCTATGCTTTCAGGTGATCCTGCTTTTCATGGCATGAACAGTGCTTTCTTGCTCTTTGGTTTTTTTTTTCAACTGTCAGACTTTTACCTCTCAAATCAGCACCTGGTATACATTTAAGCTGTTTGGTGATCATGGCTTAAAAATTTTATACGTTAAGGCTAAAATTTCAGGACGAGGTTGTGTACCAAGATTATGTGCGATCAGGAATCTGGAACATACAGGAGTAAGAAGCATCTAAGCAATCCGAAGAAGGATATATTCATGCAGGAAGAAAATACAAATACGTTTTGCTGCAAAGGCTGCCTCTTTCACCAGTAAACAGAGAAGAGGATAAACTCCAGAAAAAATTATTTTTGTCCACCATTTTGGTTGACCAGAGATGCAAGCCTGCACCATCAGACCTAAAAACACAAGCATGGATGTGACTAACAGATGCTTCTCATTGTGAAAAAACAGCCCATACTAACGTTCAGTCAAAATATTTATGTTAATCACTCCTTTTGATTCTTATTTTCTCCTCCTGCAGCAAGGATTCAAGGGATTCCAAATTGCCCCAGACCGACACAACAGCGTAGTCAAATTTAATTTTGAGGGCTGTGACTTTGAGCTGGCTCATGGTTCAGTAGTGATTGCTGCCATTACAAGCTGTACAAACACCAGTAATCCCTCGGTTATGTTGGGTGCAGGTAAGTTGATTTGCCTAATGTGCCGTAGTTTTTCTATGGCTCTGGATGTGTGTCCTAAAGACAACAACAACACTGATGTAATTCTGTATGAACAGTGCTGGTTTTGTCATTTGGAGTGCTAAAACTGAGCTTAGTTTCTTAAGGGTAGCAGAAGGACTTCTGGAAGTGGTAGCTAGAAATGTAGGTTGACAAAAATGTATCTTTCCTGCACTGTCTTCTCTACAGGGCAAGCTGGAACTTAATTAACTTTTGACACTTTTTCAAACGCACAGAAGCTGACATACAGAGCTAAGAAGAAGTCAAAGCCAGAAGAGGGCCAGAGAAGAATTGTCTGTTGGTTTAAGTCTGAAGGTGCTCTGATCTGTCAGCAGAGTACAAAACACATTTAGCTAGAGGTTGCCCTCTGAGGTTGTTATGTGTTGAGAGCATGTTAGGGCTGAGTAGAGGAAGCAAATTGTGTTCTCAGGGATTGCCAGCTTTCAGAGCCTTTTCATTTACATCTTAACTGCATCCAAGAAGAGGCTGGAAGTGGGCTTGGTATGCACCACTACAGAACAGTTAGTCTGACTTGGCTGTGTAAAATTTCAGGTTGGGAGACTGTTCGTTTTTAATGTGACTAGTCTGGGCAGAAAATTTGTCATTCCTAATGTGTGCTTCTGGCAACAAAATAGAAATGAAGAGTGTCAGCTCAAAGGGTCAGCCCACTTTTCCAGGTGCTTGGTTACATGTTCACGTACTTCTTTCTCTCCTCTGCAAACATATACATAGATGATATCTGTCACTGTAGGATCATCGCTGCATTAGGGCTTACTAGTCTGTCAGACTGTTCATGTGATGCAGACTTTATTCCTACAAAGGTCAAAAGGGTTGTGCAATGGGCAATACAAAGGTCCTTGACCAGAGAGGATTACTTCCTGGTTAAAGTAATGTAATTTGTCTTTGTTTCTCTGTGGTGCTAGGAAGCTTTTGGCATGTCAGCAGTCTCTGTCAACAGTCACTTTGTGTTTGGCTTTTTGATGTGATATTTATCACCTGTTTTTAGACTAGTGTCTATCTTTGGGTACTTTACAGTACCAGCAGTTCATCTCCCTCCCAGGCACAAAAGGTCTTTTTAAATTCTAGCAACAGTTTCAAAGTCCATAGTAAACTAAGATGTGGGGCAAAAGAGAAACAGAGAGACCTGCTTGTTTTCTTACCACTTTGAGAGGAATAGAATTGAACAAGGTGTCCAATCCACTTGCCCTTAACAGGACAGCCAAAGAAGCATACCTCTTTTCTCAGGTCCATTCTGCATTATCACAGAAATAGAGCTCTAATTCTTTCTTCCAAGGATCAAGAAGAATGTTTTCTCCAGGCAGACTCTGTTTGCCTTGTCTCTTCCCTTAGTTCTAGGTGGGTATATCCCTCAGTTGTGTCACCTGTTCAGGATAGTTTCCTCAAGTGCTTGGCTCCCAGGCTAATGGAGTGCATGTTTAGCCCTCTCTGAGGCAGTAGGGATACTGATCTTTCAACCATCTTGGCTTAATAGCTCTGTGGGTTTAAAGTGCAGAATGCTCTGCAGATACCAATGAAGTTGGTACTTTGAGTGCATTCACTACTATGTAATGTACAGCACCCTGAAGAATGTAGTCTTAAGGATCTTGGTGTATGTGCTCAGATTTAATGGCTACTCTCACCTTTGCTGCCTTTCTGTACAGCAGCACTTATGTTTTGACCCTGACAAGGAAGGAAAAAGTAATTCTGTCAGACTCTGATAAATGTTTGTAAACAGCAGTGTTGACAACCTCTGAGATACACACAAGAAACATGATAATTTGGCTTTCAGGATGAGGTTTCAAATGAAAGTAAATAAACATACAGCATTCCCAAGTAAGTAACTGAACTAAAAAAATTCAGGATATGAACAGTTGTTTCAAACTACTGCTATGTATCATGTGCACTAAGCAGGGGCTGTGTGTCTGTGGGGATAGTGGATGTATGCTGTAAGAACCTTGACAACCTAATCTGACTTTACAAAGGTTGTTGGATTAAGGTTGCTCAGTGGAGCTGAAGTTCTGGCATTTCCTTCCCAGTTTTGAGAGTTTGACTTTGCTGTCTTTTCAGAACTGGTGTGAGCAGGAAAACTGAAGGAAACACTTTCAAACAGGCTGTCAAACTCCGAGTTCCTAGGATGATCGTTTGTTCATGGTCTCATTTGCAAAAGTATCCAAGAGCTCCAGTTTCTGCAGCTTCCTCTGCAGTAGCTAAGGAAACCTCAGCAACTTCAGGAATAGGACTGCTTCTTTAAATTCCTCTGCATAGGCCACTTCATATAACACTTAAAAGTGTCATGGTCCGGGTCATGTCTAACAGAGCTGCCAGACAGCTGGCAAAGATAAAACAGTTTGATGACATCTTCCTGTTGGAAATCATGTTGGATCAAAGCACAGCTTACGTCTATTTTCTTATCTAAATGGATGTCATGTGTGAGAGGGAAAATATAGCATGGGAATGTGAAGTTTTGCATAGTTTGCCTATCTGCTGCTTCTTTTACGTTCATCCTGGGAAAGAACTGGAGAGGACTTGCTTTCTGAACATTCATCTATGTATGGACAATTAATTTCAAAGGAATGAATTCAGGATAAATGTGTGTGTCTAGTAACATGTTCTGTTGAAACACCTCTATGCATATTACAAATCCAGGAGTGGTAAAACAGCACTCGTGCAACACGCTGTGGATTGTGAGATCGCTTGTCTGTGGCAAAGGGCAGTGTTGGTGCTCTCATAGCCTTCCGCTTCTGAGGGCAGCAAGTCTTACGCTGGAAGTTGTTTCTTCTCTGGGTTATTAGACCATGGTAAGGGGGAACGTAACAGTTCTTCCTTGCATTTTTTGTGAGACATTTGTCTTAAAAATAGTGTTCTGCATTTTGAATGTCTACTTGCTGCCCCAGTGAGTGCATCTTATTGAAAGCAACTTCCATCAGCTTTCTAGTGGAACAGAAATTGCAATCGGGATCTACAGTTCAACAGAGCACTTGAGCTCTAGATGGTTATTATGCAATCAGTGCTGTTGGCTCGCTCTACCATTTCATTGCTGCTGCCTTTTCTGTTTCCACTTATTTAATGGTACTTCTCTTAACATGCTTATCCAGCAAACTGTCTCACTTCCAGGAAAATCTGCAACCACCCTCTGTATTTTTCAGGATTGCTTGCTAAGAAAGCTGTTGAAGCTGGTTTGACGGTGAAACCATACATTAAAACCAGCCTGTCCCCAGGAAGTGGGGTTGTCACTTACTATCTGAGGGAGAGTGGAGTTATGCGTTACCTTTCTCAACTAGGGTAGGAGTGCTTTTCTTACTTTGTCCTATGGCTGCTTAAATAAAAGCATTGTCAACAAGTGATGCAATAGAATAACTATTTCTCTGTACAGCTTAAAAGAGATTGCCTTATGGTGTGATCCTGCTTGAGTGAACACATTGCTGTTGTGCTGGCTGGCTTTATACCAGTGATGAAAGCCTGGTGTTGCTTCTTGAAGACTTACATTCTTAAGCATGAGAATGGATTATTTTCAAGACTAGTTGTTTTGAAACAGTGTAAATCACATTGTATTGTTGTTCGTCTTACTAGGTAACGCATTTCCCGTTCTGTGTGCGTGGACAGTCACTGCAATGGTAAAAATAGAGCATTCTCAAAAATGCTGTTTTCAGCAGCATTTCTTTTGTTAAAGCAGTATGTCTCCTGAAAGTAACCATTGCCATCTGCTGAATGTTTAAATGTCTTGCTCCAAGATAGCTTTTTGTTCACCATTGTTTTTGTGCTTTGTATAGGTTTGATGTGGTGGGTTATGGCTGCATGACATGTATTGGCAATAGTGGACCCCTACCAGAATCTGTTGTTGAGGCCATTACACAGGTATGCAGTTATTCCTGTGCATCTCATTTATGTAAGCTGCTCTCTGCTGTGTGCGGTTCTGAGCTTGTAGTATACTGTGTGTTGACTCTTCTCAGCTCCATACAAAGTAAATTCAGTCTATATTCTCTTTTCTGTGGGAAATGTTTTGGGATTGTTTGGAAGGAGACAGTTCTGTGACTGTCCAGTCATTGTTGTTGCAGTGCAGTGAGGCTCTGCAAACTTGCTGTGTGTGTGGATTCTGCAGGCACCTCACCTGTCTTTGTCTCAAACTCTGTCTTACAGGGAGACCTCGTGGCAGTGGGTGTGTTGTCTGGGAATAGGAATTTTGAAGGGCGTGTCCATCCCAACACCCGTGCCAACTACCTGGCCTCCCCGCCACTGGTGATAGCCTATGCAATTGCAGGGACCATCCGGATCGACTTTGAGAAAGAGCCTTTGGGTAAGAGTGCTGGGATGCTTCTTTTCACAGCTTATAAACTAAACTGTTTGGAATTAAGCTTTCCAGAAACATTTGTCCTAGGGAAGTGTTTTAAAGTACTAAGTACCTCTGGGAGACAGAGTATGCGGTTGTTAAGAGTCAGAGCAACAAGGAGTCAGTACGATGGAGAAAGAATAATGCTCAGGCTTAGCTTCCCCGTGATTCCACCGGGTCATATTTTTGGTTATTTTTGGGTGATAGTCTTTCAAGAGCTAACCTGAGTTAGTAGATTTTCCTTGTGCAGACGACCTTCAAACATCCTTTCCAGCATAAATGATTCTGTAAACTATTCCGGAAGGCCATTGGAAGTCACAAATGCAGGGTTATGTACAGGCATTATCAAGTTTGTGACACGCTTTTCTGTCAGACCCTTGTAGGAGAAATAAAGTGTGTCGTGTGAGTGCTACAAGGAACACATAGCGAGAGGACACAGTGGTAAACTTTTTTCTTCTAAATGAAAAATTTATGCAACAAATGTGACAATACCATTTTATACAGGAATAAATGCTTCGGGGAAGAAGATTTTTCTGAAAGATATCTGGCCAACAAGAAATGAGATCCAGGCTGTTGAGCGTCAGTTTGTTATTCCTGGGATGTTCAAGGAGGTCTACCAAAAAATAGAGGTGAATCAATCCTCTTGGCAGTAGTTTGATTGATGTTCCATGCTATTCTGAAGATATTAAATAACATGGTCATGATAATGAAATGAACCTTTTTCATCTATGGGTGTTGCTCTTGTTCTGACAAATATTCAAATGAGTTTTTTTGTTAAAAAAACCATCTGGATAATTAATTCATTCTTACAGACAGTCATGTTTTTAAAATTGCTCCTTTTGATATTTTTAATGTAACATGTAGATTATGTGTTTTCAACAGTCATCACCAGCTGATACTAGAAGGTGGAATATTCCAGCTTCGCAGGTGTTTGATTTTTTTTCAGCTGACATAAAATTCATTTGCATTAACTAACAGAATTGACATCAGAAAAAAAACTTGTACTTGGTAATGTCCTCTGCAAATCTTCCTCAAGTGTTGAAAAAAAATGTTCTTATGGTTGATACGTTAGGGAAGCTTCTTAAAATTACTGAAAAATACACTAGAGAATTATAAAAGGTTACCTGTGTACATGATACAGGTTATTCTCAAGAAACAGGATGAATGTCTCTTCTTTTATAATGAAGTGAGGATTTTCCTAAATCTTTTAATAGATAGAATCATTAAAAAAACCCATCAAACATAATGTGTATTGTTACGTGCATTTTCCAAAGTGCTCCAAGAAATATATAAGGCTTTCGCTGAAGTCAAATTTGTAATTTTACCTGGATTTTGAAGTAATTCTGTTGGTTCTGAAAACTTAGAAATCAGTGAAAGGGTTTTGTGTGTTTTTTCAGACAGTAAACAAATCTTGGAATGCCTTAGATGCTCCTTCAGATAAACTGTATACTTGGAATCCCAAGTCTACTTATATCAAGTCTCCTCCTTTCTTTGATGGTCTGGTACGTACATTCTTTTTCTTTGAATCAAGCCAAAGTGTGCAGTGATCTTGACTCATATTGAAGGTGAAGTAAAGCCACTTCAAGGGGCCTGAGAGGATCCATAAAAGCCTATTGAGGTCTTGGTTCTTAAATGTCAGAATTGCACTATTGTGTTCATTTTAATACAAAGGCATGAGTGAATCTCAAAATTGTAAGGATTCCCTTTCACTTCAAGGTTCTTGAAAAGTCTCCTTTACTTTTAAGTTGAAATACTTCTAAATAGTCACAAAGCAAGTGAAGAAAAAGAACAGGAAATGAAATGCCCAGTTCTGCCTGCTTGCATTTTGCACCAAATAGTTCACTGTTTGGATTGCTAATTCAATGCCATTTAAAGTAAATGGAGATTTTAATCCATGCACATGTCTAGGAATCCTGGATTTTCACGCATGTATCACACAGGAAGCCTTGGCTGGTTTTCTTGTCTCCGCTGTTTTCTTCATGCATGAACTTGCTGGCAGACAGCCAGGGCATCATATTTGTTCAAGAACATAAATGTTTTTAATAGGGTTGGTTTTTTCTTTCTCCTAACTTGTGTAAAAAGGGAGACTTTTTTTTGCAATTTCCACTTTTTGAGAAAGGTAAAGGAATTATTTTTCATATACTGATTGTTTTGTTCGTATTTATGATGGCTTAGACTTTGGCTCTTCAGACCCCAAAAACAATAGAAGATGCTTATGTCCTGTTGAGTTTTGGGGATTCTGTGACAACTGACCACATATCTCCAGCTGGGAACATCGCAAGAAATAGTCCTGCAGCCCGTTATTTGACCAGCAGAGGGTAAGCACTGATTCTTGTTCTTGTCATGAACTGGGAAGGGCAAACAAACCACAACTATTATACCATGTTACAGGCACACATACCTTCTGTCTGTTCTAATACACTTGCTTACCTTGATGGCTTCCTGGACAACATACAAATTAAGAAAGAAAAGCCTTTCTCTTTCTGTTGCTTCAGCAGCTCTCACTAAGTGTAAGAAGTAGAATAGAGTTGTGCACATATGTTATCACTGTAGAGCTAAAGACCTTGCAATGGAAATCGGGGAAGAAGATGCCTTACTGCAAAAGTTAGCCGGTAGTTTTATTCATAAATAAGGGAATCAAGATTTGTCTCCGTATCAAAACAAAATGACCATTTTCCTTTGTGCCAAAAATGGGTTTTATATTCATTTCTTCTAGCATGTGCCACTATTTCATAGAGCTAGGCCCTTAGACACTACAGAACATCCAGAAGTTTAGGTTTCAGTGCAGCTGCAAAAACTGGCAAATCTATTGTGGTTGGAGTCCAAACTCCTATAAAATGTTCATTTTTTTCTATATCCAGTCTGTCAGTTTAGTACTTGGGGTTCAACTTAAGGCAAGACTAGGACTTACCAAGTTGACCTATTCAGTCTTCACAGGTAATATAATGCTTTTATTCTCTGATTCAGCACTTCTTACAACTTCAGTGATGTTTTGAGCAACAGCACTGACATAAAAAGAAGTCCTAACTCACTAGACCTAATAATTTTGGAAAGAAAATAGATTAAAACAGTGTGATAGAATGAAAACCAACTGCTCTGGACTCTTTGACCCCCCTGCTATCAGTTACTTGGAAATCTGAGTAGTCCTACATGCATTACAAAACAGATGTTGTATGTCATAGCTGCAGTTTGGATGTAGCCCAATGCAAAAAGTCTAATTTTCTGTCACATTCCAGTGCATTTTTTGTTTGCTGGTTAGGCTGGAGTGTCCCCTCATTCTCGTATTTCTGTTTGCAAGTGAACTTTTTCTTCTGTAGTTCTAACTTGCAGCAGAGGTTCTTGCTGCCTTTTAGATATTTAGCACAGTGCTTTGCCTGTCTTCTAGATGCTATAGTAATATAAATAACAAGGATTTTCAGGCACCAGCTATTAAGAAAAAAATCGTGTTGCATCTTCTGACTTAATATGAATTATATCCTTGCATCACTGTCAGATACTGTTTTCTAGGGCAAGAGTTAAGAATACTATGGAAGCTGCTTTTTATGACCAAACTGAAGCTATTTTTAAATTATTTTTCTTTTCTTTCAAAACATCTCAAAAGTAGAAGTATTGGCTAACTGGATGCTCCTGCCAGGGTGGGAACTATGTACATACCTGCCTCAGAAACACCAGTTTATTACTTTCTTTTTTTAGAGCACAGAGTGCTTTTAGTCTAAAACCAACACCGTTTCCTTTCTTCTTTCCCTCAATAGCCTGACTCCTCGAGAGTTCAATTCTTACGGCTCCCGCAGAGGGAATGATGCTGTCATGGCCAGAGGGACATTTGCAAACATTCGCTTGGTCAACAAGTTTATTGATAAACAAGGACCTCAGACTATCCATTTCCCTTCTGGGGAAATTGTAAGTACACATGCTGCTCTAAACTGTGGCTCACTGACAACAGACTGGATTAGCATGGGCTTTCCTTCTTACAGCTTAGGTCATTTACTTCAGTGCCTTTTAAGTAAAGCTAATTGAGGGGACAGGAGCTGACTCAGGGAAGCAGTCACATGTACCTGTGCAATGTGGTGCTTTCAGGCGTATCAGTGGAGAGTGAAAAAGCATCAGTGGAAGGTGCAGGTTTGTGTTGGGAGTGAGATCAGACTAGAAGCCACAAAGTGCTGTATGGTCAATATCCTTAAAGTGCTGTTTGGTGGAAGTTGTGGACTTCAATTGTTTATGTGGGGACACTTTTTTTTCCTCCTTTCCCTGGAACTGTGCTTCCACTCGCCAGAAGTTTACAAAGCATTTGGCATTTTTATTCCAGCTGGACGTGTTTGATGCTGCAGAAAGATACAAGCAGGCTGGTCATCCTCTGATTGTGCTGGCTGGGAAGGAATATGGTGCAGGAAGTTCCAGAGACTGGGCTGCTAAAGGACCATTCCTCTTGGTGAGTGGCTACAGTAAACTAGGAGGACAGTATTAAAAGTGCATTAATTAAAAGTGCAGTAAGACTAGCTTTTGACCAACATCCTGGGTAGCTCATTCTTACTTTTGGTAGCAAGAACTATTTTGAAATCTCAGCTGCCTCCAAGAACAACAGTCGAGTTGCAAAAGCTATTTAATATTAATAGATGTTGTTCCGACTGGAAGGCTTGACTGATCTTCATCTAGAAATACACAAGGCCATACTAGAAAGGCCAGTTTCTTTCCTTCCACTTTTCATAACCCCATAAATCATAGTTCTGCTTGCAGCAGCATCCTTAAGCTCACTTAGGAAGGAAACCAGAAAGTGTAAGAGAAGGATATCAGTGAAAATTAAATTTAGCATAGCTTCACCATGGGAGCCGAATAGAGATCCACATACCGTGAAATATCTGTTTCTTTGTCTGTCCAGTCTTACAGCACTATTTACAGCACGAACTCATATTAAAACTTTATTGCAGTATTAGAAAAAGTTTCATGAGAGTTGGTGTTTAAGTTCATCTACGTTTTTGGAGTTTTTCTCTGGCAATGAGTTTTGTGTTAACTGTATTAACGTGTAAAATTTTCAAGATTAACTAAACTGCACACTGGTGCTTATAGGAGGGCACCACTGAATTAGGGAGAGTTATGGAAATGACTAGTGGTGCTCTGCATTAGACATGTTAAAGTAGTATGCAGGATTCCTGAGAAAACACATGTAATTTTTTGAGTCAGGCTTCTTTTAAAGAGGTGTGAAAGTTAATGTACAGCCAAGTTTCATCCCGGACAGTTTGCTGTCAGACAGACCTACTGACTCTACCAGCAGCTGGTAAATGAAACAGAGGGGACCACAAACGAACCAGTTTTCTTCTTATGAGTACGGAAAGACTGTTCTGAACTATGAAATAACCTGTTGTGTATTTCCCAGGGTGTCAAGGCTGTGCTTGCTGAAAGCTATGAGAGAATTCATCGAAGCAACCTAGTAGGAATGGGAGTGATTCCTCTGCAGTATTTACCTGGAGAGGATGCAGGAACTTTAGGACTCACTGGACGGGAGCGTTACACGATTATCATTCCTGAAAAACTAAAACCACAGATGAATGTCCAGATTAAGGTATGGGACACCTAAGAGATGAATTTTCTGAACCACTGTAATTTTACTCAAAATTAATTGTCTCTTCAAAACATATGCTGTCATGTGGAGTCAGATTCTCTCACTTAAAACAGGGAAAAGAATTGAGATGCTGAAGGAGATTAAAGCAGTAATTCTAATAGGGATTAAACTGAAAGAGGGTAGAATTAGATTAGATACAAGGAGTAATTTGGGATGAGGCACTGGAACTACTGCCCAGAGAAATTGTGAATTCCTTCTCCCTGGAAGGGTTCAAGGTCAGGTTAGATAAGGCTTTGAGTAACTTTCTCTCGTGGAATGTTCCCTGCCCATGGGCAGTGGGAGTGATCCTTAAGGTCCCTTCCAGCCCAAACCATTCTATGATTTCGTGTGATGGGATATAAAAGCAGGATGTTCAAACTGTTTCATTTAACACAAAGCCATCCTGTATTTTTGACCAGTCACTCAAAATCCACTATGAATTTCTCAGTTATAAATGAAGCAGCAAATGCAATGAGACTTCATACTGTGTTTGTTATGTTTTGTTTTAAACCACTTTCCTCTTAAGCAGCTTCCTGTAGTCTAGTGTGGATAGAACTGGTGCCTGTTCACTTCAGCTTTCTATCACAGTTTTTTAAGATGGCAAAACTATACTAGTAGTCCTTATTTTACCATAATGTCGAGTAACATGTGCAAGGTTCTGCTGCCTGAATGACTTTCTTTGATCCCAACAGCTGGATACCGGGAAAACCTTTCAAGCTGTCATGAGATTTGACACTGATGTGGAGCTCACTTACTTCCACAACGGTGGCATTCTGAACTACATGATCCGGAAAATGGCATCCTAATCAAAAAAAAATTAAGGAAAAAGGTCCAGGTACAAGCCTGCTTCTCGTGAGCACAATAAAACTATAGTTATCATGCATTTCAAAGTGTGAACCATAAAGTGAGCAATTTTCTTCTGTGGATTGGATTAGAAGGCTTGTTTACAATGCTGAATTTTTCTGTGTATCAGGAAACTGGACACACCCATATAAAGTAAACAGCATTTATTAACTGTTTTGTATGGCACTTGGCTTGACTTACCTTAGAACACAGTGCGAAAGTCATTAAAATACTGCTGGCATCTGTAGAACCGTTGAAGATCATGTGCTGATTTCATGTATTTGATCCACTTAGTTTGACTCTGAAGTTAAGTTCTATGCTCATATCAGTGATCTAGAAATTAACTGACAGTATAAAAAAATTTTTATTCTTTCCTGATTACCTGACACTGACTTGCTTTCTTATTCAGTTAAACAGAATCTGAATCTAATACTGAAATTATTTAGCTGTTTATTAATTTTAAAAAATGTGAACTCTGTTTAAAATATAAGCCTTTGTGGAAAGGTGGACTTATTGGGGATATTTCTAATGGATAAAATTAAATTTATTTTTAAAAAGCTCAGTGGTTTCTGTCTTTTTATCCATAGTATTGGGATGCAGAACAAAACCTTGACTTACACTCTTCTCATTGTCCCTGTAGGAACAGAATCATACAAGTCTTGACTTTTCATGTTGTAATTCTAGTTTCTGTGACAGGTCTGCATGAGACAGAATGAATACAAATACTGTCAGATACTGGCAGTCTTCTGTAACCTAACAGAATATTGGCATGATGTAATTCCCTCTGTTTTGTGCCCTCAAGAAGACACTCTCCACAATTTCAAGATCCTTGTCAGCAACTTCTATGGCAGTTAGCAACCAGTAATTATATTAATGCACTCAATGAAGTCAGTGACTGCCCAATCAACTACGCCACGTGAATGTATTTACAGGGACAACAAATCTACTCTTACTCAGAGATAAACAAGGTTACAGTACTAATTCTCACTCTTAACTGTATTTACAGCAACTGCCACAACAATTAACATAGTGGAGAAATTCTTTCAAAGTAATCTCCCTAATATGTTTTTAGTGCAATTGGGTCTGGCTGTTTCTGGATAAAAAACAACTATTAAAATAGTTATGAAAGAAGACACTTAAGGAAGGCACAGGGATTGCACTGTACCTGCAACAGGCTATTGCTTGATTATGACAGAGCTCCTCTAGTACATCCATCAGCGGCCTACCATGATATTGCAGGGTCTGAAGTGTCTCTCATGAGGAGAAGCTTGAGAGAGCCAGGACTGTTTAGTCCAGTGACAGGAAGGCTCAGGGAGATCTCTGCTGTTTCTGTACACATGTCTGAATGGAGGGCACAGAAGAATATGCAGCCAGGCTCTTTTCAGTGGTGCTTAGTGACAGAGCAAGGAGCAGTGGGCACAAGCATTGTGAAACACAGGATCTTCCCTGTGAACAACAGGAAACCTTTTTTCACCCTGAGGGACCAAGCACTGAGTGGAGGATATTGCCAAGAGAGGTTGTGGTGTCTCCGTCCTTGGAGATGTTCAGATGCTGTCTGGATATTTGGACATTGTCCTGGGCAATCCCTTGGGTCACAAGATGACCTCTGCAGTCCCTCCCAACCACAGCTGTTCTGTGATTCTGTGAACAGAGTGTTAATGGGGTAGTAATCTTAGTAAGAAATACGCAATTTCAGGTTCAATTTTTTTTAAAAAATCAGGTATTCTCAAAGGCCAAATAGAGTACTGGTGTTCTTCCCCACCCTTACATCTCCATTGTGTACTGAAGGAAGGCTTCTTGTATCAAGCTGAATTCTTATTAAGGTGTTATCCCACCAAACTTTAGTGCTCATTTAGGCTGAATTGCAAAGTTGATTTAGTCTGAAATCCTTGTGTTCAAAGAATACAAAAATACCAAAACTTCTCAAGTTCAACTTCCCAGTAGTTACTACTACAAACTGTGAAATTTACGACTGATTATTTTTTATGCCAGGAGTCCCTGGGTAGATGGTCCCTCCACAGAGCAATTTGATACTTAAGAACTGTAATTTTTCCATGTACTTTTAATCTGACAGTGCTAAACCAGCCTTTTTCAAAAATATTTTGTTCCTAGTATTTTTGGAGGCGAGACATTATCTAAACATAAATCATCTTTATTCATTGTTCTGTGTTTCCTTTTAGGTAAAAACTAAGTACAGAGGAAGTTACTGTAGAACTGAGATTCAGCCTTCCTATACAGTGCATCCAGCTTTCACAGTAAAAGGCATGGACTGGGGGGGAACATGAAGCAGTGTTTGCAAAATTCTTTCGCTTTTAATGCTGCACAACACTTGACAAGAACACCACAAGCCTCACTTGAGTAGGATTTAGGCAGTTTAAATTAATTTTTGAACTCATAAATTTAGGTTTGTTTTTTCTAAACTCTTAAATTAGGTTTTGTGTTTGTTTTTTGTTTGGGTTTTTTTAATTAGTTCAGGTGTTTTGGTAACATAATTCTTGCACATACAAACCTTACCCCACTGTCAAATACACAAAGTGAACTGAAAATGCATTTGTTTTTTGTTCCAGAAATACTGAATACTAAGCTCACTGAAGATGCATGGAATCAGCAGGTGCTTTAAAGTGTACAAGTACAACAGTGCTCCATAACTCTGTAGCAATTTCTGTTTCTCCCAGAGAATTCTGGGATCTGGGTAAAGAGGATAGATTTGAACACAGTAATGCTTAGACTTTGTAAGAATGCTAGATCAGCTCTGACAGGAAGCTCACAGTATTCCCAGTGTCTTGAAAGATTTTAGGTGACAATCCATGAGACTGTCACCAGGTAAGTGCTATCCCCATCAAAACAGAACCTCCACCCATGTTCCAGGGCACTGTCTTGTCCCCATTAGGGCTTGTGCAGTTAAGCAACAGAGGAGGGTGCCCATTCTGCAACTTCAGCAACAGCAACTTGAACAAGGTGCAGTAATTTAAAAAAAAGTGCTACCATTTTAATCACAAGGATGAATCCCCAAGAGGGCTCTGCCCTACTGCATTTCTTACTGTTGCAGAAGCATTTCCTATTAAAGACAGATTTAAGAGATGTAGCATCTTCCTTACAGAAAAGTTACTGGACATTTTTCTCTTTAATTTTATATATCTATGTCTAGAACATTAAAAGTAACTTTCAAAGTTTTAAAAGCAGCTAGAGTAGTGCCTGAAGTGCTAGTAAGCCATGTGGTCTGCAAGGATGTGCAATCCAACAAGTTAGCAGTACCAAAGAAGATGCCGATTCTCACCTCAATTCTTGAAGGTGTAGCCTGTCACCTAAAGTTGGATGTTTACATCGTCATCCAACTTGATACTATTTTTTTTCAGACCAGGTTCCTCATAACCATAATGATTCAGGTCTAGACACCTAGGCACGTATTTGTCCTTCTCGTGAAACTTGTGGTGAAATATTTCATTATATAGAAAATACTGGTTTTAGTGGCTTTACCAGCCTTTTATAATCTAGCCAGGAGCGGGTGAGGGGCCTAGCATAAAGAACAGAAGATTTTATACACAAAAATTCATCATCTGCTATTTCAGCATAGTGCAGTAGAACAATATATCCATTAAAATGTTGAGTTCAGCTCATCTTCTTCATCAAAATTCTTCAAAGACAAATTAATACTACTCCATTTCTGAAAATCTGCTTGTGTCCCAGTTTCAACATTCTCTAGTACAAAGCTTTTGATTTTGATCACTGGTAGATTATCAAATGTCTTGTACTTCACTGTGATCCCCCAGTCATGCTGGCAGTCAGTATTTCGGCAATGCATCTTGCTTTTTTTCTCAAAACCATCGAACTGAATGGGTTTCTTGTGGGGCTTTGTTATATACC
>VWZT01011796.1:134845-155126 GCA_013397055.1 Pachycephala philippinensis
TCCCCCTGTTAAGCCCCCTGCCGTCAACCAGGAGGCTCCCCTTCCAGCCCCGTTGGCTCATTGCTCTTTCCCCCCCCCCATTCATTAAATCCCAGGTACTAGAAGGACCCAGGGCCGGCCTTATCAAAACCAACAAAATTTACTGTGTATCCCCAGTCACCAGCTTACACATATTTGAACTTACTAAGCTTTTTAAAAACTGTGTTTGCAGTATTTGAGCCTTATCCATGAAACTAAGAGAGTAATTCAGACAATGGACAACTTTGAGAGACTCCTGCTTCCCATGATGGATGATGCAATTACTTTGGAGTGGTAGAAGAAATAACCCTAACAAGGTAAAGGAGCTACAGTTGTTGTTTAGAACATATATAATAAAAGATTAAAGAAATTAACAGCCTTATTTGAAAGCATATTTACAATCTGAGCTTGAGTGTGAAAATGGTAGATCCTCCTGGAAATGCAGTTTGTAGGGATTATTTTAAAAACTATGAGGGGTTATTTGCTGAGTACTAAGCAAAAACACTTACTGAAGAGTTCTCTGAACTTTTGGATCTTTTTGCACAGGTATAGGTGATAAGCCAGGAGCACCAAATAGAGTAAAAGTCAGAGGTGCTTCAGATAGCCCTTGTTTTTTGTCAAAGAAATGTAACCACGTTTTCACAAAGCTGAGCTATTCCCAGCTCCTTGCAGAGGAGTAGTGAACACCATCTACATTCCAAAACAGCTGGTAAAAACAATCAAAAATTTGGCAAGGGCCTGAAGGCAGACACAGTAATGCTCAGCTGTGGCCTGAAGTCCCTTATCACATTGCAACCTCACTTTTCAGAGCAGCACAAATAGAAGCAGCTTCAAAAGAACAAAAAGCAGAACTATAAAGGCTCAAAGTGCTCAGAAAAGCCTCTCTTCCATAATCACCACCTTCCATGTGTAAAGAGTACTGCCTTCTTTTGTCTACTGAGAAAATATTCACATTCAGAAAGAGTACAATCAAAATGTCCCTATGATATACATAGAACCAATGTGAAGTACACCTACAGAATGGAAAACAAAATAATATTGAAGACCTGTAGGGCTTTTCTTGTGAAACCACAGTTTACCCTGCTTTTCAAAACTCAAACTGACGCATAAGACAAGGAGTTAGTAAGCTGATCCCAGTACTTTGTGTAGATAATATTCAGTCAACAGAAATTGTGGGAGAAATCTCTCAACAGCAGAGAGACTTCCAATCTGATGCTAATCAGGAAAGTAAATATCCTGCAGTAACACTAGTAGGTTATGTAGTTGAAGATCAGGTGGTTTTCCACAAAATTTGTCACAAGGGCTGCAGGAAAATGGAAGTGATTCCTGCTGTATCACACATTTGCACACCTTGGACAACATCAACTAATATCATACCATAGTACAGAAGTAGTCACAACTGTTCCTGTGGTTTACTGATTTACTCAGAATTTCTATTCTCCTCCAGTTTGCACAAAATAGCCCACTTCCACACTGAGAAACAATGCAATTAGTTCAATAACGCTGACCTCCCTGGTGTTCATGGATGTAGGTTCCTGTACAGAAACATACCTTTATAATTCTGATGTCGTCTGTACTGCAGACGTATGCTTTACATTTTCCACACAAAAGATTTTTTTTCCCTTTCACTACTTTGTATTTTGTTTCGTTCTTCTTGGAATCTCGTAGTTTCTTTTCCTTCATTTGCAGATCACGTATCTTTAATAAATAAATAAAAATCAAGATCATTCTGAAATGAAATTCCAGTGTCAGCCTAAACATGACTTCGGGTATGTAACATCTAGGAACCTATTACTTAAAGCACACAAAACAAAACACACCTTGTTCTGGCAACTCATACCAGGAAAGAACAGGGTACATTTGTCAATTTAGAATGCAAGGCTAGAATGAGATTACATGATGGACAGCATTTATACTGTTTGTTCCTTCCTCCCCTCTAGCCCCCAACAGCCCAGTCGTAAGGCTGGTAAGTCTGTGTGAAGACTTAAGTCGTGAGACTCTACAGCACAACTGACGCTGCTGCTCTGGGAGTTTCATGGTATGGAAAGAGAGCTACAGAGACCACAGAAACTGCAGGCAGAGAAAGAAAAAAGGCACAGCCTGGAGCTGAGAACCAAATGCAGAAATTGAATCCTCTGAGAAGAAGCAGGACCAACCACACCAAGCCTTGGAGGTAGAAGAAATGTCACAAAAGCCAGGGGGCCTTGGGCATCCTTTGTTGCACAGCTCAGTCTCTGAAAGCTTGTCTGGAAACACAGGATGATCTGTGAGTCTACAGGGATATGGGAGAACTGTGTACAAAGCTTTTTTATTAGAAGTGGCTGTCACTGGCTTATTCCAGTCTTCCCTGAGCCCTGGGGAACACCACTGATACCAGCCACCAGCTGTATTTAATTCCAGTCACTCCCACTCTCTGGGCCTGGCCATCCTGCCATTTTTTTTACCCAGCAAAAAGTGCACCCATCCAAGCCATGAACAGCCAGTTTCTCCAGGAGAATGCTGCAGGAAATGGTGTCAAGGTCCTTACTGAAGTTCAGACAGACATCAACCACAGCCTTTCCAACATTCACTAAGTAGGTAACACAGTCACAGAAGAAAACCAAGCTGCTCAGGCAGGACCTGCCTTTCACAAATCCATCCCAGGTGGGCCTGATCCCTGGTTGTCCTGTATGTAATGGGTAACATCCTTTATGTGATGGATGGCACTCAAGATGATCTGCTCCATAACCTTCCCTGGCACTAAGGTCAGGCTGACAGGGCTGTAGCTCCCCAGATCCTCCTGGTCCTTCTTGTAAATGGGTGGTCACCCTGACCAACCTCTAGTCACCTGGGATCTCCTTGATTATCCAGCACTGCTGATAAATGCTGGGAAGTGGATTGATGAGCTCTTCCACCAGCTTCCTCACTTCCCTTGGGTGGATCCCATCTGCCCCCACAAACGTGTGTGTGTCGCAGGTCACTAACCAGTTCTTTTTGGATTATGGGGGCTTCATCCTGCTCCCTATCTCTGTCTTCCAGCTCAGGGGGCTGGATATCCTGAGTACAATACTGAGTCTTACTGAGGCAAACAAGGCATTGAGTACCTCAGTCTCTTCATCTTTATCACTATGTTTCCCCCTGTATCCAATAAAGAATGGGGATTTCTCCTTAGCCTTTGATGGTGGTCCATATGAAGTTCCAGCTGGGCTTTGGCCCTCCTGATTTTCAGCTGCAAAACATCACAACATCTTTGTACACTGTGCCCAAGATGGCCTCCAACTCTCACATCACCTGTAAGTCCCTCTCTTTTCATAAGCAACAGGTCATAAATTCTACCTCACACTTTTAAGCTTCTTGCAGTTACAGTACAGTTGACATTCGCAAACTACCAGTACACACCATCCCTTCTCTACTGACCTAGCCTTTGTCAGCAATCAGGTACAATGAACACTTCCCTCAGCTTATCACTTGGCCCTACATAGAGCCCTAGTAGGTGAAGGCTGATATAGATTATGCCTTTGAAATTTGAGTATGAAAACTGCACAAATCACAAACCTTTCTTGCAAATGTTGTTTCATCCCAGTTCTGTAGCTTTTCAATAGCTGCATTCATCATTTCTTCCTTGTAACTGTTTTGTTTTTCATTCTCAACCACTTCTGTTTTGCTTGTCACAAGGATGCACTTGCTGTCTCTTGCCCTTCCACGACCTAAACAGCAACACATTCATGCTCTTTAGTTACTCTTAACAAAAGTGCAAAAGTGACAGGTCTGCCATAAGACTATTAAGGGCCTTCTGTATGGCTGCTTTTGTTTGCAATGTCCAGATTCAGATAATGCTGCTTCTGAATAACATTCTTCAATAACAAACCAGAACAAGATGCCCCCTTCCGGGTATCCTCACAGATATATCCTAGCCAGTATTGTATTGCCTGCTTCTGTGTTGAGTTCAGGTATGCTTTAAAGTTCAATTTTTGTATAGCATCTTGCTGTCTTTTCGTCGTGTTAAAAAAAAAGAAAGATAAAGGAGAGAAGTTCATCTCAGTCTTCCTTATTAGTTTTCACCTCTGCTAATTGGTGTCTTAAAAAACCCAAAACCCCCATATATCACAAAAACTCAAGGAACTGGACATATAGGGCTGACAAGAACATAGACAACAACAGCAAGCGCCTTCTCTTCCACCTGACTGTGCCTACCGTCTGCCTGTTTATTGAAGCTGTGACACAGGCAAACCAAGAACTACAGGGATCCCATACCAGTTTAGAAGTAGTTCGGTTATAAAACGTGTTCACATTTTCTACTGAGCTCCTACTCCACAAAAATCATGATTGTATGTGGTTTAAAACTGACATAACCTTTTTTCTTTGCACCTTTAATGGCTTTTTAATAATAAACACTACCCTTTCATCCACCAAAGTCAATTCTGGGCCAATTATTTCATTACAAGACACAGATGAGAAAGTCACAACACACAAACCCTGAAAGCAGAGTACAGTGTAAGTACAATGGAAATCACTTCCCATTAAATTATGATGTTAATTACTGGGGGAACAAGATAAAATGTTGCATCCTTAAAAGAGTAGGCAGTTTTATGCTGTTTAGGAATGCAAAGCAGAAATCAGTATTTAGTATGGCTCTTCATTCCCCTCTACTGGCCATACTGTAAAATCACCAAATTTAAGGCCAAAAGCTTGACAGACTTTCTCCGGACAAACCAAGAAGACAGAAACAGGGTGTCTTTTTTTTGATCTTAAATATTAGAGATCTGCACATGCGAAGGCCTAATGTACCTGGGAGTAGCTGGGTTGTAATAAACCACCAGGCAGGGGAACGCCTTCAGAAGCCAAGGCAATACAAGAAATTCCATTGCAGAAATCCTTTGTAAATTGTCACAGAACGGTTTGTAATATTTCTGACAATTGTTCTTCTAGCCATAGTTCTGCTTGTATGTGTAATTGTCTACTTGAGGTTATCAGTCCTCAACAGTTCGATAACCTTGTGCAGCATGGCTAATTTGCCTGGCAAAAGAACAGTCAGACACCATCAAGGACTCGGCTCTGTGAACAAATTTATCATGTTCCATCATTCATGTGACTTAGCTCTAAGGCACAGAGGAAGAACAGCAAGGCATGCACATACTGCTACAGTATTTCCAATGTGCCATTTAGTAGCATTTCATGTCCATTTTTAGGCCAAAAAAGGTTTCTAAAGTAATAGTTCTGAAATTCCATACCTCTGACTTGGATCATTTTGGTGACATTACCGAAGTATTCGTAGAGCACCACAAGGTTGCACTCAGTAATATCAATGCCTTCGTCAGCAACAGATGTAGCAATTAGCAGTCTGATGTCTTTGTCATTTCTGAATGCATCCAGTACACCCTTCTGCATTGGCAGGGTCATACCTACAGTACCAAGAAACTGTGTCAGGAAAAAAAACACTGAAGAGCTCTTTGAGCAAGTTACCCGCATTTGCTTTTACTTAAGTGATTAGAAATTGATATGTCCTTTTGATCTGGAAAACTACTTTGATATGCAGCTGGGTCTATATTATCCCCACTAACCAGGGATTTCTGCGGGTGTGTCACAGGAATTATCAACCTGGGAAACACCATTTTAGACACAACACCCAGATCATCTTTATTGGAGACACCCATGCAGCTTAGTTAGTTAAAACCCAAGCTAACTCTTAACTTAAGCCATAGGTAATTCATTTGAGCTATAGCTTCCAGTCTATCTTAAAATGTCTTCATGCCATCAAACACAAGATAAGAGAGGGATCTATAAAAGGAACAGGGACAATACGAGAATTAATCACAAGAAGCCATGATAGTGAAGTTCCTAAACTGCTTTTGAACTAGCAAAAGAATCATGCAGAAAAGTGTCACTGACAGTGTTACTCCTGCTTTAACCAAAGGTTCTGGACAGAAAAGGCAAGCATCTCCTTAGGATCCAATTAAGGTCTTCCACATACGGAAGAATGCAAGTGCAAACTTGCATGAACTTTTTCTGTTTAAGGGCACACAAGGTGAACACAGGAGAAGCAGAACAGTTTTAGCAGCATAGCCACCACAGATCTAGCACACGTTACATCTCAGTGCAAATCTGCATACCTGTTTTATGATCTCTTCTTCCCCTACCCATCAACACATCTGGCTTTATGTGGCTAAGTAGAGGGTTTGCTTCTATCCACTTCTTCAAAGCCTGGAGAGCAAATCAGGGAGTTAGATTCCCTGTACAGATGAAATGCTAGTTTGAGAAAGGTAGATATTTTCTATGCTTGCCTAGTTAATTAATACTTCCAGAAGAAGACCCAAAAGCAGAAAACAAGGTGTAACTTGTGTGTCAGGAGGGAATATTTTTTAACAGGTGAGAAAGCAAGGGTCACACCATGATGCCAGATTAAACCATGCCAGACTGATGTCCACTTCTCCTATTCCTGCAACTTAAAGGCTGGCTAGAGAGCAAGCACCCTTTAACTGCTAAAAAGTTTGAGTTTTTCTCTTATAAACTAACAGGTCACTGAATGCTACCCCTCTGGGATCAAAGGAAAGTAGTTGCTATTTATAAACTGGACTTCCACTACACAGTGACAGCAGCACCCTCAAACTGCTTCTACAGAAGAACAAAATTCAGCCAAGCTACTGTAGGCTTTTAAATCTAAAATGGAAAGCTGCCAGCAGATGCTTGGTGTTGTTAGTTTGGATTTTAGCCTGCTTTTAATTTTTTCTGGTTTGCAATTTATCCAGCACGTCTGGATGAAAAGGATAAACGGGGGCTGGGTCGTTCAGCCAATAAATCTGTTTACAGTAGCCAGAGACAGCTGGTATTTGCAGTAAATGTTTTAACCTGTTCATGCTAATGATTAGCAGCACATTCACTTCAAGCATGAACGTTTTCTGGGAGCAAGGCTCTGTAAGAGAAAAAAGCATCATCCAGCCTAGATCCTTGATTGTAGGCAAGTATGAAGTAGACCAGTGACAAGAAGAGTCCAGAGAACATCTGCTACACGAAGTTTTTCCTTTTTCTTGATCAAAAACAGGTGCTAGGGTACTGACCTTCTTTAGGCCTACAGGAATCCTCTGAGAAGTGTATAAATACCTCCTGATGTGCAGCCAGTAATGGAGCAGAGCTGCTGATTTATAACACTGCTACCTTAAAGCCAAAACCCTTAAAACACATCTTGTTAAAACTGACTTTAGGCCTAAAGTAAAAATCTGATGGCTTAATGATCAACTATGACGTGTAGTTAGATGTCATGTAGGACACCATAGCTGTACTGTAGTTTTCAGAAAAAGAAAAAAATCTCCACTCATCTTGACTCAGAGCATCAGGGCTTAGGTAGACACAGTAAAACAAATTAGAAAGATCAAATATATGCATATTTTTCTATTTCAGACAAAAATGGAAAGGGTAATAGATGAGGCATTTTATTTTCCCACTTCCCATTTTAGGAGCTTTAAAAACAAATGTCTTACAGCTACTAAGGCTCTTGTCTTGGCAAAGAGAATAGTGCGAGTCTGTGGGTTATAGCGGTATGCTTCGTCCAGGATGCAAGCAAGCTCTTCCAGCTTTGGATTCTCATTTGACTCATCTTTTGAAAGGGCAGTCAGCTCTGACTCTTTCTCTGTAAGAAAAAGAAAGAGGTTTCTTGAAAAATTTACCTTTTTTAATGCAGAAAGCAGAATTCCCACACAAACCTACTTTCAAACACCACACACATTCTCTTTAGTTTCTTTTTTTATTTTCTATCAGAAGTCAGAGAACAGTGCAACATCTAACTTTCAGCTGGAAGGGTACAAGGGACACCTGCTTCTCCCCAGAAGACTGGGATTGATCTGGGAGCACTGGCCAGGATGCTAGGCAGCGCACTGAGCAGTGTATGTTGGCTTACCTAATGCTACCAGCATCCGTGATTGTAGACCATCCCGCTGCTTTGGGGCACAGCCATAAGGAAACTTTTGCCTTATCTCCAAGCCAGGCATGTAAGAACTTACTACAGCATCTAGCTACAATTATTACTACTTTCTCAGCTTACACTCCCAGAAAGTAAGTCCCCCGTACCTGCCCTAACATTACACTTGCACCCATACAGACACCAAATCTTCTGAAAAGTGCAGTTTCTGGAAAAACCACTGCACTTTCTCTGAAGAAAACACCTGGACCATCCTATCACAAGCTCTCTTCTCCCCTGCAACTGTCACAGGTACTGTGGGAAATACCTTGAAATTTGTCCGTCAGTTGCTGCTCTAACTCTGTATATGGTCCATTTTTTACATTTGTGAAAAATTCATTTAGGTAGGCTAAAGCATCTTCGATGCGGGCATCTTCACTGATAATGAGAGCGTCGTTGAATTTCTGCTTGGAAAGAGACATATGCATTTAGGCCTCATTTTCTATGGGGTGGGATGAACACAAATTTTATTTAGCTAGATGAAGTGTTGCAAACTTGTGATGTTCTTCCATTTTCATGACAACACAAGCACTACAAAGTCTCCTCTGCACTAATCTGTCCCTAGTGAGTATCGTAGACACAACTCTTACACACCTTATGATTTAGCCTGTGTCAACTTGTTGCAGTTTTCAACATCCCCACTTAGCAGAGAGGCAAACACAGATCTTCACTGTCGTGACCAGTGACGGGACTCATGGAAACAGCCTGAACTTGTGTCAGGGGTGGTTTAAGCTGGATATTAGGAAAAGGTTCTTCATCCAGAGGGTGGTTGGGCACTGGAACAGGCTCCTCAGGAAAGTGGTCACAGCACCAAGCCTGACGGAGTTCAAGAAGTGCTTGGACAACACTCAGGCTCGTGGTGGGGATGTCCTGTGCCGAGACAGGAGCTGGACTCAATGATCCCTGGGGGTCCCTTCCAACTCTGCATATTCTACGATTCTAAATAGAACAATTGGTTCAAAATCTGCTTGTAGGTGAACCTACCTGTATCAGAGGGAATAGAATGACTCTAACTCTGTACAGAAGGAAAGAAGATACGCACTTACCCGCAAGTGTTCAGTACAAATGAAAAGGTCTCTACAAATGTTGCTCTCCTTCTCCTTATCTTCCAGTTGCAACAGTCTGCATTTCTTCTGAGTGGAAACTATCCACTGTTCATATCTCTGTGTCCCAAAGTAATTCTTGTTGATTGGGGAGATGGTATCTAGTAAAGGAGGAAAAAAACATTTTTTGCCTCTTGAATAACAAATAAAAACCATTAGCTAGAGGGTAATTTCCCACTAATATCAGCTCTAAAAAGCCTATGCAGAAGATCAGTTTTATGATACAATCACAGAACCACTGAGGCTGGAAGGCACCTGTGGAGTCTTTAGTTCAACCCTCTGCTCAAGGCAGGTCACCTAGAGCTTGGTCACTCAGTTCAAATGTGCTTCCAAGGACAGAGAGTCTACAACTTCTCTGGGCAACCTGCTCCAGTGTTTGACCACCTTACAGCAAAAAAGTTCTTCCTGTTGTTTAAGTATTTCTGTTTGTGCCCACTGCCACTTGTCCAGCTCTGGGAACCACCTGTGCAGAGTCTGGCTCTGTCTTCTTCACTCCCTGTGTTTCAATGTATACCCAGATGTAAGCCTAAAATTAACCCAATATAATTCAGCTGAGGATCTGTGTACTTACACACATCTGCAGGGACTTTAGTTATAAAATTAGAGCTCACTTATCCTGTAAGAAGACTACAGTATTCAGAAACCTGCACGCACATTGCATTACCTTGCTACTCAATAACTTATATTCATTCATGAAATAGTCCAGAAGCATATTGTCCAAGGGCCTGTCCTTGAGGCAGAACTAGGCAGTACCTGTTTGCTGCACACATACTCTGCCTGAGTGCTTCACAGGCTTCAGTAATCAGAGGGTCCACAGAAGGGAAGCCACTGTCATTCATGCAAGAGGAACTGTGATGCAAAATAAGCTTCAGAAGTGTTTGCTTACTGTAACGTGCATTTTGAAAATCTCTCTGTGTTTGTTCTTTGATCGGGCTTCTCGGGTCTTGCGTTGTTTCATTAGGGTTTTTTTTGGTTGGGTGGGGGTTTTAATGCTCCCTTCCTGCCCCAGAATATTGTTCACTCTTAAATATCTGGGAAGTGGAGGACGAGGGCAAATCTAGAACTGAGGTAAACAGCTTTAATGCACTGCAGTTAATGTGCAAAAACCAGTCTAAGCACAGACAATGTCCTTTAATCCAGAGCTGGATCAAGGCTGATCCTGAGCATATCCATCCATGGGTCTCTGCTTTGTACCCCCTTCTGCTCTCCAGTTTTTAATAAAAGCCACTTACTGGACACCACTTAGGAACTCTGCAAAAGTAGAAAAGATCAATTTATTTCTGAATGGTTACAGAATTAATCTCATGATCAGGAGACCCGTTTTCTTTCCACAATAATGCATCTCCTCTCTGAAAACCTTCCCTCCTGAAGCTGGAACCCTACTGACAATTGTTTCCTTTCTTGGACAGGCATATGCTCTCTCCAGTGGTGTCCATGTTCCACAGAGCCTACTCTGAAACATTACCTCAAATGCTTTTCAAAGAAAAATAATGGGAGACCTGCTAAAAAGTGGAAACAGGAGTACTCAGAAGCATGAACAGGACAGAGTGCTGACCAGAAAAGGTGGCCAGGGCACCCCTAGAAATAACTCCGAGTTATAACTCAGAGGCCAGAGAAAACACAAGAAGTGTCAGAGCAGCAAGTGTGAAAACTCATTTTTGCTGTAAGGAAAAAATCACAACATTCAGAGTAATACCGTAACTGTGACGTTTCTTATTTTCCTAACAGAGACAGACTTGGGTGTGAAGCATTTGGAGAAATGTTTAAATAAGAACATAGAGGTATCTCTCATCAATGAAATCCAGCCCATTGCATTTTGAATTGCAAGCCTTTTTGTTTCAGATTCTTTAAATTCAGAAGGATTTGACAGTGTCAAAAGCACACCATTTTTAGTTGCATGTAACAGGCTGAAATTCAAGCAAAAATATTTATGATTGTCAAACTAATCATATGTAACAGGAAAACAGTTGAATCTCTTATCTATAATCTCTTATTTAGGAAATATTGGTTAAAGGCAACTGAAAATGAAGGAGAAAGGAAGCGAAAAAAGAGTGTCTGTTCTAGCAGCTGTAAGGATTCACACTGATTTAATCAAATACTGAACTGCAATACAGGCATATTACAGCATCTTACCCACTGAGTAAATCTTCCTCATCAACACCTCTGTCTCAGACATCAGACCTGAGATAATGTCTGCAAAGTGATTCTGAGCTCGCATTTTAACCCATCTGATATCTAGGGAAGAGAAACATAAGTCAGTACCCTGAGTAGGTAAAACATTTCCTCAGGAAGCACAGAACAAAATCTTGACTAGAAGAATGCTACCCATGGTGCTCCATGCAATCACAGTCAAGTTTATTGTTAATGAGCATTGCAGGTGCACAGAAAAAGCAGTCCCCAACCCCCACTGGCAGAACTGAATAAAAACCAGAGACAGTGTATGAACCGCAAAGAGAAAATATGCCCAAATGGGCACTGCCTACTGCAGGGCAACAAGAGATTGCAAGCCTAAACTTCTTTCAAGCTACCAGGAAGCAAGGCTCTAGCTTAGTTTCAAGCTTTTATCCTAATCTAAAAAAAGGGGAACTGGGTAGCTGCCATAATCATGGTGCTTTGCAGCTCACAGGAAAATAAAAAGGAAGTGTCCTTACGTGTTTCTGGCTTGTTTCTGAACCTCTGTAGATCTTGTTTGTTCTCTCTGACAGTGGATATGGCCTGTATGTCAAGGTAGGAGCAGAGGGTACAGATGTGCTCTGCAGTTTCACTGAGGCTCTTGGCATTACCAACTCCAACAGAAGCAGTTAAACCTACAATCTAAGCACACACATGAATAGCAGTGGTTGCTCCTTTGTCACAAATGGAATAAAACCAGGAGACGTTACCCATCACCAAATTGCCACCATCTTCAAAAACATGGAAACAAAACAAGCAGCAGAAATAAACAAGATGCAGGCACAAATCTTAGGAACCAAAACCTGTATGGACTCCTGCCCTCTCCAAAGCACTCAAGAGTATTTAAACTTAAAATTATCCAGCTGCTTAAATCCGTAACAAGCTGCACTTGTCAATGCTTATCATACAGAGGAAGAGCAAACCCACGCCCAGACCCATCTTTTGCACTCATTCAGAGCTGTCTTCTCAGCTGGATGAAAACCTCATGCCAGCAGAGGCGGTGGCCCCATTTTATTGTCACAGAAAACTGCAACAGAGAAGTAGCAAGGAGATTACTAAGTTACTTGCTTTCTTCCCAGTTCAGCTCTTCCATTTGCTCTCAAGTACTTCAGTCTTTGCCATGCTTGATCATTCTTGGCAGCTGCAGGGAAATTGTAACATGGGAAAAAAGCCTGGAGGAGTCCAAGAATGAAAAAGTGTTCCAGATGCTACCGTTTCCATTTGCAACCGTTGTTAAATGGGAGTTTGAACTGGATCATCACAAAAGGCAAGACTTTAGCCTTTGTTGACTGCATTGCAAAACACTTTCCTCTAATGTTTCCACCACTGACAGGCTGGGCCTTACCTGAGGCAGCTGGTTTGCAGAGGAGTTAAATTTTTGATCCAGGTATCTGGTCATCAACACATTGTAAGGGTGGTTGCCTGTAGTATTGTGGCACTCATCAAATATCATCAGAGTGAAGATGGAGAGGGAGCTAAGGATCCCTTTCTCCATGCTATTCACAAGAATCTGGGGCGTTAGCACAATGATGTCACTGTCCTGTATAGCATTTTCTACAGAGATATTTGCAACAATTTCACCACAAATTCCTTGAACAGAGTATCTGGAAAGAAGATGAAAAAAACAGGATATGAAAAAGGGTATTTTTCTGGGCAAAGAAAGACAGAAAACTGGGCTTTTCAGCAAGCTTGAAAGGCAGTTACTAAGTTCCAAATGTCAAATAGTTGCAGCTGGCAGTTTGATCACAGAAGCTGAGAAAAAAAGCTGAGGGTAAATAACTGTATTTTTAACTACCATTAACAAAAATATATCATATTTGAGGAGTGATGAACTTGTACATTTAAGCTGCATTTGTCAGTTCACATGTAACATCCCTTTTGTGTATATATCTGGCATCATTGGACTGTTTCTGTCCAGCAGCCTCCTTTTCCCATAGCTGTAAGAATACTTACGTGGATGTTCAGTAATCAGTTCCTTCAAAATCAGAAGATATCGGTTGCTAATGCCCCTCTAAGCAATTTGCAGTCCCATCTGAAAGGCGGACTATCATTTTCTGAGTAGAGGTTGAAAAAACAAAGAATTGTCCTTCGCTATTGGGTCCTTCCATTTAGAAAAGAGCGACTCTGAGAATGGCAAGAGGAATCCCACTGCTACTGCCTGGAACTGCCTCATCTTTGGAAGCAGGGGTGAAAGGAGTCTCAAGAGAGAACCCACCTCACCCTTTTCCATAGACAAGTACAGAAATACTTTCACCATTTCCATAGATGTGCAACGAGCAGTGCTTAAACTCTCCAAAACCAGACTTGAGATTCTCCAAACAAAGTCTGCCATGGCAATGCCATCCTTGCAGCTAAGCATCATCCTAATGTTACTGTCAAACACTCTTGTTCATCAGCAAACCCATTACATCTTGCTCTAGCCACAGCTGACCTCTAGGGCAGTTTATTTTCTGTGGAGGAAGCCACCAGGTAGAGTTACACTTACCCACTTCTTTCAAAATGCTGCCTGAATACATTTTTCTGTTGCTCATACACTGGCACTTTGGTTGCAAGGAAGACAACTTTTGCCTTTCGTCCTGAAGGAACGTTTTGCAAATGATGTTCACAAATCAGAAGTGCCACAAAAGTTTTTCCAGATCCTTCAAACAAAAACCATGAAAGGTGAAGCACTAGTATGAAAGGGTGCACTTGTAAGCAGTAGCTCGTCTCATCTGAATGCCTTGTAACAAAGGGAAGCTGGCAATGGGGCTGTTACCCTTCCAGACTTGAACACATTTGGAACAGATTTGAACACAAGCTTGTTGCTTAGTCAGGTGGGGAATCAACCCTTTCTCTCTCAGTCTCAGTCTGTAAAGGCCATTAAGCAGTCACTGGGGATTAAAATCCATCTGCAGCTCTATTTGAATTCTTTGAAATCACTGAGTCTGTTTTTCACTCTCAGCCTGTGCTCTCACATCAAATCAGACTATGTATAGACACCAGGCCCTTTCAGCTTTCATCCTTCCCCATGCAGCCTTGCTCCTCTCACACTTGTTTGCCTTTGGCCCTCAGGCTTGCAGTGCAGGCTCTCCAGAGCTCTTCTCTGTCCCTGCTTCCCTTTTCCCTTCCCTCTGTTATCCCACCTGCCTCTCCAGGGCTCAGGGGAAAATTAGGCTGTCTTGACGTCGTAGGCATTGCAGTAGAGAACACAGGGGAGCCTCAGGCTAACTCATCCTATATTTCCTTCAAATTGCAAGACAATTTTCTTAAATATCTGCAAAGATTAGTGACTGAATTCAACAGAAAATCCCACACTGAGGAGTGAGAAAGCAGAAGTCAGAACATGGAAATGAATGCTGAATGTGCTGAATACAAGCACTGATGTGCCAAGAGACACGTCTGTTTTGCCAGCCTCTGTGCTGCCCATGGTCATTAATCGCAGGGTAGATCTGGATCTACTGCAAGGAAGACAGCTTTTAAATAAACTGCTGAAAAAGTCTGATTCATCCTTTACCATTCCCTATCCTTCATAGCCATCTGCACCACGAGAATTTTTCTAAGAAATGTCTTTCCTTACCTGTGGGGGCACAAATCAATGTGTTTTTCCCATCAATAGCAGGCTGTGCAAGCTCAATCTGGTAGCTCCGAGCCTTCTTTGGTTCATAAACAGATGAAGACTCATAGACTCCTTCTAGGATAGAACAATGTTTTTGTGAAGAGTGTTGCAATAAAAATGCATAAAATATGCTGTGCCTCACATAGTTGCTATCTAAAATGGTAAACATAGAGAGTCCTTGCAGTCTACACAGAACATTCTCTGACAGACAAGCCTTTTCACAGGACAGATCCTGTGCACCAAACAAGAATTTTGTGTAGGTTTGATGGCATACTTTTGTTACCCCTCAACCGTGATTCACAAAATGAACTCATTTCAAGGTCTTTGCTGACAACTCTCACTTCAACTGGTCTTTTTTCAACTCAGAAGGAAAACAAAAGGGATTATTTTTCCCCAAGTATATGCACAGGATTTATTTTAGCCTTCTGCTCTACAGACTTTCGAAGTTATTACTCTCTTAAACTGTGGTCTTGTCAGAGTGTTTGGACTTATGGAACAGGAACTAGAAACTACTGGTAGAGCCAGTAAAAAAAAAAATTTGCCATGACAGTCACAGCACAGATCCTCTGGAGACACATTCAGCTCTCTAAACTGGTTAATATCAGGTCATGTGTGAATTAATTGTATCAGAGAAGAGCTGCATCAACAACAGGTTGGTGTTGGGGAACCATTTTTGATAATGTGCTGACAGAACAACTTTTCACTAGGAATGTGATAAATGAGGGGCAAGCCCTAACATTTGCAATGCCCAGCAAGAGATCCTTTAAAACAGAAGAGAGCTAAGTCATAGATTTGTACAAATTCCTCAGTACGTTCCTTTGTGGCACACTACATCTGTGTCCTTTGGGAATCTAAGGAAAAGGAAAATATCAACCACAAACTGTTTTAAGTTCTTAAGTCTTACCTGAAACTGAAGAGAGATTTTCACTGAGATTATCACATTCTGCTTCTTCGGAAAATGTCATCGTGGTTTCAAAGTAATTCTCAGAGGCATCTGTTATTTCACCATCAACATCTTTGCCATTATCTGTATGATTGGAAAAAAGGCATTTTATTGATCCTTACGAGTTTAAAACATATTTGCTGTGACCACAAGGTGAAGGAGTTGGTTGCTGGAAGAAAACGACTACATAAAATGCTACTGCATACCAGCTCCTTTTCAAGGAAGATGGATAGCACTGAGAACCTTGGGTTTAGAACAACCACATGCTCAAGGCATGTGTACCTCTCCCTTAAAAACCAAAGGAGACAGTAGACTGGGAGGAAAGTTTACCCTCTGTGTTTAGTGACAAGAAGTCACTGTGTTACACGGACATTAACCACAAGAATGAAAACTACCTAGGAATTCAAAGAACCTTTGTAAATTCAAGATTCTGCTCTCCCTTTCTCCCCACCTTGTGAAAGGATCTAGAAATTGCAGGACTATCTCCATCCTTTATCTTACACAATGATCAAAAGAGAAATTTTCCTTGGCCTTATAATCAGTACTTTCTCAAAGAACCGTCCCTTGGCCTTGCACGACAAGTCTCTCTGCAAACAGAACACGTGATCACAAAGCACTTTTCGAGTGGGAGAAAGAGCAAATCTGCACATCAATCCAGCTCCAGAAAGCACACAATATCTGCAGTAAATTTCTGCTACCAACTCTTCTTAACTGCTAGCAGTAAAATGCTTCCACTATGGACAATGTTTCTTCAGTAGGCTGACTTTGGCTTTGCTGAGTTGGATGTTAGAGGAAGCTGCCCCAAAAGACAGCGACACCTTTAACTTACAAAATATAACTGTCAACCAAATAATATGTATAGCCACCAGCTACATAAAATAGTATCTATATACATGTAGGTATTATTCTTATGTATTATTTTACCTATATTTGAACAAACGTATTAATTATGTGTACAACTTTATGCATATGTAATAATTTATTCTCCAGGTAAGAAATAACACCCTTTGACTGCAGTAATAAAAACACTTCAAAATAAGAAATATAGTTTAAGAAACCACTTAAATACAGCTTTATCCCTCTTGCTAACAAAAAAAACCAATTCAAACAAGCACCTAGGGAGACAGCAAATGTAGATATGAAGATATACAGTCCAGTTTAGCTAAAATAACTTTTCTAGTTGCAAAATAATGTATTCTGCTCTAAATCCTCCTATGCTGCAGGCTAACTATATAGGTATTTTTCAAGGAGGGAGAGGAAATTTTAATGACAAAAGCAAAATCTTATGAGAGACAATTCTGCACTTCCACAAAATACGAACATAATGACTTGGCAAGGGCTGCTTATCAATTTCTCAATGAAAAAATGATTTGCTCTGTGGATCACAGAAGTGTATCACTCTCTAGACTGTAACTTACTGATCACATTTTATCAGAAAATACTACATCTATCACAATGCAAGCAACCAAAAATATGGCAAAAGTTGAATTACAGAAGAAAGGAAGGAAGAAGATAACTATTTGGCTAGTTTATGACTTCAGAGCCTGTGCTGCCTGATTCTCTTTACCAAAAAAGGTATCATTCCCAACCATTTGGAAGGAAAACTACTCAAAAACTAATTTCTGCCTGTTTGTAGGATAGCACTTGTATTTCGTTTTATATAAAAGACATTTAAAATAAATGTTGAAAAGGTTTTTATTTTTAGGCAACAAAGTAGTCTGATGGTATGCTTCTAAATTAGTCTGATTCTCCTGATAAAAAATTACTGTCTGGTACAAGAACAGGAAAAGAGCATCATAAAAACAATTCACAGTTTACCTTCTCTTATATTCCACAGTTCACTTGCATTGTAATATCCTGCATTATCCAGAGCCAGCTGAAGACTTTTGGGCCAGTTTTCCTTATCCGAGCGACAAAGGCATTCAATGAGTTTAGTTATCCCAGCCGCTTTGCTTCTGTATTCACTGATCTGCATACACCACAAACAGAAAATGCTGCAGGTTCTGAGTGATCAAACCCACTGCTCTTTGCTTAGTAGGTGAATTTGTTATGTTTGATGGTCAGTTGAAAACTGCGTTTCCTACTCAATGAATAAAAGCTGCACAGTAAGATTCAGCCATTTACCCGCTACAGTGTAGTCACACACTTGACTTAGCCGGACTACAACAGGTAGGCTATTTGTTCGAATATTTGAATATGGTCTGAAACACCACAGAGCTATTCTGTGAATTTCTGTCTGGCAAAGTCCTTGTAATAAACTGTATCTGCCATAAACCTCTGAGGCTTTCCATTTCAGAACAGGAAAAGAAAAAATTACAAAAATTATGGCAGACCTGACATTTGGTTAGATGCAATAGTTTTCCAAATGTTACGTATCTCCATAAAGAAACATCACTTTAAAAACAAAACAGTCGCAAACAATCCTTCTCAGGAATCACAAGGAGCAAGAACTCCTATCAGACTCCTTCACAGAGCACCAATACTCATTATTAACCAGTCATAAATGATGAGTGCTTGGTAACATCCCTTGTCATCAGTCATCAATAACAGCACCAAGTTAGAAATGAGTAGAAGAGCAGCTTCACATCCGAAGGCAGTGCAAATGCTGTCAACTTCTGTGACACAGTGTTTAGCTGATGACCTCAGGCCTCAAGTTCCATTTCAACACTGTGGTGAACCCCTGCCTTTGGGTGCTGACCAAACTCAAAGCGATACACAAAGTTTCTACAGTTAAGGTAACGGGCTATGTCAAATCCCATGACAAGCAACAATCAATTTAGGCAACATCTAAAACACCAATTTCCTTACTTCCATCTGCATTTTTTGGAGCATTAATGCAATATGAATGCCTTGCATTTGAATAGACACACAGAAAGGGGTCTATTACAAAGGCATAGCAAGGCCTTTCACTGCAATGTGGCACCTTCCAGAGCCCCTGAGGTCTCCCCTGAGGGACTCACAAAGGCATACAGCTGAGCACTGTCAGCACCAAAACCACCCCACCCTGCCTCCCTACCTGCAACCCTTTTACACTCCCCCTCATCCCCAGGGCCAGAGGGGTGAGAATGAGAAGTGCAGGTGTCCCAGACAGCACTGCCATGGGATGCTGCAGCCACACAGCAAAGCCTCTTCTAAGGAGAAGAAAGCAAAGTCCTTTCCCAGGGGACCGTGGCCAGCCATCCTCCTCACCCAGCCACCTGTCACACAGGCACTGATTCATCCCACAAGTGAGGCAGCCAGCACTTCTCTGATGCAAAACTAGGCAAATGCCAGGATTTCACCATACCTGCAGGATCTCATCACACTCCCTCTCTATCAGGCATGTGTTTATGTATGGCATGATTGCTACCGGATCAATTTCTATCATTGTTGCTTCTATCCGCTTCAACAGCTGCCTGTGCAGTTCCAGTTTTTCCAGTTTGCTGAAGTCCCAGTTTTCGATTGCTTCTGCCAGTCCAGTGTAACCTTCCAGAAAAGGAGACCAATTGTTACTGTGAATTCAATCTCTAGCTAGAATAGGTAGGAACAAGCTGAAAAAACATTTTTCTCAGCCACACTGGAGAAATTAAAATTATTTTGTCCTGTAAACAATGAAAATCTAGGTGAATCACACACAATTTTAACCTAATAAGTAATGATTTTCCTTTATAGCACTTGTATGTCTAATATGAAAAACCCTAGGCTAAAAGAGCAGTAGCACCTGCAAAAACAAAAAAGAGCTACACAATGTCACAGGTCACATCACCCACGCAACTAGTGGTTTTCAGTTGACAGGGTTATTACAGACTGGTAAAAGGTTGCTCTGGACCTAGTAATTGCTTTAAGGGATAAGTGGGCTACATCCAAGTGATAAGAAATTTTGTAACATTTGTTCACTGAAATAATTATTCATAATTAATGGTGAGGAAATGAAAAAAAAAAGTAGCTTCTGGCATGAGATTGTGGGGTTCAAGATATCCAATAAATTACCAACAAGAATTTATGATACAATATAGATGTATAGAGGAAAGCTGGCAGATGCTGCTAATTTTATATCTTCACAATCTCTTCTGCTCCATTTTGTAAAGGAAATTGGGTAGGGAACTTACACATCAAGTAGTTATAGCTACTGTGGAATAAACATCTTTATAAACCACTAATGGCTACTTACTTCTTGAAACAGAAGACTTTCAATGCCACTGAGTAATTTTTAAGAATTTTTAAAAAGTAATTTAACACTCTGTCGTTGAGCTAAGTTACCCCACGCCACCAGTTAATCCTGTGCACATCCTGAAACCCATTTGGCTTTCTCTTTCAGAGGATTTAGCCTCCTTCCATTGTATTTGGTGAGAACAATGGCTGTCTTGTTTCTTCTCTAAAGGCTCTGAGACAGACAAGCCTCCTGTCAATGAGGCCTTCTCCACACTCGGAATTGCTCCAGCTGCTTCACCTCCCAACAGGCTTATTTCCAGACTCTGCCAGCTTGCCTTTTCCTGCCGCATCTCACCTGGAGCGGCAGGACGGGCAGCTGAAGCCCCCGG
>VWZT01011796.1:155453-203932 GCA_013397055.1 Pachycephala philippinensis
CGCAGAGCCCACCTCAGCCCTGCTACGGCCAGAACTGGTAGGGAGTGGGAGAGAGCCGCCCCCAAGCAGGGAGCGACGGGAAAAAGAAACTTCAGGCCAGCTGGAGAATGGAAACCGAAAGCGTTCCAGAAAGGGGAGGGTGCTTTCCGCTTGCGTCTGTCCTTAGCAAAAGAAAAAGGGGACCCCCACCGCCGGCCGCCTCTGCCCCAACTAATCATATGCGCATACACACGGCTGGAAAGGCTGCAACCAGCCCCTTTTGCGGCTGCCAGGGTGAGAAAAAGCACAAGCGAAGAAACAGGAGTAAAAGCATCGCCCTACCATTTCTTTCCTCTTTTCCCCAGAAAAACCTGAACAAGTTTTTATGAGCTGTATCCTGGCGTTTTTTTAAAAGATAGAAGCACTTTTAAAAGCTTTTAGAAAATGGATCAGGCAAGTGAACATCAAAGGAGAAGGCTTACCAAAGGGGCAGTCCTGTTGGCAGAGCAGAAAGTGCCCACGGTCAGAAGTGACGCTGAACATGACAGCTCCACGTGCAAACCTCCTTCTCACCGTGTGCTGAGTGGATATGCCATACTCAGACAGACGACTGGCAGCTACTGGCTGAACACAAAGGCCCAACACAAAGCCTTGCCAACACCAGACCACTGAGTCATGGGCTTGTACTGGAAGGTCAGGGGTAGCGGGGGCAGAAGGAGGGGCATTGACGAAGGCATTGGCATTGCATTTTCTACTCTTTTCTAGTCCACCTTTACTCTCAAGAATTTGTTTATTATCTTTCCTTTCCTTTCTCTTAAGTCTTCTGTCTATTGAAAGGGTGAGGCTGCCCAGGGAAGTGGTGGAGTCACCATCCCTGAAGATGTTTAAGAAAAGACTCTATGTGGCACTTAATGCCATGGTGTGGTTGACAAGGTGGTCAGAGGTTGGACTCAATCATCTCAAAGGTCCTTTCCAACCTAATTGGTTCTGTGATCCTGTGGTTTCACAGTAAATAAGGAAAGTACTGTTCTTCTAAAAAGGTTATAAAGGTCATTAGGGAGTTTTGCAAAAGCCTTTGGTGTGGTTTGTTGTGTAAACCTGATGCCAGACAGCATGAGCCCGAGTAACATGTGGATTGCTGTGACAGAGTAGGCAAGGGGCAGCAGGACTTCCATGGGTAATTGCATTTTCATTCTGTAAGTCAAGAGGATATTAATATATCCCAATTTTAAAAACCCAGGAATTTCAGAGGCCTTCTTTCCATCGTTATGTAAGAAAGCTGCTTGTGTATTGATGCCTCTGTGTAAGGACTAGATTGCCTCCAAACACAGGAGTGGGGCTGCTGAGGGCAAGGGGATCTGCAGCAGGTAAGGTCCCTGGGGAAACCAGAGTGTGTTTTCCCAGGATGGCTCTTTGCTTGCATCCTGCCTCACTTCCCAGGGATCCTCCATTCCTCACACTGTCCTTGACTGCAGTGTGCACAGACTCCTGCTTCAGTTTTCCATGCCTAATGCTGAATAAAGTAAAATATACAAGAGCAAGGGTTGCTTTGGAATTGAGATCCAAAGCAGCTCTTTGATGGTCCTGAGATCATAATATTATATGTACGGTGAGCAATTAAGACACAGTAACTATGAACATCAGTACAAAATGAATTAGATCTGCTAAGTCCCTTGAGTTTTGTGTGGAAGACTTGAACTGACTGCATACTTGCCTGAGAAATGTGTTGATAAGTTATGCTATATCTCCCTCTGCTGATGAAGACTTGAATCACACTTGAGTAAAAGTCAAGAATATGGTGGCTTTCTGAGCGTAATTTTATTTCTACAGAAGGAATCTAAGGTGATCTTTAAAACTGCCCATTTCTGTAAGTTCCTCAATAATAATCCACTCTGCAGAGAATAAAAAATTGGGAAAAAAATTAAATGTAATTATTAAATTGTAATTAGTGTCGTGTGAGACCAGATGGTAGGTTCTCCTGTGGCAGGACAAATGCATGAAATTTTTGATAGAAGACAGCAGACAAGGAGGGCTGCAATTCCTAGTCCTTTCATGACTGCAGAATGCATGGTGTGCTTCATAATAACATATGGTGCTGGGCTGGTTGCCTCACTGCAGTATCTACTGCCTCTCTTGCAAAATCCTCACGGGTCTCTGGCTCTAAACCAAGAGTCTGAAACACCTTTTGAACAAACACCGCTGTTCTCAGTGCATGGTGACTCCTGCATCTGAGCCCATTGAACCTCCCCTTGGGTTAACCTGTAAGAGCAGCAAATGTCTTTTGAAAGTGATGTTTTGCATGACATTTTATGTTTCTTGGGAAAAAAACCATGATCTCTGTTTAAAATTCTTTTCTCCACCTTAAAATGTTCTTTCTCTTTTCTGAAGACTTTTATATCCCATTCATGAAGGCATGGGAAGACACCCTGCGGAGATCACAGAAGACACTAAAATTATGCTAGAGCTTACTTTTACTCTTTGCAAGGCAGAAGACAAGAAATAGAAGAAAAGATTTTTTAAATTACCTTTGCCTGTTCTGTGTCAGGAACTCAGCACAGCTCATAAGTAGCTTTGTAACAGAGAAATGATCCTTGTGGCACTCTTATCTTTGGCTTAAGGAAAATCTTCAAGGTACTGTCTACTCCAAATCTTCAAGGTACTACTACGTTTGAAGCAGGCTTGGATCTCCTCTAATGCTTTCAGCCTTCCCTTGTGAAATTAACATCAGTTTTTATTCTAGTGTATTTTATCTCAGGCCCTTTGGGCCCTGATACAGTGAGGCAGAAACTACACCTGAACTCAAGAGCTGAACATACAAAGAAACAGAGGAAAGGGCAGAAGGGCTGACAATGGTTGTTAATGTTTTGTGTCTTAGGAAGCAGACCTTGTGAGTGCTGCCATCAGGGCTGTTCAGTGCTGCTCACTGATACACCTTGCCCATCTGGGAGCTAAATTTATTTTTCACAAGACTTCTAAAGTGTCATTGTCAACCATCATGTGTGATATTTCAGTCCTGTTTTTCAACAGGCATTTGGTACTGCACAGTCCTCTCCTCCAAAATATTGCAGGAACTGATGGTCCAAGGGAATCTTTTAAATCCTGGAAAGCAGTGCAATAAAATGATAAGAGGCATTTATGACGGACAGCAGCTGAAGATGCCCAAATCTTCATTATCTCAATTATTTTAATGTCTAATTTTTTTGTTAGAAGGCTCATACTGGGAAGTAAATCTCTCAAATTATCTTGTGCGTTCTCCACAGTATTCAGCACACTCATGTCCCATAGGAAGCAAAAAGGAATTACGTTCCACTGATTAATGTGTGTTGAAGTCTTTACAGGTTTGATTGATCAGAAGGACTCCCTCCCATGTGAGGTAATGAATAGGAAATAGTAACAATTACCAGCCAAGTCAAATGTCGTGGAATTTACCATGCACAAAAATATAAAAATAAGTGTACAATGCCTGATTTGCAAAGGACCAATGAAACAAACTTCATACAACACACTGGGTGGGATTTGTTGCTAAGCTCTTCATTATCTATTGTAGACTTTAGACAGAGAATGCTCTGTTCACTAACTTCTCAAAGACACCTATATGCACATGAGTGGGACCTATGTCCCAGTCAGTGTCTTTGAGGGAAAGGTCTGCTGAAGAAAAATAAATACCACTTCTGTCAGGTTACACCTGGAAAAAGCACGTTAACAGGAACCACCCATAACATTCACATGTTATGAAATTCTTTCTTAAGGAGAATTTGAATTAGTGCAAAAACTGTGAAACATTTTCAGTCTAAGGACATGAGCCCATTAAAAAATTTATATATATATAAATTTACAAAGTTATATATCCCCTCTTGCAGTGCAGACTGACAGACAGATGTGAAGAGAAACAGCCTGAACCCTGTGTCTTGATGGGTTTGCAATTTGTAAAGTAAATCCTGACATACAGGCTGTCCTATTTTCACCTCTCAGTCTGGAGTCCACAGGCTGGCTGACCACACAGGTGCCTTTAGGCTAAGTTTCTTGCACATCAAGTGTTTCCATGATATTGAAGGCCACCTGCACCCATGCAAATACTTGGTTCCTCCACACCACAGGTAGAGCAGGTGCTCAGCTGATAAACACAGAGTTCAGGTGCACTGCAGTGCCCCAGCCACTGGAGTCACGTACAGCATGGCTTTGTTTGCACCAAACTCTTGTTCACATGATAATCCAGTTGAAGCCAGGAGTAAAAGCTGCTGCTGTGGAAGTCAGTGGGAGCTCAACCACCCTTCTCAAGCACAGCAACACTCACACAATAAGACTGTTCTATCAACATAGCTGTGTCTGATTGACCCTCATTTGGCTTCATCTTTTCGTGAATGAATGAATGAAAAATGCTTAAACTGAGCAAGCATACTAGACGTTTACTCAAACACCAAATGTTCCAGAAAAATGTCCCAATTTTAACTCCCCTGATGCAGCTTCGTCCACTTTCCTTAGGTCCTATCACTGGTCACCAGAGAGAGATCAACACTTCCCCTTCTGCTGTCCCCTTGAGGAAGGTGTAGACTGTGATAGTGTCACCCCTCAGCCTTCTCCTCTCCAAGGTGAGCAAACCAAGCTGCCTCAAGCCTCTCCTCCTAAGTCTTTTAATTCCTTAGCCAGTGGCCTAAGCACGGGATGACTCACATGGGTCTCACAAGTCCTTTATCCTCTCAGGCTCTGTTTCCGCTAATGCAACACCACTGACCTCAGTGGATGTATCCCTGACCTGCAATCAAGTAGCAAGCAGAGAAGCAATCCCAAAATCCCTCAGCACTGACCAGCTCTGTGGGGTTCTACCCTGACAGCATACATTGGTATCATCCAATAAACTCTCTCGCTGTAAGCGTAAAGGCACAGTTCTCATTGAATTAACAATACCCAGCAACTTCTCACATTTCCTGAATTCCCCCATGATCCTACTGCCCAGTCACTAAAAGGTGGCTTACAGAAGTGCCAAAGCATGAAGGCTAACTACTCAGCGAAACAAGTGTCACTCTATCAAAATAAGGTATTTTTATTTTGATGGCATCGATCTGTAATTGCTAACCCACTTCTGCTTGCTAGTGCATTTCAGAAAGAGCTAATCATGTTCACAATGGACAGAAATCTGTGATATGCCATGGATTATGGACTTAGAAACTAGGAAACCAGTGGTACATGCTGGTCTCAGTGGCTTGTATATAGCTGGTTTTAGCATGTCTACTAGGCAAGGTCCTCCCCACAGAAACAACTCAAGGAATCAGCTGTGAGTGTGGGAGATCTGAAGGACCTGTGAGGGAAGAGGAGGCAACAGCTCCCATGTTCCCTGCTCCCGTGGTGCTGGCACTGCTGGCCCATGTCTCGCCAGGAGTGTGGCAAAGGCACTCCCTGAGGACATGCCACCCACAGGGGCCAGACCTCCCTGCACTGGGAACGTGAATTAATCAATGCAATAAATTTTCATGTTTAAGGTACGATGTTATTCATACGGACACTGCTGAGTGAGTGTATATCCCATAGCAGTGAAGCAGGGGTCTTCTTCAAATGTAATACTTCTAATCACATGAAAAGCCGCCCAAAAAACAAAAAAACAAAACCCCTCGGAACTCACTGATGTCATTGTACAGAGCTCTTGATCAATCACACAAGGACGTAAAAGTATATGGGAAAGTACCCCTGCACTCTGTAATACTATAATTACAAGAATTATTAATGTGCTGAGCGGACATCATTGATGTTTTAATGGAAAATGAAATTAAGGAATCCGTTTGTTACCCTTCTAAGAAAGCAATTCTAGAAGAAAACATTGAAATACAATAAATCTGACCCTTTTGACTGAGTTTGTGGCCATCTCTGCTTTTCTGCAGAAATGTACAACTAGGAATATTTCACTCACTATTTTGGTTTGTCCATGGCTCACAAGTGTGTTTTCATGGACTTGCACAGAAGCACCAAGAACATACCAAGAGCTCAAAAGACAAGAAATAAAGTTATTTTCAATTACCAAGGCTTAGAATTGCATTTCCCCAGAGTGTAAGGGAAAGATATTTCAGCAAGCAGAGGAGATCAATTTCACAGATATGCCAGTCCTTTCTTGCATCTCCCCGTGGTCCTCCCTTTCAAAGAAGAAATAGTTCACTCATTGTGAGCTATTTTAGCCCAGGTCTGACATTGATCAGTGTTCTTAACTAAAAATAGTCCTGAATTAGTGTTACCTCTGCTTTTCAGAGTACTTCAGTAACCCAGACTGTAGCCCCAGCCTTGGAGTTTACCTATTCAACTGGAAAAGAGGACAACAAGGAAACAGATACTTGGTAGGAAATATAAATGAAACCTGCTCTTCCATTCATGTCTTCTCCTTCCCTAAGGCAGCTGCCAGTCTTTATCAATATACTGGTGACCAGCATACTCACCTCCTCTGGGACATCAGCACCTTCTATTCCCAAGTGTACTATCAACATTGCTTTCTCAACCTTAATCTGCCTCCACCTTCTAAAACTAGAATAAATTACCGAGATCCACACTTTCTATCTTCCCAAGAATCTAACCCTAAAGCTCATCATGTCCTTGACCTGAGGCATACAAACTGGTTGTATTTGCTAACATCAGCACCAAATGCTGCCAGGCGAAGCAGCTGCACAGCTTGTTAGCATCCTCTCCTTGCAGCAATTACTTCACCTTCCCTCGAGGTCCAGAACAATCATCTCATTCAAGTAGCCCTCATGGATGAAGTTTTCCCCCAGAGCAGCAAGTGCAAGGCTGTATGAACATCAGGAGGGTTGAAATCAGATGGCACCAGCCCTGGCCTCAGCAGGGCTCACCATTTGAGCACCAGCAGGTGGGGAATTAGCCATGCTCTGAAGCTCCTGGCACAGGCATGCAGAGGGCTTGTGTGGCCCAGGTGAGTGGGAAGGGGGGATGGAGCCCCTGGCAGTGCCAGCCATGCCCAGGGGAGAAACTGAACCAAAACACACCTGACTCAACCACTGGCTGCTGTTTTTCCTGGGCACTGGAAGCACAGTTCTGGCTTTGCCTCCAAGGCTGTCACCCAGCCCCGCCACTGCGCCATCAGGAGAGAACACTCTGCAATTTACAGCACAACCACAAAGAAGCCTGAGAAGATGTGTCATCTGCTCTGTGTTGGTCATTGCAAGCCACTGTTCAGGATCTATCTGTGAATTAGTCTCTGTCACTCCCTTCCCGTCGGTTCCCTCAGGGATGGGCAAGCAGCAGAGAGTTCCCAGGTGAATGAGCCAGACTAGCAGGAAGGTCCTGAGCTGATCCAGCCTTGGGATAAGAGCTTGCAGGCTGCTACAGGAGGAATTCAGTATGTCTATTCCTCATTTAACCACACTGCAATCTGTATGTCTTCCTGCGATTTCCACACTCCTTGTTGAAATCCAAAAATACCCCCACAGCACTATAAAACAAAGGTGAAAAGCCCTTCATATCCAAGTTTTCAGACTGGATTTTTCTCTCACAAGTGAAGTTCTGTATGGTTCTCTCAGTCAAGAATCAAGCCTTTAGTGCTTTAGATTCAGCACAGTGTGTAGAAAACATTTTATTAGAGAGACATTTGTGGACATGCAGGTCTCAGTCTGGCAGAGACACATGCACACAAACACTGCATTGGAATTCATCCCAATTCAATTGCATCAGGAGAGCTGCCCCTTACACAGAGAGCATTCACTTGATTGGGACCACAACCACTAACATCTGTGCTGTCTTCTGGAATGATCATTACTGTCATGGAATTAACTGTCCTCCGGTTCTGTGTGGGTGTTTGGGGAAAACAGGAAAGGAAAAGCATGCATGTGCTTAAAATACTTATTACCGGGGACTAACAGAGAAAATAGCTTCACATGTCATTAACTAAGCACATAAATAGCGTGTGAGGATTAAAACACAGAGACACATGCACACGTAATACATCACATCATATCACATCATATCACGCCACTCTTTTCACTGTTTCTGAGATTTCCAAGCTGAGGCGAGGCTGTGTGGTTTTTTGGGAAGTGTAGGGACACCATCTAGCGTTGTCATTTGGAAAAAGCACATTGTGTCCCAGCCCCTTAAACTTTTATCCCACTGCAGTAGGACAGTATGAAAGGTGACTGGAAAAGTTGCTGAAATTGTAGCTACGTCCTTCATCGGGACGAAGTGTAAAGCGAACAACCTGGATGACAACAAATGAAGTATATCAGAGCCCATCTTTCCAGGAAACGAGGTACAATGCTGTAACAATTTTAGTGCTCACTTTTCAGCAAATCAGGCAGCTGCCAGGCATGGGCAGCTTTGCTTTCTTAAGCTTTGCACTTACTGTCCCATCTGGTCACAATGAAGCGTTTGTCTTAAGGATCGGCGTTTTCTCACCACTTCTCTTATCCAAAAGAAGTAAAGTTTGTTTTCATAATTCCTGAAATTGGAGGGTTAGAGTGACATCTGAATGCATATTTCACAGCTAAATCTGACATGAGCAGTGTATTTCATATGTGCATTTTTGGACAGAACAACCACCATTAGAGCAAGGGAGAGGTCTTTTTCCCAGCTTCAGTGCCCCTTACAGCAGATGAGTTTGGCAAAATCACTCCTGTCCACTACAGTGACCTGAGAGGGTGCCAGGGGGGAGGCAGCTCTGCAGCCCCATTACTTCATCAGCACAGAGCACTGAGAGTCCAAGTGACCCTGTTGGGAAGGGCAGTGAGACAAAGCAGAGGGCCTCCTGCTCCTGTGGCAGTTCTGGATGGAGGTAGCTTATTCCAGCATCTCTCCATAGCCTGGGAACATGCTGTGTAGTTAGACTCTGTCCCAAGCAGTCCAAGCCCTCGGATTCCCTAGACAGATACAATTAACCCCTGTGTAATTCTGCTAATACTTTAGCACAGAACTGCAATCGTTTGGGTTTTTTTTAGACTGAACTCAGCAGAATCAAAATTAAGAGGAAAACGCGCATGAAGCCTATGATTAAGTCCATTAAAATCTCACTTACTAAGGTTTACTCAGTCCATTAGTCTCAAAATGTACAAAAACATAGTTATTTAATATTTGCTATTTTTATTCCTAAATATGACCATTGCTTTTCTGAAGTTTAATTCAACATATTTCAAGCAGGCTGCAGTGAATTTCAGCCCTTGTGAGGACAGATTTCCGTCTAGAGTAAAAGTTGTTACTTTTCTTTCATTTTCAAATTCCTCATGTTTTAAAAAGTTAGGTGTGATTACAAGCACATGTGTTACTCAAGGGCAAACAAGGGAGGTTTTGCACGTTCTCAGATGGACTGCAACCATTCCTCAGATGAAAAACTGAACAATAATGATTATCATCAACAGTGTATGCACACAGGTTTCTTGGCTTTTAACTTGATACCAAAATCAGATGAGATTCATTGAAAAAACCCCAAGTTTGAAATTAGAAGGGAGTAAAAACACTACATTGCTAGACAGAGATGTGGTCAGTCCTACTCACATCAGACTTTGGTGGGAAATTAACTTTTTTCATCATGATTTCACATTTGTTCTAAACATATGAGCAAATAAGTTTTACACCTAAAAGGAGTTCCTACCTCTAATGGACTGTAAAAGCACCAATACACTTATTAATTTAAGTATTTAAATACTTGTTTACCCTCACTATAACTATTACCTGTCTCAAGTACAAGGTTCAACAACTAAATGGAAATTCAGAGCTGTCAAGGACTGATTCATTAATAGTATGCAAGGTATTTTCTGGCAAAGTTTGTGTCCATTTCTTTTTTTACCTAGCAGATATAGTGTCTGTAGGCAGTGATTGAAAGTCAGCATTTTCAACATAGCTGCTGCTGGAAAACAAGGTCTCAATCACCCTCTACCTGTGAAAATACCTTCTCTGAGTACCACATTCTTTTCTACCACATGTAAGGGAAGTGAGTGTGTGCATTAAACATGGCACTTGTTTAACCAGCTTGGTGAGCTGTGGGAGGCAGGGCCAGCACCTGGGTGCGTGGGTGGGACACCTGTGACTCCTAAAACCCAGAGCAAACCCGGGCTCTTCTCCTGCTGGATTTCACAAGCAACACAGGCACAAATCCACGCTATAGCCCAAGGCCCTGTTTGGTTGCACAATCTGTGTTATGGAATATTGTGTCATTAAACAGCTGATCACACAGACAGATCTCGAAGAGCGCATGCAGGCCTGTCTCTAATTCATTTTGCTTTAAGACATCTTCCTAGCTTTATTGTCTCTCTCCTACATACTTTATTAATAGAAAAAAACCTACAGTTATAAAACTACATAATTACTTTCTTTTGCTCCCCAGTATTCCCTGTAGTATGGAAAAAAAAAAACCTAAACTTTAAGGTATTTTTAATGTTATTTTAATTAAACAGTTTGTAAAATATGCTTGTGTTGCTCCCACTTCTAGTGTTTCAAGAATTCTATTTATGGCCACTCACTTCCTTAGGCATTTAAGTGAGATGAAGAATCTGGAGACATGAGACAGCATGTAAAACACTTTGATCCTTGTTTTTCTGCAGCAGACTGGGAAATCCCCATGAATAATAAGGAAGGAAATCTAGGGGTTTCCCTGAAGATCAACAGACTGCCTGAGCATCTCCTGAACTCCTGTGCAGCAGGAACACTAACAGCTGAGCTGGGAATAGCACAAGTAAGAGTTGTTTGGTGGATACGCTTAAGCTACGCTTTTTCAGGAAATTAACAGTAACTAACACGTAGCTCTTCAAGGAAGAGCATTTCTCTTTTCTTGCTTTGCACCACATCCAAGAAACAAAGCAACAGAGGGAATAATTAAGTGTCTTTCAGTTTTGCATGTGACAAGCAAGTGGCTGGAACAGAGCTGGACTAAACAGTTGAATAAATTATTACTTCACTGGAAAAGAGGTAGCACAGGGAGAAAAGCTATTCACAAATTATGCACTAATTTATCAAAACTTGTCTAAGAAAAGAGCACAGGAAGATTTCTAAAACTTCACAACAGTTTGCTTTTTGGCTTGCATTCAATTTAGAAATGTTCTGCATTTATTACCCCTTTTCAAAACAAAACCCTTTTAGTTTTGAAAATGCTTTTGGGGTTTTTTTGTAATTTGAAAATGAGACTTAATTTAGGAAGAGCGAAAAAAAAAGAACAGGGTTAAGTAATCATGAAATAAGGAAATGGTGTTAGTAGGAATATGAAAAATACTTGGTTTTAGAAACATCCCAAATAAATCTGGAGTAGTTCTTGGCTTGCTTTGCAGAAAATAGTTCTGTTTCAGTCAGGCTTTATTTAATTTCTATGCCTTGTTCAATCAGCAGTTCTTCCCATTCAGTCAGCATGACTAATGAGAATTAATCACCCAGCCCTAGCCTGGAATAACGTTTCTATTTATGACTGAAATTATTTTGTCACACCCAAATGCAGGGATCCATGTCCTGAAGAGGTGATAACTAACTTTGCTGTGTGTCCCTGACTTCAGGTGCCATGAGCACGCCAGAAGTTCTGAACGTACTTCAGGTTTCCACTGAAGTGTCACACAGCCTCCACCACAGACATGTGCATCTGCATTTCAAACAAACATTGTCTTTTCCCTTACTGAGCAGGTTAAATGTTGCTGTGTAAGGGGAGGGAATTTTGTTGCTTCATGTTGCTGCCAGCCAGACAGCATCTGGTTAGATCAGTAAAAACACCTACGAGTTACAGACAAGCTGGCACTGAAAACAAGAACAGATGAGAAAGTAGAGTGTGGTATCATACAAAAGACTGTTTGTTATATGGGTATTTGAGGATTTGTGCAAGTAAATACTGACAACAGCAAAACCAGTGTGATGGGTGAAAAAGAGTTCAGTGTGTTTTATCCAGCTTCAGCAACACTAAACAGAGGTCAAAGACAGAGAACACAACATTTCAGTCACGAACAGAGGAATATTACAATACCTTCATTCTCTAGTGCCTCCACCACCTGGATGAAAATGCTGCCACAAAACAGTTCTAGTGGAAGATAAACCTGGCTGGCCCATAATAACATGCACATGTGCAATAGCACATATTCCAGTGTGGTTTGAGTGCAGCTTCTGAATCAGGATCCCCCAGTAAAGAAGATAGGCCCTATTTCTGGACTTAGGTGAAGTGTGAAATGCATGGAAAAGAGCCAGCTTCTCAATAAGTTTGGTTTTGCGCAGCTCAGAGCTGCAAACTCTGATTTCTAATAACTTTCAGGTTAAAATTCTCAAGAAACTGGCATCCTGGGTTCTAGAGGACAGGACATAGTATGGAAGTGACCTCTAGTTCTCACTTTAGATACCAAAATAATTCTTCCCAACTTATCATCAGCTTCCAGCTGCAAAGTCTTCCTTTTTTGTCTGGGGGAGTTGGTCACTGAAAATGAGGAGATTGTAAGGCAGAATCAATAGCAAAATTTGAGGCCAAAGAGATTCAAGAATATAGAAGGTTTGATGTTTATTGAACATTTAAGCCGGGCTTTTCTGTTAGCACTGCTAAACTTAGTGTTTCAGGGCACAACAAAAAGGATAAAGTGTTACAGTTTTTAGATTAACACAAGAGAAAACAGTCAATGGTTATTAATCTAATGCACTGCAGGTAGCTTTCCTGTATTTCATAGTCTTATTTGTTGTACTACCCTCATGAAACGTCTCTAATGCACTATTTCTTTTATGTTATTGTCCCTTGAGTGTCTGTGTGTCTGAAGTTACCTTGAGGGAAGTCATCTGTATTTTACAAGTCTCTAGGCATTGTGGTCACTAACACCTAAATTAGTGACAAGATTTTAAACCTACTAAAATCAGTCATCTGTTGCACCAATTAACACAGTCATAATAGAAATACTATGTTATTGTGAGTCTTAGCATTTCATACATTATGGGGACATATGCCCGATATTTTTGAACCGAGTGACTGATCTAACCAGAATCATTTTTATACACTTCAAATCCTTCTCATAGATACCTTTCATGCTTGTTTTTCACAAGAACTGTCTTCCACAAGAATCTACTGTCATTTACCAAGCAACCCACAATAAGGCACTTTCATAGTTACTGCAGTGTATAATAATTTCTCTGTGACTTCTTGGCTCTCAGACAACCTTTCAGATCCTGTTTTACATGCTCCATGATTTCAAGGTGTGTACATCCATATGTGCAGAAGTAAGCTTGCCTTGATGTTGTTGTTGGGCTTCCTCAACGTGGAGGAATTCAGGGCTTGGAGTGTTGTTATCTTACACTATACACTGGGAATTTACAAACTAACCACAACAGACTCTGATTCATCTTTCTATTGCTGAATTTCACATTCCTCTCACAGACACCTGAAAAGAACCTTCTTAATCATAAAGCAAACTGATTTCCACTCAGACACCCAGGGCGCAATTGGAAACTTAACTCTTTGCTTCACATTGACTGTGCTGACTTGGTTTTTCTCCTCACACTTTGTGATTGCACTTTGCTGAACATCCTTGCTTCCTTTCTGTACTTTTACAGAGCACACATGGTGCTGTCTCTGCTCATCTTTCTGGGCACTGCATGTCCCATGCCATACTTAACTGCAAGCTCTGCTCTTGCTCCGTCCAATGCACAAATGAACAAGTTGGAGATGGCTTTTTACTGAGGAAGACTGGTGCTTTGGGAAATCTCATGGAAAACCTGGTGAAACAGTTCATTTGGGGGAAGGGAGGGATATGTTCTGCTGTGGAAACTGATCAGACGCTTAGGAAGAAGTGTAGGAAAAGACAGAAAAAGGATTTAATGAAGTCTTGAATTTGGTATATCTAGTGAAAAGAAAAAAGATTTGAAGGTTGTGATCCAAATCCAAGTCAGAGATATTCGTGGCCCTGGCAGTAGGAAGACTTTCTCACTTTAACAAAAATGCAAGGGCCTGGTGGGGGCGGGGGTTGGGGGTGCTTAAAAGAGATCCTTAGATGACCACGACCAAACGTAGATTAAAGATTACTCTGTGAATGAAGCTGAATGGCTGTAAGAAGGAGTTCAGCAAAGGCTGAAAACATTTTTCATTGAAGTTTTGCTTTGGTTATTTACAGGAGCATCAGACACTCTGCTTGTAGGAGGCAACCACATATATAAATATATATGTCCTGTAGGAAATCTGCCCTGGATGGGATTCTTTTTAAATTAGCAAGATTTTCATGCTCCTACCTGCAGTTAATTTTTAAAAACATAAGAAATTTTGATTGCAGCAAAACTTATCATCTGCAAGGCATGTTGAGGAAAGCACTTTTATTGGTAGGAGGAATCTCGCTATGAAGGAAATCCTCCAAAAGAAATGGGACATAATATGGTGTACCTAAAAGTGACTGTATTATAACTACCATAAAACATAGTGTTTTGTCCTTCTAAACTCCTTCTAAGCACAAGGTGTGTCCAGAAGCTCTGCATCAGCTGGCAATTGGTACAAACTTTCAATTGCTACCACCAAAAACCCTAAATGGTGGGCTGCACCACTGTAATAACAACAGAAGGCTTGTGTAGTCATGCCATTCAGTACAAACACCTTTTGTGTCTAATGTTATCTTGCTTGTAAGGAAGGACAGAACTTGGAGTCAAATATCATTTGCCTAATTTCAGCAATACACTTGATGTCTGTAACTTGTGTTCTCAAGTTTTCCACTAGGAGAAATCCTACAGAACAGGAGTATATCCTCCGTGAATATTACTTCTGAGTGGAATAAGGAGTCATAAAAATGTCAGTTTGGTAGAGGTGTGGAAGAAAGGACCCCACCAACATATGTCAGTTGTTTAGGGGGGTCCAGAGGTTGAGTAGTTCTCACTAATATTTGAGACTGTCAACACCAAGGCCAGTTTTGATAAAACACCATGACTTATTGCAATGTTTATTGAACCTGAATCAAACATACCTGCAGACTCAAATCAACACACCAACAGGTTTTCTAATTCTTCTGAGGCATTCTGTTATTTAATTTCCTACAATGAAACAAGTCCCATGTAGTGATGAAAACACAGGTTATGCTTCTCTCCTGACTTCACTCAATACTGGAAAAAGAATGTAGGAGAATACTTTATGCGAAATAGGAAGGAACTCTGTGGTTTGTGATTCAGAATTAATTGCATAGCAATAAAATATGACAAGATCAGACACCGTTGTTTATACCCATATCCAAGACCTTTGTTTTCTAGGGCTGCCATTTAGCTTATAACTTCAAATTTCTCTAAAATCTACAATAGCTTGCAAACCACTTCATACCAAATTCCTCACCAGTGTATGTGATACAGGTGATTAGCATTGGCACAATATTTCCAAATTGTTTATAAGATTGCAGAAGTGAGCCGTATACGTTTGGAAGAAAAATGAACAACTAAGCCACTGCAAATGTTGATGTACATTTTGAGTACATCAGTCTCTGTGTGGGAAGTCAGGTGTTGAGTTACATTTTCCAATGTTACCAAAGAAGACTAATAGAAGACATGACCAGTTTTCTGTGTTTGTCTTGGGAGTTTTATGGAGAGTCCCTATCAAAAATAAGAATGCATCAATATCCTGTAAATAACTGTTCAGTCCTCTGTGATGGAATCCCAGTTACCCAAGATCCTGGGTTAAACAGAGTTCATTTGTATTCTCCTGGGTAATGCTTCATACAAATTTTTGCCTTTTTCCAGATCACCCATCTTTTAAGTTTTGCTTCCCTAAATTGCTGGGTTCAGAATTAAACACAGCCCAAATGAAAATTAAAGGGTAGTCTGTCATTTTTTACCTCATCTGAGAAGAATTTCACCAACTGTACCTAACTTTGTTATTACCAGGATTTTACTGGCTGCAACTCTCTTCTTCGTGTAATTCTATTTAACCAAAGACTTTGGATGTCACCCAGATGTTCAAATAAATTATATTTTACTTTACTTGAGACTGACCTCATTGATGTCCTGTAGCCATAAAAAGACTTGGCAGTCCTTTATAACCCTGAATCTCTAATCATATTTTCTAGAAGTGATGTGCATTCTTATTGCTATTGATAAAGTGTCTGTCAAGATAAAGGTCATGTGGAGAGTAAGCTTCTTTGAAGGCACAACACAAAGAAAAGCAGTTACTACATCAAACTGCAACACACATTTTTCTACACTGGGCAGACTATTGATCTTATTCATACAGTAAGAGACTCCTACATAAATAATATATCATAGTGGCCATTTAAATGCCATGGGCTTGGTTGCTTTTGTCCAAATACCTGTGCAGGTGCAGTCCACAACAACTGCAACACTGCTGTGCTCATCAGCTCCTTCACAGAGTTATTGTTGATGCTAGTGAGCCTGTGTGCTGCGGTGGGGAATGAGAGGTGCCATGCACACATCCTCCAGTGAAACAGCAACTTGACTGCTATTCATAAATGGTCCTTTTAATTTTGGAAAAGAATGATAAGGACATCAGTTCAAGTTCAGTTTACAGACTCTGTAAATCATTCTTCAAATATTATACATGTCTTCCATGTGTTCCAGACACTTTCTAGAATTTGGATTTTCTCTAAATTATTATTAGAAGGCCTCCTGTGGGATTAAAAATCTTTGGAAAGGTTATGAGACCTTTATTTTTCTAAGTAAACTCACATACCACAGTTCTCCTACATGTTGTTCCACTTCACAAGCTTGCTGAACTAGTCAGAAGTTATTAGTTCTATGGGGTTATTTTATGCCTCTTTTTTCCCTCTTCCAGGAAGAGAAGAGTTTTCTCAAGGGTACTTCTGTTGCTTCAGTGAGCCCCTCAGGCAAATACATCCCAAATATGTCAGTGAGAGCATTCTCTTGATGCTCTTTTGTGAGATAGTTTTGTAAAAAGTTGGAGATCCCACGAGTGGTAACTTCACTCTGGACATAACAGGAGATTGAAAAAGACCTAAATTTTTAGTTCTTCATCTCATTTGAACACACTGTTAATGTTTTCTGTCTTAGCAATACAACACAATGACAGGACCCTGATTTTAGCAGGGTGTAAAGACAAACAAAATTGCTGAGAACCATCTTGAGAAAGCATAACAAGATACCTACATCACTTTGGGGAAACATTTGGTTTAGTCCGTTGTGTGTCATTGGGGCACTAAGAGAAGGTCATAACAATGGGCACATTTCCCATCAGATATTGTGAGATAAGATGCACCTTGACAGCTACTGAACAGTGCACACATCTGCACATCAGTTCAGGAATTAGACCACCATTCAGGATGATTCCCTTGTTTCAAGGAGTGTAATTTTCTAAATCTTAATTTCTTCAGCTCATAAGGAGAGCCCCCATCTATCAATCGGTAGCACTTCTGAAAAGTGATACATATCTCTGAAGCCAAACTAGAGAGGACTGTGTACGCTCACAAGACCTCCACACACAACACTAAGCCAAGAGGCGAAATTAGGAAAAAAAAAGCCATTAGTAGACATTTCCTATGAAATAACGAACTTCCTTATCATTTTATTTCCAAACTGCTACTTTTTCACAGTGTCTGATAATCACAGAACTCTTCTCCTCTCAGGATACACAAACCACAGGATTCCGATGACTCACACCGAAAGAGCTTTCAAACACACGGAGGACGGAAGGGCACGTTGTTTCTGCATTAAAGCTTCCTGCCAAAGCCCCAGACTTAGCATACATTAATATATTTGGACAAAGTTTCAGCAACAATGGTAAGTTCACCTCACTGTAACTGTTCCGGTGAGACAATCTTGCCCATTTTATGAACTGTCTGATTGCATCCTGTTTGACACTTCCTTTTTGACAATCACAGCTAAAGCAAAAATACTCGTAAAACTTGTTTGCACAGAAAGGTGCAATATTGACTTTTTGATGCGAGGATATAATACCTCTCTTCGGTGATGGTCAGCAGGAAAGGTGATTGGGCTGAAATCTTGAGAGTTCTTTGGATGGGACCTGTAATGCTTTATATCTTTATTTTACTTTTATCTCAATAAGCTCCTTACTGGTCAAGCTCTTGGTCTAACATCAACAGTATATTGAAAATTAAAGTGAAGTTCTCTCTTCTTGCAACTGTAAAGATAAATCCTTCAGCTGAGGCAGCACCTCTGCTCCAAAGGAGAAATACTGAGCTCAATCCTCTGTAGAGTACAGGAGTCTTTATGGGAAAACGTCAAAGGAAAGGGGTCTGAAAGGAGAGACCAAATATACACAGGTTGAAAGTGCAGTCTGATGCTGCTGCTGTCAGTAAAGCTATTTGGCCTTTCCACAGTGCTTCTCTGGAGACATGCCAAGGCATTCACCTGCTGTTTCACACCCAGCTAACACTGCAGGGGAAATAATGAAGCCTGTTCAGCCACATGTTTCTCAAAACAGAGGGTGAATACCCCTAAATATTCTGTTTAGGTAAAGGTAGGTAGTTTCTCAGACCATGGCTTGGACTTTGAGGCAAAAGAAAATAGAGCAGGTAAGTGTGAATGGTTTGAAAAGCAATAAATTTCAGATTCTGACAAACACTAGGGGCCAGTGAAAGACCTGCATTCTCAAATTCATAAACTAGTTGATGTCCCGTGTGAGAGTGAATGCCTACCTTGAAGGAAAGGTGTGAATGAGCCATGCAAAACTTTGAGCTGCTGAGCTGATCTCAGAAGAGCAAAGCAAGACCAGTGGACTTACAGAGCACCTCCAGTTTTGCTACCTGAATTGCAGCCTCCGCAGTTGAAAGTGCAGAGCTTTCAGTAATTTGAAGTTACTCTGTGTATGCTACAGTCCCCAGATCCCAGGTACCAGCTCCTTACTGACTGCAGCTCCATTACTGAGGACAGAGGTAGGTGCTAGAGCAACCAGACTGCACCCCTCAGTTGATAGAATTACATAATAGGAATAGAGCATTTGGGATCCCAAGCAAGGGGGATTGGTGATTTGTGCAGTAGGATGACAGGTATTTGTTGGCAGCCTCTGTATGACTGACAGGAAAACTGTGCAAATCGAATACAAGCATTGCAAGGGTACAGTGAGGACAAGAAGCAGGAGGTCTTACACTTTAGGAGGATTATAACCATTATTATCCACCCGATTCACAGCCCCATTATTCTTGATGTGTGGAAAGCAGATAACAAGCAATGGTGACAAAAATGTCAAACAGGATGTATGTATCAAGTAAGTTTTCCTTGGGTCCACCCCAGGCAGGTATTCAATGCTCTTGTTAACCACTTGGATGATGGAAAGATTGAACGTGATTATTGTACCATCGGTGTTGTATGAGCTGCAAGGTCAGATGTGCTAGAAAGCAAGGTTAGGGTAGTTTTTGAACATTAAAGAAAAGGTCTGGAAACACTGGGTTCAGTTTTCAGTGCTGAAAAATGCAAAATTCTAGACAAAAAAAGGCACTCAAATAATACAAATGCAGGGTAGGAAGTGATGGGCAATTGTAGCTCTGCAGAAGGGCATCTGGAGGGAGGTGGTTTTGAAACCAAAGAGGTCCCAGTGGGACATGTGATCAGGTGGCTAACTTGAGACCTAGGGAGAAATTGTTTGTGCTCCACCGATATATCTTCAAATAATGTTTGTGCTCAATTTTAGGCATCCTGACTTAAGAAGGGTGAAATATACATACAATTACATACATTACAACTGGGGATCCATAAGAGAAGAAAGTGAACGAGGATGATCAGAAGGCTAGAAAATAAAGGTGATAAAGAAAAACTGAGACACGTAGAGTAATCTGCTTGAGAGAGGATTAAAGGGAGGCTAGGAAAATAGTAGGAGTGAAGGGGAGGCTAGGAAAACAGTAGGTTTAGGGAATCTGCACTAAGGGACATGTAGATCAGACAGTTCTGGATGTCTCAGGTCACCCAGGGAGTCTGGAAAGTCTTGCCACCAAAACATCGTTGTAAACACAGCCAGCAGATTATCCTCACTAATAACTGTCACGGGGAAGAAGATGACCATGACTTGTGTCTGAACCTTCTAGACCTTCCAAAATGTCACAGGGGCACCACACAGTAGAGAAACATTATCAAAGTTTTTAATACTTCTGGAAGGATTGAGGAGATTAAATAAACAAAGAAAAGATGCAAGGGTATCTTAAGTTGGTCAGTCTTGAAGGCCGTGTTGTCTAGACCCTCATCCAAAATTAGGGCCTAAAATAACCACCAAAAATCAATTTTAGTGAGAAGAGCTTAGTTTTAATGGAAATAAAACTAGAACAGTTCTCTTTCTTAATTGGGAAAACTCTCAGCAACTAATTCAGACAGTCTGGAAATATAAAGGTTAATACTAATTTCTTCCCCAGCCCATGTGTCTCTGCAGGCAGATCCTCACGTCCATGGCTGGTTGCAGCCAACTCATTGACTTTTTTGAGTAGCAGTGGATTTTCCCAGTAGTCTCTAGGAAATTTGCCCTTTCTTTACAGCCCTCTGATGCTTGGATGTCTGATCTCTCCCTAGGCAACAGCAGCCTAAACTCCTTTTCTTTCTAGAGGGTTGAAGCCAACGTCTTCACTTTTTAATGAAACACAATGTATCACTGTAAGCACCCAAGCAACACAAACGCCTTCCATCACACCTTCATGGTGGAAAGAATGCCAAATTAAGATGATGGTAAACAAGGACGAGGAATTTCTACAGTGTAAGGCCAAAATTAATCACTCCTGACATCTGGATAGCCTCTTAAATAACATAGATCATCAAATTTCTCTCAAATATGTTTTATCTGACAAAAGTGCTTTTATTTCCCTTTAAATACCTAAATTCCAAATTAAAACTTTCAGCTGAAAAACCTGTCCCATTTTTTAAAATTTTTGTTTCAATTGGTTAGTTAGCCTTGCTGCTGAAAATCTGCAATTTATTTCTAATCTTCACTTGTCGTTCTCTGGTTCCTGTGATATTTTCATCTGCCAGCCTTAAGAGACAAAGTCAAAGGCTTGCTCACTCTGTGAGTCCTGACACTCTGGGACCAGATCATCTCCTAACTTCCTCTTTGGTAACCAAACTATTTTGAGATTCCTAGTGTGGGACATGTTTTTGAAGTCATTACTCATCCCTGTGGCTCTGCCATGAACCCTTTGTACTTTACCAACATCTTTAATAACTCTGCAGAAATAGTTGCATTGGTGGCATGTATTAAATAAGGGTGGGGGGAAAAAAAGCTTCATTTCAGCTTAATACTTTCCAATACATTTCTTAGGCTATTTTGGTACTGGCATCACAGGGGGAACTTGCTTACACACCACTCACAAATATCTTGTCACTGGTTCCTATTTAGTCTCTGTTGCCTACTTTCTCACTCTGAGCTAACATACCCTGTTGCAGTTATCTAAATATTTAGATCTGATTGCAAAATCCACAACGCAATCTCTTCACAGTTCAGCAACTCTCCAATATTTGTCTTATGAAGAATTTAGATGCTAGCCATTTTATTCATTTTTTTTAAGTAACTGGCAAAGTGTGAAATGTGTTAGATTTAAGCTTAATACAATGGAAGTGGGAAAAGCATTTCAATACTTGCTTCAAAATGTATAAAACTATGATAACTTTCCATTTGCATGTTTATGTTTCTGAATTTTCATCTTTTGTTTCTGGCAAGTTTTTGTGTTTGCAGATCTCTACATGTATGCTGCTGTATAAAAGGAGATAGCCCAAAAATATTTTGATTGGTCCTTTTGACCGAAATAATAGGGTTTTTTTTGTCAAAGTCACACTTCAAAACAGGGCCCATACTGGTAGTATTTTGTAAGTGTTGTGTTTTGGTACTGTCAAAACTTGCTAGTGACATTTTAATAAAGGAAACTGATTTTTCAGTTCGAGCAATTTTCAATGCTTATTTAGGATAAGTTTCGAACCCTTAAAACAGCTTAAAGCAGAAGAAAAATATTTTAATATCAAAAAGGCCCTAGGATTCATTAAAAAGCCAATCAACGAAAGAAGCTTTCAAACTGTTTATTCCTGCAGGGTATTTCAAAGGTTTTTTTTAAATTTCGTTCTTCTTTGAAAGTTGTCAGATTTCCTAGGACGCAAAAAATACTGTGCACAGCCAACACTTACATTTGAACCTTAGACAGTTTTCAAAGTGCTGTGGGCAGGTCACAAGGACAACAAACCCCCAGATACTGCAAAACAGGAAGGAATTGTAAAACGTGGCAGCAAAACAATGACTCATGCGGATGCCAAGCATTTGGGATGGTGTGATTCACACGCCTTATCGTGCCTGCTTGCAGAACAACACCGTCTCACCAGGGCAGAGGAGCTCAGCCAGCTGAGCACTTCCAGTTGCAAACAGGACACATCCGCTAGCAGCAATTACAAGTAACTCTCACAAAAGAAAAGCTCCATTGAGTGTGCAGTGCTTAGCCCTGTGAAACCTGCACTTCCACTCCCACCCTGTCTCCCTGGGGAGCCTTTCTGGGACCTTGCAGAGACACCATCCCAAATATCAATTCTGCTCTCTCAACACCAGGTGGTACGAAGACCCCACCGGATCCTTTTCCTCTTTCTTGCCTGAAGGCTGCCTGTATAGCCCTTAACTAGCTCTCCTAAAACAAAGTAAACTTGACAGAGATTTTTTTCATCCACAGGACCATCAGCCTTTCCCTTTCACATCTGCAGCTAGCATTTTGCATGGGTGAACAAGAAAGCCAAGGGGCATGGTCTAGATGGGAAAATCTGAACTGCTCCCATCATTGCGTGTACTTTCTGTTATCTCCAGAATAACTGAAGGGGCTTTCATTTTTGATTTTCACCTTCCTTATTTCAGGCTCCCTTTTCCACGCCACAGAGACACCACAATTGTCTCTAAGTCTTCCCACATATTCTCCCTTTCAGCAAAACAGGAGATCTGGGCTCCTTCCTGTTCCTCCTTGAGTTTTTCAGTACAGACATCAGGTCCCCACAGCAAAGACAGTCATTGCCAAGGAGCAGTGAGGCAGAGGGGGTTGGGTAAGACAATTCCTGGAGCAGAGCACATCTTCGTAGGGGTTGCAGAGCTCAGTGCTGGGTGTGGAGTACATGCTGTTATCAGCAAGGGGCAGGGAAAGCAGTGGTCTTTTACAGACCGTGTTATCAAGTTCAGTGCTGATGAGGAAGTGTGTGGGTGTCAAGGGATAGCAAAAGTTCCTCGTTTCACAGTTGGCCAATCCCACCAGCCTCATGAGACACAACTGCCCCATTGATTCCGTATTTACCACAGAAGACCTACTTGGTGCAATACTGCTCAGTGCCAACACTTGTCCTTGAAGGTTCTTCTCATCAGACCCCAAATGCTTCATCTGAAAATTTTAAGTCCAAAACACACCAAGGTAGCCAAACCTGCTTTTTTTTTTTTTNTCTCCTTCTTTCAGTGTTCCTGTGTCCACAGAAATCTGTGAGAATGTGTCACATTAGTATTGTCACCTTCTGGAAGTAATTTCAAAAAATTGCACAACTGACAGCTCCATGAACTATTGCACTAGATACAAGCAACAGGCCTAGAGACCCACTTCTAAGACCCTCCCCTGTGTATCACTGCAAATTGTTTGTCTTTTGATGCATGCTTTTTCAGATCAAAGGAAAAAGTAATCCTGAAGTAAATAACTAAAGCTCGCTGTCAGAGCATACACATCTCTACACATGCAAATAATTGCTAAAAGTTAGTATTTGCTACGTCTCAAAAGAACCATCTTTCACTTAATTATCTTACAAGCATCTTTAGAGACTCTGTCTTCTTCTTTTCTTCTTGTAAACACTTTGCATTAATCCAAATATTTAGATGTTGGCAATACATGAAACTTCCCCAAATGTGAAGTTTTTCTTTAGGAAGACAAAATTACTGATTCAGATAAATGGTGCAACATTTGCACAACTGACTTTCCAAACCTTCTTCTGGTGGAACAAGAAAATAATGCAATAAAAGGTATTAAAATAAAATTTAGCAAATATCTATAAACACAATGCATTTCCATCACTTTAAGTTGGGCTGATCATCTAACTGTATGCATATATCTGAAGAGCTTCCTAATTAGTTATAAGTGTTTTCAAAATAAGTGTTGTTATGCAGCTCCCTTTTCCATGAATAGATGGGCCCATGGGTGTGATAGGTGATCGCTTCCAAGGAAATAGCCCATGCATTTCAGAGCGCAGGTGGTTTCAGAAGCATTACACATTAATTTGGGGTCTACTCCTTGTCTCTCACTGCAAGACTCAAAGAATTACCTTAATAATTCAGGCACAAAGGAAACCAAGGACAATGCCAAAAAACATCCTGTTAATTCACATGGTTTATACTTAGAGATGGGTCTAGCTTCTTGTGGGCTTTTTTTGATTTTACAAATACACGTCACAGCAATAGATATTGGAATATGTTGGATGTTTCGACAGCAAAACAAAAGCAAAAGTCAGCAAAATTTATTAAAAAGCATTATCCCTGAAATTCCAGATGAAAACAAACATCTGTCTCTTGGCAATTTGTGCTGAGACTTATTCTCATTATATAAATATATTAAATTGTTAACTATTTGTAATCACTGTGTGCCCTCTAGAAAATGCAGGTGTAAGAAACCCTTGAGGATTAATAGGTGGGTGCTTAGATTGGCACAAAACCAGTACAACAGCATCAGGATCTCTACTAATCTGTATCAGATTCAATTCTGGACTGCACAGTATTTTACACTGTCTCACTCACTCTTGTGATCAGACAAGGCGAGTATCTTCAAGCAATATTTTTAAAGTGTGGTAGCCTGTGACTCAACCTGTGTTTTCCTTACAAAATCAAGATTTACCAGTAGTTGAGGATGAATGGGCTCACTGAGAAAGGACTTCATTTTCTGTAAAAACCAAACATAAAGAATCCCACAGTCTGGTAACTGGCTCATCGTACTCTGCACCAGGCTTTCCACAGCCCCTAGCCTTCTGACGAGACCTAATTTCTCCCTCAGTATTTGCCCCCTGTATTAAAAGCTGCCTCAACTTTTTCTAACCAAGTCTCTCATCAATCTCCATCACTGCTTTGAAACCATAGTGTCTCGTCCCAGCACGGAGAGGGGCAGGAGATGGAGATGTGGTGGGAGCTGTTCATCGAGGCATAGTTTCCAATATCTTTGTTCCTGTTGCTGGTGCAGTGATGGGTGTGCTGCCTTTTGGCCAAGAGTCACAGTCACTCCCTTCCCCTTAGCATCCACCTCACATGGCACCTGAGATTTTGTAAATTGAGCTTTGTTAAGTTTGCAGTGTTATGCCGCCTGAAGTCAGCTACTAGGATTCAGTCTTCTGTTTAAGAGCCTGGGGTAAATGACAGTCATTATAATTAGCAACCACAATAACCACTTCCCTGACAAACCATCCACAGAAAAGCGTATTTATTGAACACCTGCCTGTTTCTAGCAGCTGAAATATATGGAGTGCTCTTCCTACCACTGCGGATTCCCAGGAGAGTTGTTCATTGTACTACTACACAGAGGGTGTGTCATCTCAAACATCTGTGTTTGGGGAAAAAAAGGCATACGTTGAGCTGACTTCAGCTCTCTTCTGCCAACTGGCTTTTCTTGAGTGAAACTCAGAGTTGAATATAGACCTGGACAGACACAAAGAAAGTCAAGAACAAGTCAAGACATGACAGCAATACACAGAATTTCTGTGACTGGAACACTAGTGTGACCAGATAGCAAGTACAGCAGGGAGGAAAGTCAAGGAAACACTAGCTAGCTAGCTCTCACACTGAATAGGAAGTATAACATGCCCTATTCAAATGTAATTCATTCAGACAAATGCACTGTTGCACTCAGTGTATCTCATGGGTGTAGTTTTTATTGCTTTAGGAAACAATATTGTACATGCTTTCTTCCTCTTCCTATGTTTTGGATTTACAACCTATTTTGTATTTAAAGAGGGTCCTGGGATTTTTCTTCCTGTTACTCACCATAATTAAATAGTGTTTATGTACTTCTGAGTGGAAAGCTTTCAAAATTATTTTTTCCTTTCATTATCAATCATTAGATTTTTTGGGTTTATTTTCTTTCATGACTCAGTCCTTTCTTTGCAGACATCTTGTTGCTCCTTCCTAGCTTGCATGATAGGCTAAACTTTCACACCAAAACTTTTGGCACTTGCTCTTTATAGCTTGTTTTGTTTTATTTTCCCTGTGCAAATGCCTTCTCCTTGGCCCATAAAGTCAGTTCTGTCAGCCTGTAGATTCTACCCATAAGTACCTCTGACCTCTGACTTAGTTTAGTCTCTGTTCCAGACAGAAATTTTGTTTCCTTTTTCATCTTCTGAAATGTCTGACATACTTCTCAACTGTTGTTAGTATCATTACCCCCTTCCGTATTATATATTATATCTCTGGTTTATTCTGCTCTGAATATACAAGCCATTACTTCCTTTTTTCTCTTTTCATTTAGTCCATTGACCTCCATCTCCTCTCAGTTGTTGTGGCCTAATGTCTTATTTTGAGTACTGCTAATAAAGAGTAAATACAAACAGCTCACATTACTTAACTCTCGAGCTCAAGCCTGAATGCATTTTGCTTAGGTGTTGTTACACCCTGTTAATTTTGAAAAAGGCTCATGGGATGAAAATTGCAGGCAACCTCAGCAGTACAGAATTTTTGCTTAGATCATTCAGTCATTAAATATTTAAATTTCCAAATTTGCATGATCTTTTTCAGTCTCCTTGCTTATGTTCAATGACCAGCAGGAAAACACTGTTTAGTTACTAGATAGGGAAAAACTTTTTTAATGGAAGAACACAAATTATTTGGCTGTTTATGCCCATTCACAGAGCTCTTAAGTTCAACACATGGGGAAGGGCTTCTTTGAGATTTCAGACAACAGGACCCCAGTGAAAAGTGTGATGTCAGAACAGAATATTCAGTCCTTCCTAAAAGACCATGTGCCCAGAGACAGAATCAGGAAAACCCCAATCTGGCAATAAAAGCTTTCTGAAATCAGAGGTAGACAAAAACTCTTCATATATCATAAAGAAAAATATATAGCAAACTTACCTAAAAATAAATATTTTATAAGCTAAAATCACAGGATACCTCTAAAAATCCCCAAACCATTCTCATTTCCCTTTTTATTGCCTGTTTGTAGGATCATTCCTTTATAATTTTTGAGGACTTAGCAGATCTTCTGAATTATTGAATTTCCTCTCTCCTCCTGACTCTTTTTTTCCACTGAAACCTCTGGATATTTGTCTCTCAATAATGATACAAACGGATGTAGCCACCCACAGCCTTGCGGTCAGTCCTTCAGAGTCATTCTTGTCTTTTATGAATGCCTACATGTTATGACCCCTTTCCAATCCCATTTCCTAGTTGACCGCAATGCCTGGTTAGAGGGGCACTGCTAATATTAGCCAGGGAGAAATTATGAACATGCAAGCAGGAGAAAAACTCCAGTTGATACTAAAAATCAGAAGTTGCAAAGTTGATAGCTGAAGTGCTAATAGGAGAAAAGAAAGTTTTCCCTACAGATTTTCTGTATGCAAATATTTATGTTGTTTAGCCTTACATATCTCAGCTTCACATTGCTCTTTGTTTAGGCTGACACCTACCAGTGGAAGATTTCATTAGTTCATCTAGTGGTAGTGAAAATCCAATCTATAAATTAATGATTAAAAATGTACTCAGTCTCACCAACACACATGGGAGCAGCAAGCTAAGCTTTTAGTGCCTTTGAAAGAGGAGCTTATCCACTTGAAATCAATAAATTCATAAAGCTTGATATATGAATCATGGTCACTCATTACATGCAGATTAATTTTGTACTTCATTAACTGAAAACCATAAAGAGCTATAAACAGCTAGGGGAAATACATAGAGGCTGTCCTCCCAAACCAAATAGTCTTTGGTCAAGGCCAAGTATGGGCAGGCTGTGGTAGCACATGCTGATGTGATACCAATGTGCTGCATAAATGCTGCTGCTGACACTGGGGTGAGACTTCAAACAGCAGAGGTGAGAGTGCCATGTGCTGTTTGCTGCCTCACTGAGCCACCAGTCACTCTTCACTGCAGCATGATCCTGACCTAGGCTTGTGCCACCACAGCAGCAGAGTGCTCATGTTCTCGCCTCCAGAAGTTTCTCTTGAAAATTCCCAAATCTCTACAAAAGAGAGGTCTCAGTTGCAGAGATTAAAGCTGAAAGCCTTGTGCATATAGACAAAACAAGAATATTGAGTCAGTAAGTTTCTTACTATACAATGTTCACCTCAAATGCTTGAAGATGCGAAGATCCCCAGACCACATCAGGGATCTTCCTTTTGAACAAACAGGCTCTGCTTCAGCCCCTCGAGCCTCTGCCAGGTGAAACACAGCAGAAGGAAGACTGAAATGTCCTGCACTTCCCAGTTCACCGAGGTCTGAACAAACTGGGTGCTTTGTGAGACATTCATACCTTTCGTGATTGAAAGCATGTACAAAGACAGCTATTGTGGAAATTCCCCTATTTCTTGCCAGAAATTGCTGTGATCACACCACAGGCATTGCAAGTCTAGAGGATGAAATGTGTGCTAAAGTAATGTGGAAAATCCATGCCCTCCTACCCAAAGGCAGGATGACACCTAGCTGGCAGAGGGAAGGGTCAGGGCTGTGGGTGAGGGGTAGGTGTCTCTGCAGAAGCAGCAGCAGTAGGTATCTCCGCAGCATCATTAAAAGCCTGTCTGTTCTAGAGAAACAGACTTCGCTGGAGTGAGGATGGCGTTCTTAATGCTGAGAAAGCTGAGGAACAGCTTATGCGTGTTTCATGGGAAGTCATAAAAGCAAGTGGGAGAGTATTTGAACCAGGCACTTGCGTACAACAGTACAGACGAAATAGAGCTGCCAGGAACTCAGGTTGTGCATGGTTGATGCATAAGCCCTGACTGCCTGGTAATCATATTATTTGTGTTACAAAACCATGTAGCAGTCATGGCTGGCATTAACTTACCATTGCTCTGGGTGTTACTACATATTGTCTGGGTGCTATGAAAGGACGTGATAGTACTGTTAATATATTCTTGTTGATGGTCAAACACTTGAAAAACCAAAGTGAACCCAAGAAGTATTTATTCAAATGTTGTAGTTTCACATGTGTGCCGTTCCTAACATTGGTAAGTTTCTATTTGAAACACTCAGAGGAGGAATTTCCTTTTTCTGTGTGAGAGTACCACAGCCAAAATAAAGGTTTGTGGATGCAGTAGGAATTCAGGTTTAGATGGCTTGCATCTACATTTTATGTGTAATCTATTCTGGCAGAATGTCTCTAGATGCCTAGGACATTACGAAGTATTATAAATAGTGTAATTGTAATGTTAATTATTCTTTTCATGTAAATAATTAATGAAGTCTTAATTTGACACAGTCAGTTTTCTGTATATTTTTTACATGCTGTGCAGTGTACTAGCACTGAAATCAGAAAAGATAACAGAAGTGAAATAGATGCATTTATAAATTTTTTCCCACATTCCATGTGGCAAAGTTAATGCCATGTTTTGGTTATGTTTTCTGAAGTATCCTACTTCTTCATCTTCTTCCTCAGTGCTGATGTGCCAATAGCATTCTGTGTGAATGGCTTTGTCCTTAACTTCCATTATTGTGCTTTGATTTTATAGAAAGAAAGGGAATAGCCACCTTAAAGGCTGTGGTTGTACAGGTCCACAGAACATCAATGCTTACAGGTCACCAATTTTGTACCATTTCTCAGACCTGAAACACCTGAGGTGATAAAGACTCAGCATACTTTAAAAAGCTAAGATGGGGTGTCCTGTCATGCAAGAACTAGTGCTACTTTTATTTTGAACCTTTCTAATTCTAGTTCCTAATACCTTTAAAAATTATCTTCTCACTCTGGCACTCTGAAATCTAATAATCTATTTCTAGTCAAACAACTTGAAATTCCAGGTTGTTCACACATGTTGCAGCCTAGCTTCTTGATAATTTCAAATTGCTTGAACACTTAATTCCTCCAAGTACTCCAGATGAACTCCAATTTTCTGAAAAAGAACTCTTTACTTCTTAAAGGGTTTCTTGGTTTTTGGTTTTTGGTGGGTTTTTTTTTGTTTTGGTTTGGTTTGGGGTTTTTTGGTGTTTTTTTTGTTTGTTTGGTTGGTTTTGGGCTTTGTTTTTGTTTTTGTCTTTTAAGTTAAAAGTGACACCTATAAGAGAAGGGATACTCAGTTTGAAATGTGTTATCTTCTGCTTGCCCACTGGCAGCCAGGGGTTTAACCACAGTTACTCATACTGTTACCTCCTGTGACTCTCCCCACTCTGGCTTGGAAACAATTGCTGCAAACGTGCTCCAACGTGCCTTCCAACAGACCAAATCATCAACCTGAGCCAGTGTGGGAATATCCCACCTCCTCCACAGCAGCCTCCCTTTCCCACGCACTCCGAACACAGCCCAAGCCCTACCCTAGTGCAGCGAAAATCTTGGCTCTGGAGAGACTTCTGCATTCCACAGTCCCAGAGTGCTTCAAGAGGTGCTTTCAAGCTGGGATTTCTCCCAGTTAGAGGGTGCTGCCACTGCTCTTGGAGAAACCATAATGAGACCAAAGGTGCAGCTTGCTTCCATGGGCAGTCATAGGTGGCTTAAAATTCCCTGGTCATTTGGAAAGAGTTGGCCTTCCCAAGAATGAATTGTCTGGGTTCTCCTGACCAGCTTTTAATTTATGTAAAACAGGGCAACTCTCCAGATGACAAGGAGTGAGGTCTTGGAAGAAACTCAGGATCTGCAAGATGTTTTGAGTCACTTTTCCGGTGGCTTGCTGCTGCTCTGTGTTTGTGCCTTTTTGTGCACTTATCAAGTAAATACCTCCTTTTTAAACTGGAATTCTCAAGAGAGAAATAGTTTCTGCCTCTAAATCAAGTTTTCAACATAGAATACAAAGTCCTAAACCTAGTTAAGACAAAATGTCCTAAAAGTAAGAAAAAACATTTAAAAGCAAAAATTTTGAAATTCCAAATGTCATAATGAGTTTTGGTTTAATTTTGACCATAGACTTACTCTCAATAATAATTAATGTCTAAGTGATTGACCATAGACTTAATCCTAAATTATCTTTGAATTAAAATTATTTCAGAAATGAAAGTTAGAACTTTTTAAATTGTCAACTAAAAAGAAAATTAAATATTATTGACAGGAAAAATTTTCTTATAAATAATCTTTTCATATGGAAAGCTTTGATTAGAATATAGCTTTTTAGAAAGGATTATTCTCCTCAAAAAACATCAGCCAGATCAATTCACCAACAAAATTAGACTTGAGAAAATACACAGTATAGCCTTTCATACTTGGTAAGTAGTTTGAGACTCCTTCTGACACAAATCTTTACTCTTCATGAAGAACTGGGACTTTTTCTTTATAGTGACTCAAAAGAACATCCTCTGCTGTGGTCAAATAGGGAGAACAGTATCAACCATTTTGTTCTCAATATTGGTGTCACTTACTCGAGAGTATTATAAAAATCCCTTATTGAGGGAGGGGTGAGGAGGAAGAGAGATAGAAATGCTAACTGTGGAAGTTCTCAGGATGAAAGTCTGAAGAATTTCTGTGGGGTTTTGTTGTGGGAAAACACATCTGAGCAGCACACTGTCAGTGGAATATACATATAGACCTGTATTCCAGGACATGCCTGTCTTTAGTGTTGTTATATAAAAAAACAGGGATATACTCTTTAAAATTCTTATCTGCTTGTTTCTTGGTTATAGTTATACATTCCTTTGTCACTGAGGACATATTACACAATTCACAATGAATCAGATGGAGAAAGATTAGGTAAACATTTCTATTTATTACAATAACCTTGAATTGCCCTGAACTTTATGACAGATTAAATAACAAAAGGTACTCACCTTTGTCCTTTAACTCATCAAATTAAAGACTACTTTTAAACCTATAACCAGTGTTTCCTGGAGAAATTTCTTTTACCTCTGCACACCAGCACGGCTGCCAAGCACTGGCCATTGGACCTTGCTGCTGTGCTGCCAGCAGCACTGGTGCCTTGCAGGAATGCAGACTATGGACGGGCAGTGGGGAAGTCTGGGGCTGACCTTCTCAACCCCACTGCTGAGGACAAGCCAGAGCACTTGGGGATACATCTGCTGGAGCAGGGCACACAAGGGAGTTTCAGTGAGAGAAGGGAAATTCCCAGTGTCAGGTCATCTGGCACTGAGCATCGTTACCCATCGCTGGCCTCGTCCCAGGGCATCGCTGCCCGTGGGCTGCTTGCTCACGCCACAGGCAGGCTGCTGGGAGCAAGCTGCTCACAGTGTGCACAGAGAGCGTGGAGAGAGCTGCTGCTACACAGCACACAGCAGCTCAGAGGAGTTATGGGGTCAGCCGGCCACCTAACATAGGGTGATGACATGTTTGGGTTTTTTACAGAAGCCAGAGAATTTCTTTACTTTTGTTGTGTGCTACAGAGTGGTAGAGGGCAAGGACACTGGGGAACTTTGCTGTTTATTTTGAAGGTGTATATTAGGTTTCCCGCAGCTGAGAGACATGCAGCTTATTTTCTGTGGCCCCTTAGTTCTTGGGCTTCTGTATTCGAATAAGTAGGAGAGGAGAGAGGAAGTCTAGGAATCATTCCTCTCTTCAGTTGTTTGATTTATAAAACTTCCGTTCCTGGTCCTCAAAGAGAGTACTGGTCAGGTCAAGCAGAGGCACACTGCCATCCACCCACACAGCCTTCTTTTGGTAGTTTTGGGTTTGTTTCGGGTTTTTTGTTGGGTTTTTTTTTGTTTTTTTTGTTTTTTTTTTTGCATGCACAGCAGTAATTACGCTTATACCCAGAGGAAAGAAAAGAGAAAGCAAACAGGCTGAGTAAAAGTTTATAAGATTGTGTCAAAGACTTTTAAAAATTCAAATCCTAAAATTTCCACTCCCTTATCTCTGAGGTTAAACAATTCATGTAAGTTACAGTAGCTCGTCTTTTACCATTAAAATGAAGCAGTACAATCTACTCTACATAATACACATTGAGAGTCCTCTGCTTGATAACTGTAGAAGCACTGAAACTCCTGATAAACAAGTATCTGTTTTCAATGAGTCGAGTTCAGGCTCACTAGGAAGTAAAATTTCCCCTTACACAGGATGAAATAAGGAAATCATCAGTTACCTTAGCAACCCTTTAAAAAAAAGCGTGTGCACCTATCCAGAGGGCAACTAATCTAATTATAAATTATTGTAAAGGTTACATGAACGACAGTAGCAAGAGGAAGCCATGATTCATTATTTTAGTCTATGGGAAACAGTATTGCCATTGTGCTGCTGCAGGGGCTGTTCTACCACTGTGCTCGGCAGACCATCTGCCAAGGGCTCCGACTTAACTCCCAGGACTGACCAAAATGCATCTACTGAAAAATCTGTCCTAGGCTCACTGGGAGCCCAACTCTTTACCTCTCCTGGCTCACAAATTTCTCGCACCACGAGACTGGAGCCCAAAGCAGGCATTTTCTTATTCAATCCTGTATATTGCTCCTGGCACGAAATTTTCAAGAACACTCAAGCATTGTTCAGGGCTGCCCACCCTTAAAATCACCATCTGCCTTTTAAACATCCGCATAGGTGATGGGCAGTGATATCTATTAATACTACAGCTGCCATTTAATAGCACTTAACTTACAGGGTAGTCCTAACTAGCACTTTGTGACAGGTTGGGCGTGTCAGACCAAGGAAAGTGTCCTTCCCACCAGCACTTTTCTGAAAACACCATATGATCCTCCTGAGCAGTTTTACACTCAATTTACCCCAAAGTCAGTGTGTGCACTTTGGAGGTTGTGTGTCCTGGAGCAGAAGAGGTCTCACCACAAACTCCAGCTTTCATCTTTGCTACATGTTTTACTAGAAAGATGAAGGCTTCACAAATGCCACTGTCTGAGTGGTGGAGAGCAGACATGGTGAAACACTGGGGTTGATGCCAAAGGGAAAGAATGACAGGTTTCATGGATAAATTCTGTGGCACAAGAAGCGATCTGTACCCTTTGGCAGGAACACAGTTTAAAAATGGTGAACCAGAACTTCAGTCTCACTTTTTTTAGGCATGATCTGTACTTAAGAGGAAGAAACACAGGAACTTACAGGTTGCATCTTCCTTAAACTGCTTCCTGTACTCATAAATTAATGCGAAAAATCCTTCCCTTGCCAGGTTGTTTAAACCAGCTAAAAGTCACTGTGAAATGAGCTGGACATCTTTACTCAGTTTTTCAACCTGATATTCCTGAAAAATCATGAACACGAATTGTAACCCTAATTAGAGGGGTTGTGGGCTTGAATGATGGCTTAGGTTTTATTTATAATGCCATGACCTTCTGTTTTTCTGGGATGGCATGGGTTGTGTGAACCACCCTTATTTTCCAAGGTGCCAAGAGAGCCTGGCATTTCCTAAAGCAAACAGCAGCTGTGCCCATCCCTCAGCCTTGGGACCTCCACAGGGACCTCCATGCTGCTGAGCAGGGGGAGCGTCCCAGCCACATCCCAGCGGGATGCTGAATGTACTCACCAGCCTCCACACACCCTGCTGTCCTCTGGAAGGAAATCCCAGAGGCTATGAGGGACAATGCCTTTCCCATGTTTAAATGCCTCCAGCTGTGTGCTGGCTGTGGGTTTCCTATTTTGTGGGTGTCACTTGAAATCTGGCCATGTATTGTCTTTGGCACATATACCACAGATTGCCAAATTTGCTTCAGGAGATTCTGTTTGGGCTCAGGCTGGGAAAAAATTTTCTGGGAAATCCCTGGAATCCCACCAGGTCTACTGTATTGCATAAGTATAGCCAGGTGCAGTGTTTGCTTAGAAGCCGTGAGAACATCTGTTGAGATGGAGAAGCTAAGAGGATGACTTTCCATTTCCTTCACCTGGAAGTGAAATGTTTTCACCTGAGGAAAATGAAGGCTTGTGTGATAAGGTAGAACTTTGTGCTGATGTAGTAGAATTTTGCACTGGTTTTCGCAAGTGCTCATGGACAACAAGACAACATCCCTTAAAATCTGCTTCAGAGGAATGAAACTAAACAAGGCATAAAGGTAGTTTGTTCATCTGCCTCCAGAAAAAAGGCAGAAGGGTGTGTTGGTAAGAGCCTAAAAGAGAAACCTGGGCTGTGAAGGATCCAGTGATTTTCAGTTTCAGTGGCTTGGGAACTACTTCTTCATTCATGTCCCACTCCTGGAATGCAATTTTGACACTTCCTCCCAACTTTGGGTTTCTATAGCACCCCAAAGAGCCACGAAGACCAAGCTCCTCTAAAAGCAGCCTCCCAAATGTCAGTGAAAAAGAGAGTGATGAACTCCTTGTTCAGCACAGGCAAGGATACCCCTGACATTACTCCTGATCTCAGGAGTCATCCAAGTCGTTAAAGGAAACTTAGGACTTTTCTGGCACCATCTGAATAAAGAGCTGCAAATAGTTTCTGTGAGCAGAGTATCAGCCTTGCTTCACCAAGATATTTATTATGCAACATAAAAAATGGGAAACGGAGGTGGGGGGAGTTGCAAGGTCACACAGGAAACGTGCAGCCCAGCTGGAAATAAAAACATGAGTCTCCTGACTGCTGTGACCAACAAGCCCTTTCCTTTCTGCAACAACAAAGGCTACTCTGAAAAATGTCCTTCATTTCTCTGACAGCACAAGAACATTTCATATTTTAAATGATTTATCATTGTTAACATCATCATCACGATCATCATCATCATCATCATCATTCTGTTCTTTTAAGAAAGCTGTTCAGGAAGTGCTCAAAAATGGAAAATTTTAGTTCTAGGTCATTTTCTGTCTGCCTTAAACTTCTGTGCAAATAAGTTCTTTATAGGTACTGAAATACTTTCAGTATTTCTCAGTCGTACTTCAAACAGCCAGATCTCTATTCCTTTTGACTTGTTTTAATCATGCGCTCTGACCTCTCAATGTTAGCAGTAATTTAACTGATGGCCAGCAGGAGGAGAAACAGACCAATGTGTGATCCTCCACAAACAAAATACAAATAAAATGGTTTATGTGGAAAGATGGTGTTAATGGGAGCTTGAGGTGGAATCACTCTTGCCAGCAGTTTTGCGTCAGAGTGCTGTTTGAGCTTCAGGGGACTGCTGGTATGTCCACCACTCCTTCAGAGCACAGCGTGACTTGGTCTGCTCTCTGTGGCTGTCAGACCTGTTAGGCTGCACACACATCCTCCACTTGACCCCTCTGGGTTTGCAAAGTGCATGTTAAGGAGCGAATGTATAAAAGAGTCACCACACCTTGACACACAGGTTTTGTTTTTCCTCTTCTTAAACCTACTTGGAGGTGCTACAATGCCTCAGGTAGCATGCCGTAACTCCGGATCCCCCGCTGCCCAAGCAGTGTGAGATAAAAGGACCTGGGGGAGGAAAGCTGCAGGAGACGGCATGTTTTCAAGTGCACAAAAGTCCCTTAGGAGCTGAAAGACTTGAGACTTTCACTGAGGTTGGCACCCTTGGTTTTGCGTAGGCCGCTGTGATTCAACCATCAATGCCAGTGGTTGTACAATGCGCTGCTGTATAGGAGCATATACAGCAAATTCCTTTAAAAGGGTGCGGCCGGGCAACAGAGATGGAGGTTGCTTGTTTGTCTTGTCAGGCCTGCAGAAGCTAGGGCCAGGTGAAACCCTGCAGAAGCACAGAGATCCCTCACCTTTTCCAGCATCTGCCAAGCATGGCTGGGATGGGAAAACCTGACAGCCTGTGAGGTGAGGGTGAGAGACCCCATCTAGAGGGAACTGGCAGTGAGTCAACAGCACCCCTGCTCTCATTCAAGGTCCTTCAAAACCTTGAGTGTGCACGATGCAGTGCATTCTTTAGCAGAAACGGGACCTTTTTCACCTGTGACAACAATGTTGGGTCAGCGTGAATTGGTCTTAAAAATAGGTGTTACTTTTAGGGTTACCAGTTTCCTTCAATGTAGGATTGGATGGTTTTTTTCAGTTCTTTCACACTGGGTTAGCTTTCTGTGGCAAGAAAAAAATTTAATAGGACAGGGAGATGTATCATAGTAAAATCAGTCTGGAGAGTCCAGCACAGGCCATAGAAGTACACCCTGAAACTGCTACACAAAATCAAAGTAAGAACATGCACTGGGATGAAAAGTCAGATATTCACTTGTGAACCTAGCAGATGAAACATTTATTTTGAGTAGTAATAAAGAAGGTGGGATGCTAAGATGTGAGAAAAAATGTGGACTGTTGTTCCCAACACCTTTTCTGACTCACTGACATTCTCTTCAAGCAAGAGTATTTGCTGCAGTAGTGTATTTATATTAAAATAATATTGAGAGTGATGTGACTTTCACACTATGTAGTAATACGCAGCATTATGCCAATAAATGACTTTTAAAGACAAGAATAATAGAGCAATGTCATGTGAAAGGAAATGAGAAAAAGCATACGCCCTGATCCACATCTAAAGGCTTTTCTGCAAGACAGACTTTGGCTTGCATGTTTACCAGCATGCTTCTCATGTCTCAGGTTCTGGTTCTGCTTCTGTGCACTGCAATGCTGGTGAGCCACTGCTGAGCATCTCAGTGACCATACCACAAAGTGCCAGTCCTTAATCTACAGTCCCTTTGATATAAGCACCCTGAAAGTCTTAACTCTCTTGCTGTATCACACATATTCATAGCAGAAAATATGGCATGCAGCCATTATGACTCAAAAACAAGGAGGAAATGATAAATTAGTGTAACTTTTAATATACACCAATGGTCACAGCCCTCACACAGGCAGATCTAATCTCAGATTTATCTCCAGGATACAGTCAACAATCCTTTCCCTTTGCCATGAGAAGGGATAAAGCACAGCTGATCCCTGCTTCATTGCCAGAGACACCTGGGTTGACACAGCCACGGAAGAGGTCCCCTTTCTGTGGACTATAGCAGTGACAACTCTTGACTTATTTTTCCTTCGTGCTACTCTCAGCATCATAACCACTTAAAATTTTTTCCTTCCCCTTGCAAGGAAAGCAGGGATGTCAATCTGTCTTAGCTGTGGGCATTTTCCCAAGGCCTGTTCTCCTATCCAGTCCTCTCTTCTCCCCCTCGAGACTAAGCAAAGCAGAATGAAGTTCATGAAGCTTCATCAGCCTCAGTTATATTTGCTACCATAGAGACCTCACCTCAGGGGTCTAAAAGGGAGTGGTACAGTCTTCTTATGAAGATGAATTTCAGACAGTCTCTAAACATTGATAAGGAAATTGTTAATTGTTCCTTCTTCTCTAGCTGGAGTATACTCAGCATGTGGTTTGAAACACTTATTGGAGAAATGTTGATGGAACTCAGCTCAAAGTATTCTTTTTTTCTTTTGATGTCTGTTCAGCATTTTCCATTTGTCTAGTTAGGTGAATCTGCTTTTCTTAACAGGTGTAATTTATGTTAAAAGCAAAAGTCCAGCATCATTATAAGTAGATAAAATGTGTACCTTCATCTGTCTACCTGGCTGTATTCTCAAAGAGTATTTTGATTCTCTAGGTGTCTGTGAGGCACAGATCCTGGGGCAGCACAGCTGTTAGCTGAAGAGAAAACCACCCTTTTAGCAAAAGGCATTATTTCAACAGCAAAGCTAATTTCTGTACCTGTAAATTTAATCAAGTTCATTTGGTCTGATATATTTAAAACAGTTCCGCCAAAACATTTGTTCAAATGTATTCTTATCAGTTAGAACTTGTGCAAAAGAATTCATTTTCCTCTAAATTTGTTCTCCAAAGAAGTTGAGTTGCTTTAGCTGAAGTAATTCACCATTAAAAAGTAATCACAGAATAATTTAGATGGGAAGACTTTATAGGCAGTAGGCAGTCTTCTCCAGCTCCCACTTGGAAACAGCTCCAGTTAGATCACGTTGTGCCAGGACTTTGTTCATTTAAGGTTTGAATATCTCCAAGGACTCTCTTCGGACTTTGTTCCGAAGTTGTTGACATCATCATGTTACAGAAGTTTTTCCTCATACCTAATGGGGTTTTCCCACATTCCAGCATGTGCCTGTTACCTCTTAACCTGTTGCTGTGCATCCCTGAGCAGAACCCATATCTTCCCATCAGGCAGTAACCACAGCCTGGTCTCCCTTTTCCCTCCTCTTCACAAGGCTGAACGAGCTCATTGCCCTCCACCTCCTGCATATACCCCGTGTTCCCACCATCACAGGGGACCTTCCACTGGACTCCTTCCTGTATGTCAGCATTTGTTCTCTGCTGTGAGCCCAGGATAGCACACCAGGAGTGGTCTCACCACTGCTGAGAACCTGTGAAGGATCCATTCCCCTTTCTGGTGCAATGTTTTGCTGCATGGGTTCACTTCTCCCTCCTGGCCAAATTGCGTCCCACCAGGATGCCAGGGAATCTTCTGCAGAGGTGTTGCCAGCTGGTTGGCACCAGCCTGTCCTACTGCAGGGCTTTGTCCATTCCAGAGGACCACCTTTACATTGGTGTTTTTTCAACAAAACCTGTGAGGTTCCCATCAGCCAGATTCTCCAGCCTGTCCTGTTTGAACAGCAGCCCCACCTTTCAGCACATTTTGGCACACCCACATTTGGTGTCATCTGCAAACACACCAAGAGTGCTGCAGTCCAACCCATCATCCAGGTCATTAACGAGGGCAATAAACTGTACTGGTCCCACTGCTAGTCCTTGAAACACACCACTTCTAACTGGGCCTCGTGCTGCCATCACCACCCTTTGAACCTGGCAGTCCAACCAGTTTTCTATGCATTGCATCATGTACATACCCTGTATCTCACTGGTTTGGCTATGAGGAGTCTATGGGAGAGCATGCCAAACGCCTTGCTTAAACGTAGAACTTCCTTCCCCCTTACACCACTGTAGAAAACAATCAAGTTGGTTGAGCACCATTTGTCCCTGGTACCCCTGTCTGACTGGCCTGTTCCCAGTCACCTTCTTGTCCTTTCCATGAATGGAAGTGGCTTCCAGGGGAATTTTTCTATCATCTTTCAAGGAACTGAGCTGTGGCTGACTAGTGTGTCCCTGTGTCCTCTATCTTGCCCATCTTGAAAATCCATCTGACATTTGCCTTTGTGTCACCATCATCAGGAATCTAAGTAATCTAAGATGGCAGAGATGAATTTGGTAGAGAAGAAGATGGTAGAGAACACACTTGTAATGACACTGGCCAGCTCCTTCCTTCCCTGGGTGCATCCCAGCTGGTCACACAGACCTGTGTGATTTTAATTGCTTCATGTTTCACTCACATGGGTTGGCTAATACACTCAGGGGGCTGCCTGGCCTGACAACAAACCTTTAGGGTGAAAAGAGAGCCTAATCCTCCTGCGGGGAATAACCCAGGATGGATGATTCACTCTGAAATTGTTATTCTTTGGCCAAGTAACTGATTAATGAGCTCCTCCAATGGGAGCGTAATTACTGAACAGGGCTAAGCAACCATGTACAAGTGAGACTTTTTTTTTCTTTTGGAGATTGTTCAAACTTGAGATTCACAGGAATTTAATTAATGTAAGGCCTGTTGAAGTCAGTATGTTGGTAGCAATGTGATCTATGTATGCACTGTTGGATTTATCACTTCATCTAGCAAATTTCTGTGAATGACATTACGAGCTTGGCTTGTGAAACCTTTTTTTCTTTTTTTTTTTTCTTTTTTTTTTTTCTTTTCTTTTTTGTAAGTCGGTAGGAAAGCATCTTACTTAGCCTAGAAATGGTGATTGCATTCTCCATAATGGAATGTGATCCTTCTCTGTTGGGGTGTCTTCTATTTTAGAGCCCTGAAATTTGAAAGAATAGCAGTGGCAAAATCTTAATGTATTGGCACATGTTGTTCCCAAATACTTGTGCTGGGAGCAAGTGAGTCCTACAAGCACACATGCCTACATGCAAAGTACAACAGATCAACAAAAAGGCGTATGAGTCGCACCTAAATAGTTGTCTGTCCTTCAAATCAGCTAAAGGCCATCTCAAGCTGAACACTAAAAATTCATGTGGTTTTCTGCCTTCTTTAATGTTACAAAGATGAGATTTTAAACACTTTGTTCTATTTTTACCATATGATGTGCTATGGAGAGGATTGATGTCTTGCTATCCCAGACAACAGAACAGACAAAAAAGATTTTTCTTATTGCAAATGCTTCATACATTCCTGAAATTTCCCCCTTTCTAACCGCAGTGGTTTTTTTGGCAATTGAGAAGTATGAAAAGAATGCTTATAAAGCCATTGTTTGTCAATCAGGAAGACAATGGATCTTATTAAACTTCTTTAAAAGGTATCCTAAATTCTAAATGTAGAATACTAACAAATAAACGTTGCCACCGGCTTACAAGGTTAACAAAACTGATCAAATACTGCCAGTAATTTTAAACTAAAGGGGAATAATTTCCGTGGATCAATGTAAAAAAAAAAAAAAAAGGAAGAAATAAAAAGAACAAAAGAAAATTGATAATACAGCTTTCTTTTGGAAAAGAGGACAATTTTTTGTCATAAAATTAGCTTGCTGTAAGATGCAGCTGAGTTCTATTGAGATATGGGTACATTTCTGTTCTCATATCACAGAAGACCAATGTCACCTGGTTTGTTCATCTTCAGACTACCCACCAAAACAAGGATATCATATGATCTCCACCCTGATCTCACATCTCTTAGATGTAGGAAATAAGAAGGGCTGAAGCTTATAAGACTATCTGAAGCAAAGTGCAAAACTGAGTCATATTGTTGTAATTCCTGAAACACAGCTTTAAATGATCTTTCCTAGTACAAGGCAGAGGAGACACACTCCAGGAAGGAGGCTAGCTTTAAAATGAATGTGAACACTGAATGTCTATGACAAAGCAAGACTTAATCTGTATTTTATAACACCTTCCTGTATATAAACCTATCTGATTGTAATCTTTTTCTCACGGATCGGAGACACAAATTGCTGGCAAACTCAGTGCAGAGTCAATATCCAAAATCTCACAAACTACTGATTCACTCTGCTCCGCCTCTCTCCTTAGCCTTTATCAAACAGTTTTATTGTCCTATCCAAAACTCATCTAAATCATCAAGATCAAAGCACACTGAATTATTGCCCCATACACTTAGGTATAAAGCTTGTGGTAGGACTTGGATCATCCCTGTGGGCCCATTCAAAATCAATTTATTCTATGATCTCTAGACAACAGAGTTGTTTTCACTGAGGTATCCTGCAGATCAAACCTGCATACAGCTATCTCTATCTCATGTGAGAGCAGGCAAAATCCAGCTCTGCAGAACAAGGGTGGGTGTTTTACAGCCACCTTCACTGTGTCACTCTTGAAATCAGTCATGAGCTCCCTTTAATAAGAGTGGGCTAGAATGGCACCACAGGGAAAAATTCCTAAATTTTCAGGACATAAATTTACTCTGCCTTCTTGTACTCAGCTGTTTACTGTCTTCAAAGGTGCACATTCATTGCAAAACAAACTTTTAGACAGCTTGATTCACAGCTGCAGTCCTGGAGTTTAACATGTTTCTACATATAGATGAAAGAATCTATCTTGACTCACCCATCTCCTGGTTTAGTTTTACAGGAATTAACCTTAAAAATACTTTGCTTCCCATAAACCAAGTTTTGTCTGTAAAATAATTGCCAAAACAGTAAATACTGGGCTCCATAACAGATCCTTTTCTAAACAGTAAGTTTAGATATGAAGAAGAACTTCAGGCTCTGAGGAAAATGTTAAGGAATTACTGCCAATCTCATTTTTATACATGCTGCACTTAACATGGAATTATTTGACCCTATTGTCTCCTCTGTGCTAACAATGTGTAATGAAACATTACGTGGTCTTAATAATGGAACTTAGCAAGAAGATGTAAGAATTCAGAAGACTTGAGACATTAATGATTTTTTATAGGAGGCATACAAAAAAATGTGGGTTACATCTTAAAATAGGATGAAAAAATTTTGTTTAGAGTTTTTATAGTTGGTCTTAAACCAGAAGACATTTTCTTGAACCAAAACTGGGGGAGTGGGGAGAGGATAGAGGGGAGGAAGAGAGCAGCTGAGATCCTTCAAAACAAAGCTGCTGAATACTGTATTGCAAAGGGAAAGACGTATATGTTTTTTCAGGCTACATTCTTTCTTTTGGGATATAAGGCCTGCAGAAAACTTAAATCTTGATTAGATTCTAAAGCAGTGGGATGCACACACCAGTGCTGCCATGACACTGCATTAAGAATATCAATGCTACTTGCAACGTTTTATTTGCTAGACTCGGAGTTATTGTTGTGGTGGGAAAAAATTACTTATCCTTTTAAAACTTGAACTAGTGACTCTGCAGCTTCTAAAATACTGCATTAAGGAAATAAAAGAGAAGAAACTTGTTTAAAATTAAGTAAATAAATTGTACTGCCAAAAATGGTTAATTAATCTTGACAAAATTCTCTCACAGCTTTGCTACAGTGCTCAGGTTTTTTATGAGATTCTAATTCTCTACTCTGAGTCACCTCACAATTTTCTTGGAGTACAGGATAATTATGTTATTATATATTAATCTGAATGCTTAAAAAAGATGTCACCTTCTCAAGAATTTTTGTAACAGGCTTGGCTGTTGAAAACTTCTGATACTCAGGTGTTCCTATTCTGCTTCCACACATAAGGCACGTTTTAACTAGAATATCAGGTGTTATGAGAATAACTTTAATACATTTAAGTCCAGTACATGCTGTCTTTCTGAAGGTAATCACCACATTGCAGGACACAGTCTAAAAGTGAGGACAAACAAGCTTTTGCCTATGCAGCAGTCCCTGAGGTGTCAACAGGCAGCATGCAGTGAAGCATTGCCTTCTCTCTCATACGTCACTAGGCTGCTGTCTTGCAGTCAGAATACCAGTGCCCACCCTCCCCACGTCCACACTTACACCTACTCTGAACACATCCAGTTCAGTTTTCAGCTGCCTCCCCCTTTTGTTGTTTACCCTAATCCTTAGCATCTTAATGTATCTCTGCAGTTCCTCCTTGACTGTGGGTAAGGCTTGTTCTTCTATCTATCCCCATGAAGAAAATCTGTTTTAGTATTTTGTTCCATCTGATACCTGGAGAAAGGTGGTAAAAAAGCTTCAGCCACTTAAGTGACAATATCTCTGGAAAGCATCCTGACTTCTCTCTTGAGTGTTAAACTACAAGGTATTTTAGACAGCAGAAAGGCACCCACCCATCTTCAGAGGACCAGCAAGAGAAATTCGGACTTCATTACTGACAAACATATAGTAATCTCCTGAGATTAGGTAGTGTGTGTAACTGAGGAACAAGTGCAGTCCCCAGCTATGCATTGCTGCCTCATGCTCTTGCCAACTGCAGCCAGCTTCAGGTATTGAAGTTAAGCAGCACTCGTGCTGGTGAGAGCTAGACTGTGTTACTGCTCTTCGTTGGCTCAGCTGTCAAATAGCTCAGCTTTGAAGAAGGTAAATACTGGACACACAGAGCCTCTGTGTTTATTAGGAGGCAAAATGACCTCACACAGTGAAGCAACATATGGACATAGTTCTGTCCTGAAAGGCTTCAGAAGAGCCACAGTCGTGCCTTGGCTCTTCCTGCTTCTAGCCTTATATGAGACACACATGGAACCTGTTGCTCTGATCTAGGGAGGCTGTGGGACAGACATTTCTTTGCTGCAAGTAGACAGCGAAGTGGCTCTGAACAGCTGAGCTGCACTGCTCCTTCTGACAGCGGTGATATGTTCTCTGCTATTTCATACATTACAGTACAGCAAATAATTAAATATATATGGCCATTTATTACAATAATCTACCAGACTGTTCATGACAGTAAATAGTCGGTGTCTGTAGGCTGGGTAGAATTTATCTGGTTATACCAGGGCTCTCATTTGATCAGCCAGCCTGATCTCTGGTTTCTGGCCTAATGGCCAACTTTTTCATTGTCTGTTAAAAATAATTTACTCAACTATTGTCTTCCTCCCACCTTGTAACCAGGTGTCACACTCATACACTAACCTCAGCTGTTCATAAGACACAGATCAGAACAACTCTAAGCTGGTTAACTTTAAAAGCTTAACTACTGCCTGAAGACACTGCCTTTCTTTAGCTGATGATCACTGCTCCTTGAAATCAGCTGCTTCAAGTCAAGTTATTTCCCATTTAAACTCTGCCTTTAAACATTGATGATTCAACTTCTGTTCTACAGTCTTTCCTCCAAGACACTGGTGAGACCCTTGAGAATTCCGTGTTAACAGCCACCATGACCTACATGAAGACAAGCCCGTCTTTGCTGCTTCAACAAAGCACAACCATAACCCTCTGCCTTCAAAAAGAATCGGCCAATGATATTTGCTCGGATTGTAGGATTCCAGCTTTTCCCTGATCCCTGTGAAAAATAGGTGTGAGGACCCTTCAAACTGCATACCAGCTTGGTGCATACTGCCAAGAGCTCACTCAAGATCCCTTTACAGCCCTGGCCAGAACAAAATAATAAAGGTAGGCAGATGTTGGATGTGTTTTGAAAATGAATGACAGGGAAAAAAGGGAGTCTTGTATTCTGTATAAAGTGATGTGGAAAATAGGCCTGTGCCTGTTGAAGTCTAGTATGTATAAACTATTTTTCGTAAATAAGTATAGACTTCAAGTGTTTACATATTAAAATGGATTGTTCTAGTGCTGTACAAATTAGTCTATCTTAGGAGCTTTACTGCAGACAGTGAGGCAGCTGCCTGCCTGGTTAAGACACCTCAGGGCAGGTTCCCCAACACTGTTTCTGGTAGAATATGCCCAGAAGTATTTCCGGAAATTCTAAAAGGAGGTGTGCAGTCTATGTGTGGGTGAGAGACTGACAGTTCTCATTAGGTCATGGGATATACCCAAGAACATGTGATGCCTGAATAAATTTGGAGCGACTAGAAGACTTGTAAANTTTTTTTTTTTTTTCATTTTTGAAACACAGAGACTTGTAATCCCATTATGTATGTTGTAAATAAAATTCCGAGCCATAATGTGCTAAACGTGGGATTTAGAGACAAACGTGTTCATTTTCCTGATATTCTTCTCTTTTTAAATTTTTTGAGGATGGAAGAATACAGCATCTTTGTCTTTACCACTTTCTGAAGGTTACCCTCCAGACTGGATGCATGTGTGTAGAAATACTGGTATATATTGTTTTTATGATTTTACTGTATCATTAAATCCAGCAATGTAAATTTAAGAATAATTCAGCAAGCTAGAATCAGTTAACATTTACTTCAACTTTCTTTTTGCATTACGTAAATTTAGAAATTTTAGGCATTTTCTTCTTCTTTCAAAAAGACACTGCCTCTCTGGGGAAACATAATTTGAGACTGGAACACTGTGCAGGAAGAAGGCAAGGTCAATGCAGCCTGTTCAAGTGGTCTGCTTTCCATAAAGTATATGTGAAAAAGTTGCCCACATAGGCTTCTCCATTTCAGGTCATTCTGTGTTGTCATTCATCACTGTGGATAAAAGGGAAAACAGACCCAGGAATGCCATTCACAGTGTGTGTGCAGGCAGGGCAGTGCTGAAGAAGGGTAGTAGCAGGATGGGTGCTGAAACTGTGCCCATTTTGCCGGCAGTGAATGACTCAAAGAAATCTCTGGTGTGCTCTCTATAATAATCTTTTTAGACCTTGTATCGTTGATCAGAACATTGTCCTGGTCACAAGGTTAAGCAGAACAGATTTTACCACAAGGCTATTTCATTGTATGATAAAAGCTTTGTCTTTCAAAGATGAAGTAACCTCCAGTTAGTTCTTCAGTATGTGTGCTGGTTAAAAGGTCAAGACTGTGATTGACTACAGAGGCTGAAGGGTGTGATTCACACCAAAGCGTACCAAGAGCTTGCAAACTGAGGTAGCATTCATGATGCCTCATGTTTTTGCTTGGAGACAGGTTTACTTTTGACTTTCCACCTACATATATGTATGCAGTTACTTCACTTCCATAGACACACAACTTCTTGTGTGGCCAGTTGCAGACTTCTAAGCAAACTTCTAAATGTATGGCTGATAACTTCCTGGGAGATGAGGCTCAACTACTAAAACCACTAGAGATCATTGATATTATAGGTGTAGGATTTGTAATTGGACAGTCAGAGCTAACACACAAAATTCTTTTAATTATACTTCAAATGAACTATGGACTGGTTTAAGGCAAACAAAGTGTTGGGTAGAATGTGTATATAGCTGTATTTTTCACTTGTTCTAATAGGGGTAATGGTAAATGCACTTGTATCCTGGTTTCTATTGCAAGAGAGTTAACTTTCTTCACAGTGGCTAGAACAGGGCTGTGTTTTGGGTTTGTGCTGCACACAGGGTTGATAATATAGAGATGTTTTAGTTATTGCTGAGCAGGGCTTACACAGAACCAAGGCCTTTTCTGCTTTTCGTACTGCCAAGCTGGTGAGGAAGACTGGGGTACATGGGAGGCTGGGAGGAAACACAGCCAGTTGCAGGAGACCCAAACTGACCAAAGGGATATTCCAGACCATGTGGCATGCTGCTCAGTATTTCAAGCTGGGTGCAAGAAGAAGGAAGGAGGGGATGTTTGCAGTGATGGCATTTGTCTTCCCACGTCACTGTGAGGCGTGAGGGGACACTGCTGTCCTGGAGATGCAAAACACCCGCCTGCCCTTGGGAAATGGTGAATGAGTTCTTTGTTTTGCTTTGCTTGTGCATGTGGCTTTTGCATTCCCTATTAAATGGTCTTTATCCCAAAACATGAGTTTCCAGCTTTTACGCTTCTGGTTCTCTCCCTGATCCTGCTGGTGGGGGAGTGAGTGGGTGGCTGTGTGGGGCTTGGTTTCTGGATGGGGTTAAACCATGACAGCAGCATTCATCTGACTGTGGGCATAGACTACAAGACTGTAACAACTGANGGCCCGTTGGAATGGACACAGAGACGTTGTTAGAATAAGCAGAAATAAGATGAGGAAAGCCAAGGCCTTATATCTGGCCAAGGATGTCAAGAACAAGGCAGCCTTCCTTAAATACATCATAAGAAAAGGAAAACCAGGGATAGCGTGAGCTCCTTACCTTATGGAAGAGGGACTCTGGTAACAGAGGACACAGAGAAGGCAGAGTTACTGAACACCATCTTTACATCGGTCTTCACTACAATCAGGCATCAGGAATCTCTGACCTGGGAGACCAGAGTAAAGGAATGTTGAAAGGAAGACTTTTCCTTGGTCAGGGAGGATTGGGTAAGAGAACATGTAGGTAAACATAACACCCACAGGTCCGTGGGGCCTAAGGGAATGCACCTCAAGTGCTGAGAGAGCTGGCACCCCGTTCTCTTGGTCATCTCTGTCCACATGGATGACAAGAAGATGATCACAAGTAGTCAGCATGGATTAAATAAAGGTGAATCTTGCTTTACCAACCTGATTGTCTTCTGCAATGAAACAACTACCTGAGTGGATGAGGGGAGAGCAGTGGATGTGGTCTGCCTTGACTTCAGCAAGGTTTTTGACACTGTCTTTCACAGCATCCTCATGGGCAAACTTAAGAAGTGTGCACTGGATGAGTGGACAATGAGAACTGGCTGAATGAGGGTCACAGCCAGTGGCACAGGGTCAAGTTGGAGGCCTGTCACTGGTATTGTCCCCCAGGGTTCCATACTGGGCCCAGCATTGTTTGCCTTACCTGTCAATGACTTGAGTAGAGGGTAGGTGCCTCCTCAGCAAGTTCAC
>VWZT01011798.1:2825-17069 GCA_013397055.1 Pachycephala philippinensis
CGCTGCCCACAGGACCATCCAGGCGCTGCCCGCAGGACCATCCAGGTGCTGCCCATAGGACCATCCAGGCCCCGCCCACAGGACCATCCAGGCGCTGCCCACAGGACCATCCAGGCGCTGCCCGCAGGACCATCCAGGTGCTGCCCATAGGACCATCCAGGCGCTGCCCACAGGACCATCCAGACGCTGCCCACAGGACCATCCAGGCGCTGCCCACAGGATGCAGGAACTGAGGAGCCTGAGGAGAGTGCGGGCGGCAGGAGGCCTTGGTTTCATTTGTCTTTTTTTCTTCACATCCAGGGGCTGTGAACCTCCTCATTTTTCCTTATAATCCAAGGCCAGAGAGTCCAGCCCATGAAAACTGCTTTGTAACAGAAACAACCACATTCTGCCAGTGTCCTGCAGGAAGCTGGGAATGGCCACAGGAATTTGCCCAGTGTGCTTTGCCTCAGGCACCTGTAAGTGCACCTGTGCCCATAACAGCAGCAGGCAGGGAGGTGAAATATTCATAAGCATTTAAAGACTGACTCCTTTAGCCAGTGCCTCTGTTAAGTCAAACTTACAGTACCAGTTCATATTATTTCAGAGCTGGCCCTAAGGGGATCCTGACCACAGTCATATTTAAAACCAGCTTCAGCCAAGACCTCACTGCAATTCAGAGCATTTCAGCAGTTCGTACCTTTTATGAGATGGATTAGTTCTAGTATTCTTAGACAAAAGATCCCACAAGGAAAAGGCACACTTTCAAGGGTTTTAGTCTTTGACTTCTAATTACTTTGGAAAGGAAACCTTTTGAATTCACCTAAACCAAAGAGACACTGAAATACTCCAGCCCTTCATGCGTATTTGGTCTTCAAGATGGGAGGAAGGTTGTTCCAGGATAAAATGGCCTGAAATGCATCTGTTGTGGACCTTGAGTGCTCATCACCAGCTGATGGTTTCCATAGAGGCTAAATCAGGCACAGGCAGAGAGGGGAAGGCACTGGGACCAGAGAACTGTCCTTTCTTCACACAATCCCTTCCCTGGGGGTTGTGTGGGGAAGCCTGTGCTGAGGGGTGCCTTGGAACAGGACTTTTCCTGTTTGGAACTGAGGGAGTCCAAAAGTCCAGCATCATGAGGGGTGACAGGCACCACGAGGCAGTGGCAGCAGGCATTAGCAAGCACCAGCATGATCCACTCAGTCTGCTCCATCTGCTCAGTCTGCTGAGCACTGCCTTTTATACCCATCAACCCTTGGGCTACTCATGGGCCTCTGGTTGTGGAAATCAGCACACCTGCATCCAATGCTGGTTTTCTTTCTTTGCAGGGATACAATTGTAACATTGAAGTCAAGGCTGTCTGCAGCCCAATCTTGTATCCCTACATAGAACACCTGGAAATCATCAGCAATCCCATGGGCTGCATGGGCATAAACGGGAACAGGATTTCTCCTAAAGTATGGCCTCAAAGTGTCTGCAGGAGATCTCTAATGAAAAGCTGCTGAGTACTCCTGGAGCTTTCTAAATATTTCCAAATAAAACTCACACTGCTATTATATTTCCACACAAAACACTCTGCTATCATTGACTGCAGCCAATGAGTGCAGAGAGGTGGGCTTTGACTCTTAAATCCCAGAGGAAAAAAAACCCCATGTGTTACTCTGTAACCTGTTTAATGTTCAGAGAAGCAAATACTGTTGTTCCCTCTTAAATGTGCGTTTCTTTATAAAATACAAGGTTGCTTTGGTCAATTTGCTTTCAAGTACTTCTGTTAATCTGTCTATTAAGATAAAATAGATACACTAAGAGCCAAGTATCAATTTACTTTATCATTTTTTCTGTTCTAGGAAATGCTCTCTGTCTTCTTGCTGTAGCTACATGTTATAGGCCTCAAAGTTACCTATAAAGAATAGATTGATGGCTCCAAAGTGATTTTAGTGATTTTTTCTGTGCAAGTTTAATTTTCTCAAATATTACAGTCCTCACTCATTTCAAACGTCAACATTTTCCCTCTCACAGGCCTTTCTGTTTTCAGTCCAGCCCTATAAGACCCCAGCATTTCATCATGGAGGAATCGCCTTCTGTTCCATGGCCATAACAAAATTCTAACCTCCATAAATACATCAAATGTTATCCTTTGGATCTCTAAGCAGGATGGACTTGACTTCTCCACACTGACGTTAAAGGTTTCACAGGAGTTTGTAGAAGCAGAGAATCATGGAATCATGGAATGCTTTGGGTGGGGAAGGGCCTTAAAGCCCATCCAGTGCCACCCCCTACAATGGGCAGGGACACCTTCCACTATCCCAGGTTGCTCCACGCCCCATCCAACCTGGCCTTGGACACTTCCAGTAATCCAGGGGCAGCCACAGCTTCTCTCACAGCAACCTATGCCACGGCCTCACCACCCTCACAGGGAACAATTCCTTCCCAATAGCCTGTCTAAGCCTACTCTCAACCACTGGGATGTTCACCATTCTTTCCTTTTGTCATTTCCCAGTTTCAATTGGATCGATGTGAACATTTCAGCTGTTTTGGAAATTGTATTCCAACAGCTAATCTCCGGATGTTTTTCCTTTGCCTCCTGAACTGTGTTTTACTCTGCGTTATAAAAGGGGAAATGATGGATGTCTTAACTGTGCCCAGAGCCCTTTGGGACACTTGGGACCTCACCCCGACCATTCCCCTTTGTGATGTTGGGGCTGCGTGTGCTCAGAGCCCTTTGTGACGGCTAGGGCCGTGCCCTGATCAGGAGGGTATGAAAGGGCGCTAAGAGCCCGGTGGTGCCTACTCCAAGGAGAGCAGCTCCGTCAGGAGACAGCAGCTCTCCGGGGGACGGCAGCATCGAAGCGACTCCGAGATGTCCACGGACGAGGAGACGAGCAACGCCGCGCAGGCGGCAGCAGCAGAGAGCCGGGCAGCGGCCCCGCACAGCCCCAGGGGCTGCGGCCAGGCTCTGCTGCACTCTCTGCGGCGAGGCTCCCAGACCATCCTGAGCAGGGTGGCGGCTGTGATCCGGCGGCGCGGCCAGCAGCCGGCGACACAGCGGGACCTGCATCAGGGCACCGCCGCAGGGACGACAGCGACGGCCCCCGCAGCGGGGGCAGAGAGCCGGGCAGCTGCCCCGCACAGCCCCTGCTGCGCCCCCAGCCCCTCACCCGGCCCGCTGGAAGCTCTCGGTGGCCAGGGGGCAGGGGCAGCAGTGGGAGCAGTCGTGGCAACACCAGAGGGTGAGGAGAAGAGGTGCTTCAGCCCGGAGCCAGACAGGGAATTGGACAGCCCCAAAGAGCTGTCCCAGGGGGAACATGACCGAGACCAGAGCCAGAGAGGTGGAGAAGAGAGGCCCTCTGTGAGGCCTCGCGAGGCCTGGGCAGAGCACAGCAACCTTCCCCTGTGCACAGCTACAGGCCAAGCCCCAGCTCTGCCCAGCAGAGCCCCTCAGAGTGGGCCACAGGCCTCCACTTCAGAAACGATTCTGGGCGACTTACCCCCCAGCCCCTCGCCAAGCCAGGTGGAAGCTCGCAGGCAGTGGGCAAGGGCAGCAGCAAGGATACTCCTGGCAGAGCTGCAGAGCGAGGAGGGGGACGGGTCCACAGAGGCCCAAGGTGACAGCAATGGGGAAGAGAGCATCTGTATGTCCTGTATTTATGAACCAAAACCCCTGGAGCCTTGCAGGGGACTCTTAGCGCTTTGTCCCCAAAACGAAGATCAATCAGCTGCCAAAGGGGAAGAAGGGAACATCGAAGAGTTGTCGGAAGAGAAGTGGAATGCCATCACGATCCACACCATCTGGGTCAGCCCCCGCTACCCGCAGCTCCTGGTGGAGCCTGGCTCACCGCTGGAGGAGGAGGGAGATGCTGACTTTCCCAGCACATCTTGTACCCTGGCAGCTCAGGTGGACACGCAGCCAGCAGCTGCTGCCCTGGCCGGAGCTCCTGAGGACAAGGAGCACCCTGTGCGTCCCACTGCCGAGCCACAAGAGGTGGCAAAGACAGCAGCTTCTGCTGCCTCTGGTGTGCAGGCGGCAGCAGCAGAGAGCCGGGCAGTGGCTCCGCACAGCCCCAGGGGCCGTGGCCAGGCTCTGCTGCACTCGCTGCGGCACAGTGCCCGTGCCACCCTGAGCAGGGTGGCAGCTGTGATCCGGCAGCACAGCCACCAGCCAGTGACACAGCAGGGCCTGCATCAGGGCATGGAGGCAGCGACAGCAGCGACGGCCCCCGCAGCAGGGGCAGAGAGCCGGGCAGCTGCCCCGCACAGCCCCTGCTGCACCCCCAGCCCCTCGCCCGGCCCACTGGACGCTCTCGGTGGGCAGGGCGCAGAGGCAGCAATGGGGGCAGTCCTGCCAATACCAGAGAGTGAGAGGAACGCCTGCTTCAGCCTGGAGCAAGACAAGGAAGTGGACAGCCCTAAGGAGCTGTCCCAAGGTGAACAAGACCGAGACCAGAGCTGGGGAACTGCGGAAGAGAGGCCCTCTGTGAGGCCACGCAAGGCCTGGGCAGAGCACGGCAAAGTTCTGCCATGAACAGCCACAGGCCAAGCCCCAGCTCTTCCCAGCAGAGTCCCTCACAATGGGGAAAAGGCCTTGACTCCAGGCCTGATTCTGGACCGCTGCCCCGCCAACCCTTTGCCAAGCCAGCTGGAAGCTCTCAGTGGGCAGGGGGCAGGGGCAGAATCAGAGCCACGCCTGTCACTGCCACCAACTGAGGAGATGTCTGGCTCCAAGGAACCCAGGACTGTCTGAAGCATGCCAGGGCTGTCCACAGCATGGGCAGAAGACACCTGAGCTGGAGCACTGAGGAAGAAGAGAGCACCTCAGGGTCTCTCCCATATGTGTCCTTCCCCAACCCATCAAGTTTAAAGGCCTATACAGCAGTCTGGCAAGGCCCCAAACAAATACCATCATTCTCTTCTTCATCACATGGACCATACTGGGAAACCAGACGAGGAAAAGGAAGTCCCAAAGCAAGTCAGGGTTCTGGTCTGAGTAACCAAAACCCTGACTATGGCATTGATACCTTCATGGATGTCAATGACCTGGACAAGATGATCAAGGGCACCCTCAGTCATTTTGCAGACGACACCCAGTTGGGTGGCCGTGCCGATCTGCTGGAGGGCCAGAAGGCTCATGACTGAGGTACCATTATAGCTGCTGGTGCCATTAGAGAATGTGAGGAGTAAAAATAGGAGTATTAACAGAGTTAAATTCTGTAGATGAAAGTAGGGGTAGATATTAGTAGTGCTCCCTCCTAGAATTTAGGGTAACAGGATATTGCGGTAGGAAGTTCTTTTTGTTTCTGATAGATAATATTATTCAACACTAGGTCTGGAATATGTTCCTCTGGAATATGTTCCTTATTCAGTTGAGTTGTAGCTGTTTCTAAGTTAGAACATGTTTGATATATGCTTTTGTTGAAATAAAAGGACTGAATTAATACATCAGAAGTGCTTGTTCTTTTCATTGTGCTGTAGTCATTGATGTGGGGGGGAAATCCTTAAGTCCGAAGCCTTTTGGTTGTGGGGCGTTGCAGTGTGTGCTGTGTGGGGCAGAGGAGAAAGGCACTGCCTGGGGGGGGAGGGATGCGGGGACACCGAGTTCCTTGTGCCTTGTGGCATAAGGCCATTTGTTTGATGCAAGACCCCATTCTCTTGTGTCCAGTTCCCCTCCTGGAGAGCTGCCCTGGTGCAGAGATCATTCTGTAGGATCTCTGCAGGAAGGAATGCTTGACTGGCATTGCAAGTGAGAGCTCAGCCACCAGCAGAAACAACCACCAGATCTGAGAGCTGGCGGAGCCCCAATACCTCAGTAATTCATAACATCTGCACTGTGTTTCCTGATTGTTCTGTAAGAGCAGGAAAAGAGTTAACAGAATGCAGAAAAAAGAAATCCACGCTTTCAAATAAACACTGTAGCCATTAGAAGAAGGAGAAAGGAGATCAGATCTAAGCATGAATCGATGTGAGCAAAGACAAACCCGGTTCCATTAAGAAACAGCTTCCTAGGTGCTCTGCTCCTCATGCCTGACATCCTCTCCTGCTCTAAAATCCAGATCCCTGCAGCAATGGCCCTGGGAGTGGAGGAGCCTCAGCGGCCTCCTTGCCTTGTGCAGGTGAGGAGCCTGGGAAGGCTGAAGAGTCTCAAATGCACACAAATGAAGGCCCAAAGCCTCCTGTTCTGCCAGCCAGATGAGCACTGAAAACACAAAACCCACACAAACACAGAGCACACTTGTTGAGGGAATTACAGAATAATTTCAAAAATATTTGCACCCCTCACTCTCCTCTCCAGAGAGCCCTTTTCTAAAGCAGAGGTGCATTGAGTGCTTCTCCAGCAATCAGCTGCTTTCTGAGCCCAGGAACAGTTGGCAAAAATGTCTTCTTTCAGGTACCTGATAGCTGAGGCAATTAAAAGAGAATTAAACTGACATTTCTAAGTTGCAGTGCAAGAGGGATGTTCAGTGGTGAAATAATTAAGAGCTAGTGCTGGAAAAATACTATTTTCACTTGTCTGCTGCAAAGAATAAAAGGGAAAGAAGCATTTTTGGCTTTCCCCCCCCCTTTCTTTCTTTCTTGATAATTAGTTGCTAGTTATTGCTGCATCCCCAAATGCCAGAACCCAGGGGTTTTCCAAATGACAAGAGAGAGATTTAGTGGTCGCTACCAGAGCTTCATTTTCTGGTTTATAGCGCTTGCTTGAAAGGTCTTTCTGGCCACCTGCTTCCTGTTTGGGAAGGAGCAGAGGGAGGGTTTTGGTGGCTCAGACCTTTACAAGGACACTGCTGCGAGCACTACCCCCTGCACTTCGGGAGGAAGTCCCACATTGCTTGGATGTTGATTCTGCATTTCTTATTCTGCCCTTCACAGTGGTAAAAACCTGCTGAAGAGCTGAGCCCTGCTCTCAGAGCACCTGGCCATGCAGTGCTATTGAAGGCATGTGAATATATCTATAGCTGATAATATAGAAATGTGCTTCTAATAAATGTGCTTGTACTGTTAGAGTATTGTAGCTGCCAAGAATGGGGGAACCCAGCTGTATTTTTCACTCTTGCAGTGATTACTGTGTGATCATTACAAGCTGGATGCTCTGTCATAGAGAAGGAAATAATGCTCTGCAAAACAGAGAAGGAAATAATGTAGGTAAACTCAGGGATAGTATTTGTATTTACATGAACTCCCTGTCCTGGAGCTATTTTAAAGTTGCTATTACATCTCAATTGAATAAATTGGAAATAAATACTCTCTCTAACTACCTATATATATGCCATGAACAGTGTAAGAGACTGAAAACCACCCCCAGTACTCTAGGTTTGGTGCCAGCAGCCGAGGCAGTGTGGTGTCAGTGCTCTGATTTTCTCACAGTTCTCCAACACAGCCGTGCTTCCTGGCAAGATCAGCTTCCATCCAGCAGATACATCTCCATGCCAGCAGAAATACTTCCATGGGCATGCACTGAACCATGTTGCAGAGCACAGGCTCTCCTCAATTCTAATGTCAAGGCCTGCTCTTCTCAGGCTCCTGGAGCAATAGTCAGCAGACAAACTTCTACAGGCATGTTTGTCTTCTTTTCAGACAAGGAATAAGGATGATCAGAGGGATGGAGCAGCTCTTCTGTGAGGAAAGGCTGAGAGCTGGGCTTGTTCAGCCTGGAGAAGGCTCTGGGGAGACCTCATTGTGGCCTTTCAGTGCCTGAGAATGATGGGACAAACTTCTTACCGGGGCCTGTTGAAATAGCACAAGAGGTAATGGTTTTAAACTGAAGGAGGGTTGGTTTAGATTAGCTGTAAGGAAGAAGTTTTTTACAATGAGGGTGGTGAAACACTGGCACAGGTTGCCCAGAGAGGATGCTTCATCCCTGGAAACATCCAAGAACACACAGAAATCACTGAGCCATTCCCTAAGAATCCCTTGCAGTCAATGGGATGTGTGCTGGAAGCTTGAAGAGAAACACAAGTCACTACTCCTGCTTTCGGGTGTAAAACACTGGAGCAACAATTCAGAGAGATCCCTTAATGAGAAAAGGAATTGCTGGCTCTGATGATTTCTTCAAGCAGATAAACAAGAAAGCCATCACATGAACTTCTTGAGCACATTACCTTGAGCACACCCTCCTCTGGAAAACAACATTCCCACAGAACAGGGGCAGTTCAGCAGCACATCCTACAAGGAATTTACAAGTGGGCTACACTCTGGTGCAGAGACCTGTATCAGCTGGTTCACAGGCTTGCTCACATTCAGGGCCTGCTCTTTGAAGATGCTCTAATCTTGCACAGGCCCAAGGCACAATTTTACTCCTCAAAGCATCGGGCACAGCTGAAAACACACAGATAAAGACATTGTTCTCCTTTCTCTTTCCAGAAGGTTATCCCAGTAAAATGCTATTCATCTGCTGTTCTGTTGGTGAGATGTCTGTTGGTGAGAGCTCAACTCCTGCTCAGTTTCAGTCTGGAAGCAGGAAAAGTGCACTGGGAGCTCCCTGTGCCAACAGAAACTTTACAAGATCAGAGGCAGATGAAGCCTCACTTTAAATAAAAGCTGCCTCCTCCAGAGATTTCAATGCCCTTAGCTGGGGTTAACTGGCAAATGATGGATTGCTTGGTGCTCCCTGTTTACATGGGCGACTCCTGCCTCAGACTTCTCCATGCCAGGAGAAGACAAACAGTGTAAGAGGAGGAGGATAGTGTGCAGGGGGGCACAGATTGTACAGCAGCAGCTCTTCCTTTGTTCAAGGTGCTGTATCCACACTCCTCAGGTACTGACATATTTATCATCAACACCTTTGGTAGCAAAGGTTAACAAATTTACCATCAACACCTTTGTCAACAAAGTAAGAGAATGGTACCGTAGCTGCCAAGGACTGGCTGGTGAATCTGGTGAGGACAGGTCAGGGAGGGCCTGGAATCTGCAGAGCTGGAGCTATTCTACCTTCTTAGTCTTGAGACAACTTTCCTGTGATGGAAATGAGTTGGGCAGAAGCAATTTAGGGAGGCAACAGGAAAATTAGCAAAAAGCAAAGGGTATTTCTATGTTCCACTGTTCACAAATACCATCCAGTGATCAAATCAGGATGCTCAGCCTAGCTCAGGGTTCCAGCCCTCTGCTCATGTCTAAGGGCTTCCTGTAATGAGGCCTCTGTGAACACAGCGCCAAAGGAATTGTTTCTTCCATAGCATCCACAGATCCAAATGAGCTAACAGATACTCTGGCCACTTTGGACAAAGAAAAAATTACTTCTGCTGAAAGCAGACCCTTCAAACCCTCCCTAATGCTGCACAGGAGTTAGTGGAAGTTTCTTTGAGGAGAGTTCTACACCCTTTTCCCAGAAACCATCACACATTTTAATTACTCCTTTCACACATCCAAGCACTTCATATGCAAGTCAGCCTTCCAGGCAAGTGTCTTTATAATAACCTTTTCGTTAAGCCTGGTACTTTTCATTTCACCAACCATTTACTCTTCCCATATAACAGACCTTTGTTCGAAATACTTCCACCATTATGCCAGAGGTACAAATTCCACTGACTGCTAGCACCAAAAAGCAGATTAACTGGTTGTTCCCAATTACCATAACTGCCTAAGCAGAACTGTCACACCACATATTTAATTGGATATTAAACCCCCCTACAGCAGGAGCATCCCATACCCAAAGGAAAAGCAGGATGATGAACAGGGGAGACTGCAGCTGGTAACTTCAAAATGGGATTAGGAAATGAGTGTGGAAACTTAATGCATGATAGCCTCTGGAACAGCTTTGTCACCTCGCTGTCTGCCCTCTCTCCAGGTCACCTCAGATGGTGCTGAACACCACAGTCCCCACAGAACATCACTGGTGACCTCCCTCTGCAGATCACTCACCCACAGCCAGCCAGGATTCTTTCCATGCAAAGATCTTTGCTCTCTGAGAGTCTGCACAGCCTTCAGATAAGGCTGAGCTGTTGCTAAGGGGCCCCATGAAAGGCTCTTTGCAAACCTAAAACCGAAACGGAGCTTCCTGCAGAGGGGAGTTTGGAGAAGTCTCACTCAGGGCCCAGCCATCCCAGCATTACAAACACACACAGACCACAGAACACATCCCTCAGAAGCACAATGCAGATCAGTTCCCTCATGGAGATATCCTTGAAGAATGAAATGGAAATGATCCATTAGTGACACCAATTAGTCTCCCATTTATAATCGAGTTAAAGTTTTGCTGTGGACAGTGGTTCATCTTGATCTGAGCCAAAGACCTGACACTAAACATGACAGGACCCACTGTGTGACACCTGCTCAGCTGCTGCACAGGTGGAAGGTGCTGAGCTGCCAACATCCCTTTTTATTCTATAAAATATGGAAACAAACGGCACAATCAGTACTTTATATTAAATAACCTGGTACTAAATGCAAAGGTACATTACCCTGGAGCTTTACCTTCACTCTGTTGCACAACTTTCCACTGAAAAGGCAGAAAGCCCTAGAAAGAAATTAATGGAATTATGGCAGCTGGTAGGGAAAATGGAAGCAAAGCCTTCTGATATGGAAAAGAAATTCAGGCTGCAACTTCAGGACAAACTGGATGCTTCTACCACAGTGGTTAACAGCAGATTTAAAGTCATTATTAAGTTTCAAAGTTAAAGCCCCACTGCCAACACTGAGGCATTACACGCCTCTTGGAAGCTACAGCCTTGGGGGATTTGTCAACACCTGCCCAAGTCCGCCAGGCTAATTTCTAAGGAAATTTTTCTTCACTAACCATTTGAATCTAAATCAAAGTGAAGGATCTGACACTTTGGGCAGTACTTGGACACACCACAGAACATGGTTTTGTTATGGAAAGCTTCCCCATGTGTGAAAACATTTAAATTAATAAGGTTCCTATGCAATGAATAGCGAAGGTGGCTTAAATTTGGTCTTTAGCTCTTCGAATTTTATGTCCTCAAACATTTCCTTCCACAATACTCAGCTGGATAGATTTAGTGTGCATGGTTACATCAGAGACACAAATGTATTCAAACCCCATCACCCCAAGAGCATGCACCACCATAGCCAAAAAAAAGCTTTCCCCATTATTAACTGACATTCAACCCATCACACAAAAGTGCATAAACTATTGTTACTCCCTCAGATAGAAACATTCTGAAATACAGCTGGTAACTGTTGTGTTTATTAAGGAAGTGGTTTGTAAGTGGGTTTGGTTTTTTTTAATAATCAACATGGCGCTCCCCCTTCCAAATAAAAAGAAATGTAACAGAAAGAAAAACTCAGCAAAATGCAAGGAAAGAAGGGATAGAGGGACAGCTCTGGACTGTTCTAACTTAGCAAATTAACAGATCTCCAAACTCAGTGTCAAAGAGCCATCACACTCGAGAGGGCAGGGCCAATTCATCCAGCGAATTCTCACAGCCTGTGCTTGCACATCCCTGCACAAAGCTCAAGCGGATGCATCACCAGTCCAGCAAACAGAGACAGCGCAAGCACATGTGAGTGATTTCAGTCTCCTCAAGCCTCCCATTTCATTACTCAGGGGTAATTAGGTTACTTTTTCATACAAAGCAGTTAAAAGCCAGGCAGCGCAAGTACAAGTACAGCCTCCCAGTACAAGTTCCAGAGCTCCCTGTGATGTAGCATTCCCTGTCAGCCACTGCTGGGCAGTGGGTCTGGACTGGGCAGAGCACATACCATGGCATGCATTTCCAGCCCAAATGAGCAGACCTTGTTCAGGTACAAAGCCACCACAGAGACCACAAATTAAGGTTTGTCCAACTTGTGTGTGCGCTCATGCCTCCGTAGGGTCCCTGACTCGGTGAAGGAATGGCCACAGAAATTACAGGAGTAGGGCTTCTCTCCGGTGTGGATGCGGTGATGGCGCTGGAGTGATGCCAGCCGGGTGAAGGTCCCCCCACACTCCTCACAATAGAAGGGCCGTGCCCCAGAGTGAGTCTGCTGGTGTCTCTTGAGCCTGAGCAGCTGCACAAATGCCATGCCACACTCCTGACACTTGTAGGGCTTGTCCTCCCGGTGGATCACCTTGTGCTTGGACAGCAGGTTGGGCTTATCAAAACCTTTGCCGCACGTCGGGCAGGCATAAGGTTTGAAGTCGTCTTCCTGAGACTTTGGGTTCTCAGGATGAGCCTGATCTGGGTACTCAACGTTGTGCTGGCTACGGTGCACCACCGACCAGGGGTTCCTGGCCATGCCGTTCCCCAGGATCACCATGGAGCGCTCGATCTTGTGCACGTTGCGCAGGTGCCTCCAGACGTCGGCCGTGCGGATGAAGCCCTTGTCACACTCCGGGCACTTGTGCGGCCTCTCGCTGGAATGGATGAGCTTGTGCATGCGCAGGTTGGCTGCGCGGGAGAACGCTTTGGCGCAGATGGGACAGTGGTAGGAGTTTTCCAGCAGGTGAGCTTGCCTGTGCTCCTGCAGCTCGCTCATGCTGTGGAAAGAGCAGCCACACTTCTTGCATCGATAGGGCAAAGCTTCCTCAGAGACAGGCTCCAGGTCCTCATCAAACACATCCCCAAGAGCAGTGCTTTTGTTGTCCTCACGAAGTTTCGCTACCATCCGTGGTTTCCTGGGGTGCGCAGAGGAACAGGGATCTAAATCCTTATCTTCACTCTGCCGGTGGAAGTTGGTGCTGGAGGGGGCAAACTCCCCAGCTGCACTCTCACCTTTTTTCTGGTGAGAAACAGGTGAGTAGATGTTACAGGTTTTGTTGTCTCCACACCGCAGCTCTGTGGGAAGCTCCTGCTTTCCTGCGGGTCCAGCACAGTTTCCAGTAGGACTGCACAAGTAATTCATGTCCACCTCCTTCTGCAGGCTACAGGTGTGGCCCACTTGCTTCGTGGCCTTTCTGGAATAATTTGAATGCTTCCCACTTGTGTCACTTATGTTACTCTCAGAGTCCCAGTCCACGCTCACATCCATCCTCTGAGGCAAACACTGTGCTCATCTGCAGCTCATCATCACCCAGGGCTTCGTGTCCTTCATGGTAAGTCCATCTCATTCTCAGCTCTCCTGACAGTCCTCCCTAGGAAATAAAACACCTGTTTAATCAGTGATTCTTTTGATATTATAAATTTAGAACAGTGAAGGTATTTTTCTGATTCAAAGAATGGGACATTAGTTATGCAGTAGGAGAAACAGAATCATCTACTATTAGATATGTAGAAAATATACATTCAGCACGCAAAACATAGACTATGTTTAATGAAATTCAATCCTCTATGATCAGCCAGCCTTCACCACCAAATATAAAGTCATAATTTACATTTTAAATTCACCCAAAGATGAGAATCACAGAATCCCAGAATGGTTTGGGTTGGAAGGGATCTTAAAGACCATCTTGTTCCAGCCCCTTGCCATGGGCAGGACATCTTCCACTAGACCAAGTTGCTCCAAGCCCCGTCCAACCTGGCCTTGAAAACTCTAGGGATGGAGCAGCCACGGCTTCTCTGGGCAACCTGTGCCTCCCCACCTTCACAGTAAAGAATTTCTTCCTAATAACTATTCTAAATCTCTCCTCTTTTAGTTTAAAAATGTTCCCCCCCGTCCTATCACTATGTAAAATGTTGCTCTCCTTCTTTTCTGTAAATCTCTTCAAGTACTGGAAGGTGGGATAAGACATCTCTGAATATCAGCACACATATAAATGAACACATATATGTAAAAACATAAATATTTCTGTATTTCCACATGTACATAAATGTAAAACTTGCCTGTTTAGCTTCAGTAGGCTTGTCAAGTGCTGTTATCAAGGCAGTATAGCAATGTGCATTAAGTGAAAGCTCTTATTCACATCCCAGAAAGGCTGGCTCCATCAGCCACACAAGCCATGCTTTCTTCTGCTGGAGACATGGAAAACAATCTGGATTAGTTCTCATTAGTCACTGCCTGGAACAGCGTGGCTCGAGTCACCCCCAACTCCAGCCATTCCCGACAATTAAGGAAGGAGCTGGTAACAGGAGTATTCCTCACCTCCAGCCCTCTAACTGAGGTGCCGATGCCTTTGGGGCAGGAAAACATTCCAAGGGATGCTTGGCTTAAGAGAAGTCCATAACCACGGCTGCCCATTTCCTGCAGCAGGGGGATATTGAGATTACGGTGTGGGCTGAAAAATAATAACAACAATAAATACATACATATACACGTATATATATTTTAAAAAGGAGATATTTATCTGTTCCAGGCAGCATGAGCCCCCAACTTTTCCCCGCTCCGGTGCCCGTTCCCCCTTCCCCCGCCTTACCTGGGCGCTGCGGGTCCCGGCGCGGCCCCGCGCATCCCCCGCGCATC
>VWZT01011802.1:21640-51098 GCA_013397055.1 Pachycephala philippinensis
TTAATGTGCACACACACACTTTAGAGACAAACAAGTGTTCTGTAGCTTCTTTATGCCTGGCTTTTCAATTTTCTCCATCAGAGTTAACTGAATGTAAATACTAGGCAATGCTGGGAGAAAATATAAAGCGATACAGAAATCTGCATATCACTAGAGAGCCAAGAGGAACAATGGAAATTCAGACCAACCATCTGGTCCAGCACAACGCTCCATTTCAAAAGGTATCTCCTGGAGAATCCTGTTACTGAAGCACAATGTGATTTTGGATCACGGTCATTCTGACAGCCCTGCTGCAGAGACTGCCCGTGCTCAGCTGGGTCAGATCTCTGGAATGTAATCTAACTCAGACAGACATTTTCTTTTAATCCTTTGTCTTACAGGAACAATTGGCACCATCTGTTTTCACAAGAAAGTGCTCTAGCAGGCCTTCCATGGGTGGTGTGGTCCTCAAGGGTGCAGCTGGAAGGGAGAGGAGCTAAATTTGTTCTGTGTTACAAGACACAGGAAACAGAAAGCTACTTAAGCATCACAGAAGACAACTGAGGAGAGGTACCTCTTCAGACAAATGAGTATTTCAGAGGGTAGGTTGAAAAAAAGTAATAATATTAATTTCTCAGGAAATTCCTTAACAAAAAGGAAACAATATCTTTAATACCTAGAGGAAGGTCCCGTTTCCTTCTCCCGAGTTCCTAAGAGAAAATTTTAATTTTGATTTAGGAACTTCCCATTGAGTAAATTCTCAGGTTTACTTATGGTTTAAAACCTGAGCTTTCCAGGGTCTTATTTTCTTGTTCTCCTGGCTGTCAGCTTGTTGCAGTACTAAAACAAGGAAATACCATTCATTTACAGCTATCTAACTATGTAAGGCATCCAGTTAGATTTCAGATTTCTGACTTACTGGAAGTTGCTTCAACACAAACTGTATCTCACTATCTGAAATAATGTTGTGAATAAGTATTTTTTATATACAAGAAAAAGAGAAATGGAAGAGAAATAGATACAAAACAGTTGTTTTAGGACTGTGAAATGTAAAGGGTGAAAGTAATCAAAGCAGATTGGTAAAAGGGCAGCCTTTTGCTTAGGAGAATTAACAGAACCCATAAAACAGGAGTTTTGTGGTTGTAATAATCACTGTAATGTTCTGGCAACCATTGCTAATGCAGTGCTTCAAAGTGAACTTGGCTAAAGCATTTACCCTTTTTTGGTTAATTCCAGCTGTTTCAAAAGCTGTCGAAGAATTTCATCAGAAAAATATTCTAAAAAGCAGTTAGGGCAAGAGTCACAAAGTTTACCCTTCAGAGGACTGCTGTTATACAAAAGGACAGCAAATAGGTTATTAGGCCTCTTTCATGCACCCCAAAATTATGTTTCATATCGTCAAAAGGCAGAAATTATCACAATTCCATGCAAAATCCGTCACAGTGTGTACACCAGTTATACCCCTTCAAGTCAGTGGAAAATCATAACTAATATCTCTGCTAAGATATGATCTGCACTATGGGAGAAATTGTGTTTTCATTCTACTTCATCATCCTCTTTGTCTTTCTTTGAGACGTTGTCGCATCCTCTCCAGTCAGCTGCTCTCCAAAGTTCTCTTGGCTCGTTTATTTTCCACCCTCCTAATCTTTCTCTCAGCCCCGAGGNAATTCAAAAAATAAATATTTTGAAATACTTCTGATAACAAGAATAAAACCCGTCTGACCTCTTATTATTTAAACTTTTTAAATGCTGAGACATAATATATAGTTCAAGAACATACATGATCATGGTTGGGTCAATAAAATGAGAAAAGGGCTATGGGTTATACTGAAATGAATATTAAAAGTGAACCTACCATGCAAAATTCAGTGCATATGGTCTTGATCACTCCATATTCACAATCAATGCTTTCCATTACTTTGATCCTTAATTTTGTTCCATCTATTATGGTAAAAACAAATAATCCTCATCTAGCTTCAGACTTACAACACAGCCTCACAACAAAACATAAGTAAGTGACCCAGGCTTAAAGGTTATCAGAGATCAATAGGAACCAAAACCTGAAAAATACCCGAAAATATGGGCCAGATGTATGTACCCCACAAATTCCAAATTCCATTTCCAAGATCAGTCCAATAGCTTAACTGCTGTTAACAGTGGCTGAATTTGAACATTTTGAAATGTGGCTTTGACTGATTAGCCTCTTTAATAAAAGTAGTAGGAAAGGGAACTAAACCTGAATGTCCAAAAGGTTACATACAAAAACCTGGACCTCACTTTTCTCCAAAACGAGTAGGAAACTTGGCTTTTCCCTGCTCTGCCTCTGGTGTTTACTAATGACTCGAACAAAAAATTGATGAAAGTAGTTAAATTTGACAACGGTTCAATTTAAAATGACTTTTAGTTGCGGGACATTTCAGTTCTGACCCTGAAGGGAAAGCAAAGAGGAGATGAAGTATGGCAAGCTCATGGTTGCTGGCCAAAACGAATCTAGGTTCACACACTGATGGTCCAGGAATGAGGTCCTTGGACAATGGATGTTATTGAAACCTCTGAGGAAGATGCTGGGGAATTGATTTGAATGCCATAATGAGTATATCTGCCTAGTTCCCTCAGCAGTTAAAAATAAAGTTAAAAGAAAGAGCAATCAGGAATCTTTAATGATAATATAAGGCAATGACTTATATTCAGTTTTGGTTTTGTCAGACAGTTGGGAGAAAAAGAATAGAATAGGACAAACTATGTTAGCTGAACATAAAGTGAATCTTCCATTTAAACATTTTTTTTTACTTTTCCTCAGATTTCGTTCTGGTTCAAAATTATTTTCCCAATAATTCTGGCAAATTTTGATCTCTGGATTAGTCACAATGAGCATGTGATGTGCACTCAAAATGAGATGTCAGAGAACTCAGAGGCCAGACCTTTGCTGAAATTTTTCACGTCACCAACTTCACAGTTTGCTGTTCAAAAATATTCTCTATTATATATCCATGTTTTGTTGTTTCCTTGAAATCCCTGGTCAGCAAATGAATAGAATCACAGGAACATTTATTGAATGGTAGCACAGACAGAGTGAAGTTTAAAAACACCTGATTAAAAAGTCGGAGAAGGATAAGTAAGCTCACCAAAATTCACAGGATTACAATGCATACATTGGTCTCTTCACTCTCCCTCATCCCCTCAGTGCTTGGAAGGACTTTCAGGACCACTTCGAACGTAAGAGTGAACAAAATGAATCAGATGTAAAATACTGCTTTGCAGTCAGACTCAGCTGTGGGGAAATTACTGGCACAAGAATCAAGCGTTGCATTTAAAGCAATGTTTCATAATTTTATACTTGCTAATAGTGTACTCAGAGCTTTTTGAAATTTTTTTTCACTCTATTTATCAGGTCTTAGTTCTGCATTAAGCTCATATGGACCTAATAGAGTCGGCAAGAATTCTGCAGGTTAAACTGTTCAGATGAGGTCATTTGCTCAAGATGTTTCAAATTTTGCAAGAACAAATGATCTTATGAGATGATTCCATCACGGAGGTCAAAAGTCTTGTGGGAAGGACAATAAAAAACACCTTTCTTCCTTTTTCCATAAAATGCCACACAAAAAGTGAGCAATAATATGAAGGAAGCCAAGGCAGGGAAAAGATAAGCAGAACTTGTCTTCCCTTTAATTTCTATCCCCACCTCTTGTGCTTATTTTGTAACATTGCTGCAAAATACCAAGGGAAAGGCTTAATCTTCCTAGATTGATTTGGAATTCCTGTCATATCAAAAAAAAATACACAAGAAGGGTGTAAGGGAGGGAATATATGGAACAGCACGGGTTGCAACTCATGGGAAAGAGGTTCCATGTGTACACTGTGCTTTCCAGGGAAGGACACAAAGCTCATTTTGATTTTGTGGAGGACTTAAAAACTGAATACAATCAGCTCACAGATCTAAGCGCTACCTACAGAGGAAAAAAGAGAACTTTTTTTTGTCCAGGTTAATAAATTAATCAATTTATGCATTACATATATGCACAGAAAAGAGGTGGAAGGAATTCTATTTTCTTCTGAATGATCAAAGCGTTGGCCAATGTTATGGCTGGAGGCCAAACTAGACTGAAGATGGTTTGCTCCATTATACCTTCTGCTGTATTCTAATCTTGGAATGACAGCAATTTCCCTATGTATTTTTAACTGTATTCTTCTATTATGGCAATAAATGGTTATTTAAATGCCATCAGTTTCAAATTACTCTGCTGGAAAATACAGCAGGGAAAAGTATCAAAGACAAAGAACTTTTAAATAAATCTCATCTTCCCACCTGCCATATGAACCAATTTCTATGCCAGGTGGCAGATGTTCATGATGGTGCTTAAAAGAAGTAAAAATTAAAAGGATCTCAAAATTTAATTGTTTTTTAGTGTAAAGGGCTCTCAATTACAGGATATTTTATTTTATTTTGTTGGTTAGACATCCTGTCAGGAATGACCTGAAAACCCAGAGCTCTTTAACATAAAAGAGATGATAAAGAGATCAGAATCTCAAGTATTAAAAGGGAATGTTCTTTCCTCAATGCAATTTAATATGTAATATCTCATAATCGGACTGTCATGACAGAGAACTCTTCATCCCTTCAACACAGCACTTAGAGAGCACACGTGGAATTTTCTTGATGCATGACATTTTGTATAGGATATAGATCAGACATGTTTTTCTCAGATTTTCTGCAACAAATATATTAGCAGTAGAACACCATATTCAAAAATGTCTTTTGAAAATTGAGTATGTATCTGATGATCAATTTTTCAAGTGATCTTACAGTTTATAAAATACTTAAGTCCTCTTCTAATTAGTATAATTTCTTATCTGAAGAACTGTAATTTCCATGAGACAGCTTTCACTGAACATTTCTCTTGCTGATGTTTCCTATATAAAGATAAGCCATGTCTTTTTTTAGGGCATCTTGGAGTTGCAAACATGTTGCTCTACTTGAAAGTGACCATTCGGATTAAGCCTGTTATGAATCAATGCCACATCACACATTGTTCTGTGTCTGCTCTGCGTCAGAAGCTGGTACAGAAATTATATGTAAGTAGCACATACTTTTGTTCCACATGATTTCCCCAGGATAACAACACTGCCTCAGCTGAAGGAATGATGAAGGGTTTATGCGTTCTTCAATTCATCCTCTGCATGAGTTTCATGAAGTAGATGTGGGCCTGAGTAAGAACCTCACATAAACCATGCCAATTGAGCTGCTGAATGAGAGAGGAATTCCAAGAGCTGGATCACTGGATCACAGTACACATGCATTGCTTTCAATCCTTGAGAAACTAAGATCTAGGGGAAAAAAAATGTTTATCTTCTCAGTGAGATGTGGCAGAAAACCTGGAGAAAATAAGTTCCTGAGAAGGCAGCAAGAATATCATGGAGTACTTTTACACCCATAGGACAGACCAGATATTTGTTTGTGTTGCTGTAGCTGCAAAGAACTGGTTGAACTGTCCTACACTAAAAACCAGCTCATACAAAAATTCAGGAGCATTTTCCTAGAAAAGGGCTGTATAGGCTCTGCACTGTGGGATGCCTGCAGCCCTCAGGGTGCCTGGTCTTACTGATCTGAAGGATATGTCCTAGACTACACGAGTTGATCTGCTGCTAAATTTTAAGGAATGAGCCTTTCTTGCAAACATAGTTGTGACAGGCCTGTATAGATAAATATCAGGCCTTTTGACTGTGGAGTGATTATGAGGCCACAAATTCTGTAGTATTGAGGTGCTGAACTTATAGTTTGTGCTCTACAAATGTTATTCAAGTCAAGGATTAAGGGTGATTTTCAGCAGTGCCTAAACTAGGTCCAGCATACTGCCAGTGGCTGTCATTTCCTCATGAACGAGTTGCCAGGAGAACTGTCTGGGATAGCATGAGATCAGCAATACCTCATGTAGTAAAGATGTATAAATATAAATAATTTATGAACATAAAATGGATCTTCTACTATCATTTTGATGAATACAAAGACAGCACTTTCCCAAAACCAAGTTTACTCAATTAGCACAATACCCCTGCCAAAAAAGTCAACCGATATTGGTTCATTGCTCATTTAAAACCTGGTTTGGAGGGAAGGGAGACAGGTTGTACTGCAGTGAGGGCTTTGAGGTACTGCAGTAAAGCAGATTTTGAGAAGAGTTAAAAGTCATGATAAACTAAGTAAGACAGTAGATAGAGGAAAAAGCAGAGATAAAGCACAAAGGGATACATGAGACATTTAGCCGAAGATATTTCTATCTTTCCTGCCATGCCATACTTCAAACTGCCCAGTTCGTGTATCCTCTTTTCAAAATTTTGAGTCACTTTTGAGTCACAGGAAACAATTTTTTCACGCAATCCAGACAGGTCTATATCCATCTCACTCTCACCCCTCCTGTGTTGTTTCCCACTGTCTACATAATGTAGGAACAACCAGCCTTTCCCTGGTCACTGTTCAGCTCTCCTCAGCAATGCCACAGAGGTGCAGAACACTTGGAAGCTGTTTAGGAGGCTGATCACTAAACTCCACTTGGAAGTTCCAAATATATATCAATTACAAACTCCCTGTGTGTCTGTGTTCTTGTTTGAGACATGACCTTTTGTGTGAAACCCACTAATAGTGAACATATGTCACAGCAGAAAACTCTTTGGCGCCAAGTTATTTCAGTGCATCACAGTTAACAAATTGTAATTCCAGCTCCATAGTTCCTCTGTTCATAATAAAGCAAATCTGTCACAGAAAAAAATAATCTTTCTTTCCCATAAAAAGACTCATAGTTAAAGCATATAAGATTATCACTATGCAAGCTCATTAGGCGTACACAAGCTATACTTTTCCCTGTACAACTGAAATTCATTGATAAAACAATGAAGTGAACTAACACCCCTCCTAAATAAAGTTTCACCAGTAGCACTGTATGTTAATGGAGGTATTTCATTGTTAATGTGACTGACTGCTTATTGATTCTTGCAGTAATCCAGCAAGGGCTTCAGAGTACAATTTAGTTTGGAGAGCTACGGGTCCAACATCTATGCTCAATTACAACTTTCAGAAGGGTAGATCAATAAAATTTAAATTGCTTATGGTAATCACAACTTCAAATCATTGCGATCAGCATAAGCAATCTGCTGACCTCAGCCAAGCTCCTAAATTGAAACTTGTAATGAGTGGTCATTTAGTTTGGGTCCATTCATATTATTTTGGAGGCAGGTGATGAACAATTAAAGATCAGTCAGCACCTTCCCTACCCAGCAATCCCCTCTGAATTCCCAAAGTACTAATATGTAGTAACCCTAGGGTATAGGCCTTTGCACTTCTTTAATGGGTATTCTGTATGAATAAGCAATTATATTTTCTATTAAACAATTTCAGTGTAATTGAATTAGCAGTTATAATATTGCTCGGGCAAGCAGAAGCTTTCCTAGGGAAAAATTAAGTGATATTGGGTAATTCAAATTAATTTATAAGCCTGAAAAATGTAACCATTAAACAGAATTGTTCACCCTCCCAAAAAAATTACAATTAATGAGCATATTGTTTCAATGCATAAGTTTCCTAACAATTTGCTTTTTGGTCATAATGGCTTTTTCCCAGTTCATTATAAAAACCTGTCTATTATAATGAAAATTTCATAGGCTGTTTTCTTTGACAAAGCGGGTTGCAAGTTTAAACAAAGATAGCCTGCAGATTACTTTCACGATAAGGAGTCACCTTAGAATTACATTTTAATAAATCATTGACAATAAATCTTCTGTATTACAGCACTATGGTTTAGAGAGGGAGGGAAAAAGGCAAATACAGAGAAAACGATCAATGAAAATCCCCTTCTGCCAATATGAGAATAGATTGACCAACTCTAATGTAAAGTTTGCTACACACAAAAGTAAAAGCTCAAAAAGCTTTGGAAAGATGCAAAGCAAACAGTAATAAAGTCTGTACACAGATGCAGATTTAATTAACATATTAATTTATTAATATTCACCTAACAGCCTTTTGCAAATGGTCTGTATTCAGGGTAGAAGTCACTGAATATTTAAACAAGCTAACAGACACTGATTTGGGAATATTTTCATCAATAAAATGCCAAACACATGATTCTGGTTCACGAGATTGCATATTATTCACAAGCAGTTGAAAAACTGAGGAGCATTTCTGTTTGAGATTCACAAAACGTTACATGGGGTTGAGCACAGACAGTGCTTTGCCTGAAGACTATTTAAACTGATTTAGTCATCCAAACAGGAAGAACAATTCCTGTACTTTTACTTGGAACAAGAGGTCTTAAGGCCAGGAGCATCTATGCCACGTGAAATATTTCTTGCCATATTAACAAACATCACAAAATACACCTTAGTTGTACCCATTCTTGCACGGCTACGCAGACAAAACTTTCAGTGGCTCATCATTCAGCCGGGTTGGAGAGAAGAAATCTAAAATAAACTACCCAGACAAAAGACTTCTGAATGTGTTATGCAACACTTGGATGGTTTTCTGAAATGAATCTACCAAAAAATTGTTCTGATTACAACAAAATCTATCAATGTCACTCACTAGCTTTCCCAACCAGGGTATCATGGAAGTAAAAGGCAAAAACTAGAAGTGGTAAATTCGTAATTCTTGATTAAGCAGAATCCAGAAGAAACCCCATGACTCTGCCTTGAGTCTGTGGGTTACTTCCACTGGAAAAGCTTCTCCCCTCTGCCTGGCCTGCTATTTTGTATGTAATGTAATGCTCCTCAAGAATATCAATCTTGAAAAGTATACTGATGTTTTATAGCTGCTCCTGTTTTGCAATACAAATGATATAATTACTTGTTTCTCGCTGGAGGGGGTCCAGTTCTTTTAGTTCATTTTTTAAATGCAAATCTTATTAAGCATTTTATCCTAAAATGTTTACTGCAAAAAGGGCAGTGTGATCTCAGACAAAGATGGACAACATCCCTCCAAAAATAAATACCAGGCAAGGAATGAAACCTGAATTAAAGCAGCATACCAAAATCTGAATTGATCACTTACTGAAATATGTTAACATGATGTAATGGGCAACTACTAAAATCAGATGTACAGTAATATTCCATGAATCACTGCTAGCTAGCCCACAACGAACAAAGACATAATAAAGAGCTCTGCTCACCAAAAATCTCAACTTTTATAATAGCTCTGAAATGTTCTGTTTATATAGTATAACAAATTTCTCACCACCTACAGCTTCCCATTTGTTACTGTGGACAGACTGCAAACTTTCTTACAGTGGCGAGCAAAGCATTAACTCGTTCCTGTGAGTAACTGCTCCCTCGTTTGGGCTGGCTAATGACACCCTAATCTTGAGCTGGAGACCACAACCACTCAGAAATTCCTGGCAGCGTCTGAGCTTGAAATTAGATTCTCCTGGCCCAAAAGCACAAGCCCTTACTATTCAACTTAAAGCAGATTGGGCATGAGTTGTGCCCTATGAGACATGACAAATGACTGAACAGTTCTGCTTCCATCCATTAGAGGTCAGTGGTATTTGTAAGCCAGCCAACTCATTACAGAACTGCAGAAGAGGGATTAATTAGTGTCCTAGCTTAGCTTCAATTATGGAACAATCCATATTCAAATTGTCTATTGAATATGGTGGCCACTATATGAGAATTCTGGAAAACGTAAAGAAGATGGCATTGCTTCGAGGCAGGGGGGGAAATCCCCTGTAGTTCAACAACATTGAGAATGTAGGTAATGACATTCATCCTGTGTCCCTCACACACTTTCAGGTCAGCAGGACGTCAGTGTCCTCTCCAGCTCCTCTGCTGGCAGAGGGACATCTACCCCTTTGCAGAAAAGAATTGGGCCACTGTTGCCCTGCTTTTTCCAGAAGCAGTGCTGGAAATGTTGAAAGGAGAAGCTCTGTTCTCCCCTGTTTCTCCTAACGTGGGGAATTGCACAGTGACAAACGAGATATGAGTAGGTACTAGAAGATTCCTGTATAACCAGGTTTGCCCAAAATGTTCTAAAAGGCAGAATTTTTAGCCTGTATAACTAGCTCAAACTGGGCTATAATTGTCTGGGGCTCATTGTCACCACACTAACAGATTCTTAAGTTCTTCAGAAACCACAGCTGTCTAGTTCTTCCAATAATTAATAGATTTAAATATTTAAAGCGAAAATATATGGGAAAGTCATAAATAACATGCACCCTTTCCCTAGGTATATCTTTAAGACATTTTAATGCATAAAAGCAATATGACATTTTAAAAGTTGGTGAATTTCTTGAAAGAAAGCTGAAAAATTGGCCTGACAAATCCTTAATCCATTTATTCAGAGTGAAAATATAACATTTCTACCTGAAAAAGAAGAGCAGAAATTATCAATTCCCTGTGTGAACAGAGTGGAGAAACCGATGGAATATCCAAAGCTGGGTTCTGATCCAAGTTGTGCAGCTGTATGTCTGGGATAGACTGATTTTAATAATTATTTTAGATTTTCTATAAAGAAAATTTTGATGAGAGCTTTAGGCTTCCTATCAGCATTGTGACCACACAGGACCATTCTCCATGAAATTTTTTATTTGCTAACTTCATTGTACTTCTTCACTTGTCAGGAATCCTGGAGTAACATCAGCTTAACAAACTTCGTGAAGCAATTACCTATGGGTTGAAAGCCTGAGGTCAGAACTAAAAACAATACACCTAAACCAGGTCTTAATCAGCCAAGGGCAGTGCCATATAAAAGTGTAAGAACATTATTTATTGCCTTTAGGGAATATCTAACAGCAAAAGATACATCTTGTGAGTTTGGCATTATTGCAAAAATAGATATGCAATAGGATTGGGAGCTTATTAGAAAGTCTTGGGGTTTTAATTAGGATGTCAGAAGAATGTGGGCCTATTGGCACTCTATTCTATTGTCCTCTACAAGTGGAAGAACATGAAGGGACCTAATTTGGCCCCCCTATAAGGCTGAACCCCCAAATATGTTATTACTCATAGCATGAATGAGCTGATCCACGGTATCTGTGAACTTGAGTGCTCTTGACCTGTGCAAAACTCAGAAAATTATTATTTGTCTTAAAATTCCCTCTCTGAAATTTAAACATTGTCTCATTTCTTTACACTTTCATACTGGACAAAATTGCTCCAAACCAGAACATCAGGCTCAGCTGAAAAAGCAACCCTTTTAAAAATGGATTTAATGGTTTAGCCTTAGAATTCTTCTGATTAAAAATGTCTTCATTTCAGCAAAAACTTATGGATAATAAAGGAGATGGTGAACAAAGAACAGCCAACCCATTGCCATAGAACACGAACCCTTCTAAACACACTTCACTTTCACAGGACTGAGTGGTGCCTGCTAAATCCCCTGCTTTATGCAGCCTGCTCCCATGACATTGGGGTACTTAATCTTCTACATTAAGACATCTTGGAGTCATCTGCATAATTAACAAAAAATTAAAAGGAGGGGGATGATGTGCTCTTGGTTATAGAAAATAACTTGAGAGGGGAGAAAAAACTGAGGAAAAAATATCCCATGCTGTGGCCTTTTTTTCCTTTTCTTCCTTGAAAGAAGTATGACATTGAAAATATCACGGATCTCTGGGTCATGAGAGTTTTCTGTGGACAGAGACCAGCTTTCAGCCTCAAGACACTGCATCTGATAGCCCATCCCCTTGTATCTGCTCTATTAAAAACTACCCCATGGACAAATCATGATCCTAAGACTCAGTTGAAAGTATCCTCAAACCTTTCACCCTTTTTGTACTCACAAAGTAATCTAAACCGAGCACATTAAGAGAGACATCAAAGAGTCCCCACTGTTTTTTGTAGGTGCAACTTCTGAGTGTCTCCCTTCCTACTTTAGAGATAAGCCATGCAAAGACTTCACTCTGGCCTTTTGCCCCGTAAAGAGTTTTTACTGAAATGTGTGTTGCAGTAGAAAGATAAATAGTCAGAGTTACAGAAATCAATACAGCAAAATTCAATAAATAACAACAAACATCCACTGGACAAGACCTAAACTTTCACTGCGAAAGAAGTTGTTTTACTTTCCTACACTTGTACAATATAGACACTTCTGTGCATTCGTATTCTTAAAGAATATAACATTTGATTTTAAAGACTAGGGCAAAACGTGAGATATATGTTCCATCGCCATCACTGTTTAAGAGACCTTTGAAACCAGAACCAGAAACTCAAATGATATTAAACTCCATCACACATATAAATTTAGATCTCAAATTCACTTTAAACTATGGATGCAAGATACAAAATACAGATCCAGATCTCATTAGCCTTAAGGTCTGCAGCTATCTGAATCTGACATTTTGACTTGGAGCCATTTCTACTAGGAATCAGAAAAAAAATCTCATTTTCCATTTAGTCATTCCCAGCATGTTTTGCTTACAATTTTTTTTTCACTCTGTCCCTGCACTAAGAAGCCATTGAACCATCTGTAGTATTCGGATAATAATTTCCTTAGCTATAACTATATAATTCCACTAATGAGAGCTACTTGAGAGTCTGCTATCATCCATTTCCAAAGATGTTATTATAGTTTGATCTTTTGCATATGCAGGCATCACTCCACCTTATAGATGTGGCTAAATGGATAAGAAACCACTTTTTAAAGAAACACTGTGCTGGAGCAATGTACATATTGCAAATGCAAATGGCATAACTAACGAGAAATACCATTTGAGAGAGTCTGAAACTGTTTAACAGAGAGAAAGAACCCAGGCAGAAGTTTTGGCTATAAGAAAATAATTTTAAAATAGCATGGAAAAGTTAACAAATACTTTGTTTTAAAATATTTCAACCTATAGTTTACAAATTGAATTTTCATTTTAAAATCCACCAACTTTTACAATTTATTATAAGAATTTAAGGAGGTAAATTTTATTTGAAAAGAGAAATTACAGGTTACATGTCTCTTTAATTTTTTCTTTATAGTAGGAAAGCTCAAATAGAATTATTTGGTAATTAACCATCATTTATTTCCATTTCCCAACTGAGACTGTGAACAAAAAGAACAGCTTTAGACCACGCCCACCCAAAAACGCAGCATTGCTAATCACAGCAACAAATCAGATTCTCCAAAGGGCCAGACCTTACATTTAGTTTATGGAAGTTTTTAAGAACTTAACATGATCTCAGGCCACAAGACCAAGATAATATTTCAGCTGGTAGCTGGACAACCTTCTGATGTAGCTTTCACATTGGCTTTTTCAGGATTTGCACATCTCTGCAGAAAGAAGGTGATGCAAGAATCTGCTCTGCAGCCTTCATGGAAGGGTCCTTGTGCCAGCACTCCACATTGAGCTCGTGCTCACCACCTTCTCAAACAGAAATTAAATGCTCCACGTAAGAGATCCCTGATAACCCTTCACAACATGACCTGCCTGTGCCCTTTGTGAGCACACAGCCTCTGCTGCCACAACAGCCTCTCCATTCATGGCTGGAGCCCTCCAGCACAGAAGTGCCTTCTTAAATGGAGAGCACAGCTTGAAAATGCATTCCTCAGTGTGCTGATGAAAAATGAATATGAGGATAAAGGAATTCCTGTTCTTTCCTTGTATACAAGACTCTCCCTGAGAAAATCAATCCGTGCCATTTTGGAACAGTATCACTAATGAAATTACCATAATCAAGAACTGCAAAGGCATTGATTACAAAACACTAAGCTAATAACAGCCTTGAATGAGATTCTGATGTCACTGAAGACTTACAGAATCTGGCCAGGATTTCTCACTCTATCATCAAATAATCCCACTGAAAAGCTAAACTTGCCCAGCTATAAGCAGATGATAAATCCAAGGTCATGGTTCTACAAGACACACTGGCCCCCAATAACATAAAAACGCTGTGCTCTCCAGACCCTAAGAGAACTTGTCTTGCCAGTTAAGACACATTCAAAATTTAGTCCCGTTATACTTCATGCCAGATTCTCTATCCTCTACCCTGCAACCAGCATGAAGCACAAACCTGGTAGCTCTCATTATCTTACCTGAAATAGCCCTAATCACAGTTTTGTGATGGATCCAGACCAAATCTTTATGGATAGACAACATAAAGATGCACACAGGTGGTGTGGATGAAGCTGGAACTATGACTTCATTGACTTTACTGAGATGATGTATGATGCTAAATTTTAAAAAAACCCAGAAGATCTTATTCACATTACTTCCAAACCACCCTGTATTGGGTTTGTATGGCAAAGTTTTGGCAGCTGAGGGGCAGGACATGAGGAGTCAGCCCTCCAAGGAAGAAGGAGCAGCAAAGACAATGTGTGGTGAACTGACCACGGGCCCTGTTTCCTGTTCTGCCATGCCACTGTCGGGGAGGAGGTAGAGAAAGTTTGTTTTTGTATGCATCTCCTAGATTCACCTGTCAGGTGCCCGATAGCTTAAATTGTACAGTGTCAGTAAATGTGCATGTAATTACAGATACAATGTTTTTGCCCACTTAAAAACTCCATAGGTTCAACATGTTTCACTGTTATGGGAAAGTTCAGCAGTCCAAAATGCCTAATTCAGCATTCCTTTACTTTTTAGATATTTTCATTTTGTGAGCCCATAATGCAGAGCACAGCTGAGGCCACTCAGCCCCACATCTCAGGGCCACATTGGTAAGAGCTGCAGCCCAGTTACCCTAATTTAAAGCCAATCCACATCCAATGTATGTGGATTCACTTGAAGGACCAGGACTGGATCAGGCAAAGCAAATAAAATGGAGTACATAATTAAGAGAAGGATGTATTTAATGAGACCCTACAGGTATTTTCCATCTCCAACAGCTAAGAGTCACTCCCTTTTTCCCCCCAATAAGATCTGAGGAGATAAAAAAATCTCCAAAGACCTCCCTCTTTCACTAATGTCCAAAATGGTCTTTGTTTGCGTAGAAACAACGTAGAAAGATATAAAAATAGGTTTAAATTAGCATATTGCCAAATTGGTCTACTGTAACAAGTACTTTGAAGTCTGGCATGCTGACTGATTCCCCACAGGAAGTTGAGTACTCTGAAAACAATTAAGAACAAAAAAGGGGCGGGGGGGAGGAGAGAGGGAGCAGGCAAGTACAGTAGTTAAATTAAGCAAAGTGAGCCTTGGAATAGTCAAGGGACTAAACAAGCCATCGAATCACTTAATAACAGCTCCTCTTTAGCAGTGGAGATAGAAAACACCAACTGGATTTTTAGAAGCAGAGACATTAAGGTTTGAAAAAGCAGAATGACAGAAGTTTAAATTAAATAAATGAAAATTACTTCAGAATATAATAGAAGGTAATAAGGCACCAAAACTGCCAGTAGTTTAGTAGCTAATCCTGTGCTCTAAAATTGATCCTAATGTAAAAGCATTGTGCAATTTAAAAGTAATGAACATAATAATCCCTGCCATTTTACATAATAAATAAATCTTAACTATGTTTCCCCTTTATATAAAGCCTTGTGAAACGATGGGTTCGGATGTTAAAAAAATCCAAATGTTTGTTTCACAAGGATATTATAGTGAAGCAGTGAAATATATTTTGAGGGAGAAGGTTAAAATATATTTTACAGGCAGTACTGAGTAAACACAACTATATCTGAAAAACCACACATGCCACAAAAAGACAGACCTCTCAGATTTTACTATAAACATTTTACACTGTGGAATACCCTCTCTATAACATTTTGTCTATGCTGAAATGCACAATCACATACTGAGAGATGGTTTCTGTTACTATTATCATTAATGTTATGGTGGCGTGCAGGGGAATTACTGTATAATTAGGAATATTATCTATCTGGGATACAGGTAAGTAAAACAAGTAAAGGTTTCACTATCTGTGTTGTACTAAACAGGACTGAGGAACAGAGAGGAGGCTTGCTCCAGTTAAATAGTGTATCTCCAAGTAACTGAGGTCCCAAATTACTGTTCTAAGGCAACAGGAGGCTGTGGATCAGCTGAACCTACATCCTTGTTTTCCCTAGGCATGGTTTTGCACAAGCTCATCAGCACTCTGTTCCTTTGGACACTGCCTCTCCAGGTCTTCCCTAAGGAGCTCCTGTACCTCTGTGGTGTGGCAGCCAGGAGGGATTGCAAGGAATGTAGCTCTCCGTCTCACAGCAGTACAGCTCAAACATACAAGACACGGCCTCAAGCCTCAAAAAATTTGCCCCCTCCCACCTTCTGCCCACTCCTTTATAGGCACAAAGTGGCGCCTCTACATTTTGGTCATCTCCACTACAAGTGTTGGGACGAGGTAATCCTATTTTTTAAAAATTTTGGTAACTAACTTTTGGTAACAAGACTTCAGCAATCAATGCTTCTGGTTGCTGACGGAAGTGTGAGGACTCCATCCTTGGAGATGTTCAAGAGGCCCTGAGCTGGCTTACACAATCCATCCTTTGCTCCCTTGCAACTCAGACTTCAGTTTGGGAGAACTCCAAACACTGGGGTTGTAGGACAAGGCAGGAGAGCCATGCTGACCTCAACAGCCTAAAGAATCACCTTTATTGTACAGTGACTGCTCCTTGAGAATGTGTTATTACGGGTGCTGCTATAGAAGATCAGTAAGCATTATCCTGTCAGAATAGCAGCTCTGAGAAAATCCAGCTGCCTTGAATACTGATTCATGGTACTGCATTCCCAAATTTAGCAGCCCAGGAAAAGCTGGAGAGCTTGATACCGACATTCACACTTCTGGCCAAAGGAACATGTGTCAGAAAGAATAACTTGAAGTGGGAGAGCTACAGAACTCTCTCAGAGCTACAGAAGGGATTTTTGCACAAGTCTTACTATATTTCAGTTCCTCTTTGGACTCACTAAGCACTACATAGACTTGAAAACAGCAATATTATAAAATGAAAGAAAACTAACTAGTGCTTCTCTTCAAGTATAACACAGTCTAGAAAAGCTAAGTGAGAGGGAAACCTGTTCAAGGTGAGGCTGGAAGAGATTGTGGAGATGAAATTTTGTCTTATGGATGAGACTCCACTCAAACTTCTTTTGGCTCTCTGTATATCAAGAGCCTTCTTCATTTTGAAGAGCATCTTCCAACTTTCATGTCTTACCTCACATTTTCCTGGTCATCTTGGGACAACCTTTTTGGCAAGTTCTCAGGGTTTTGTCACAGGCAGTCACGAGGTGAGGAGCAAGGAGCAGGGTGTGAACCATGGTTCTGTAAGTTTGCTGGAAGAGATCTGAAAACAGAGTAAGTATCCTACAGACTCACACTACTCAGGTCAAAAGCCACCACATGAATCTGCCTATGTTCCCTTCAAGCTTTAAAATCCACTCAGCTGGAACTTGGACAGTATGAATCATCAGCATTTGCTACCATTCATTTTATTGATTGTTCTCACCTTTTTATTATTTCCTCTTCTTTTTTAACATCATGTATCATTCTTTTCTATTATGTATGATTCTTTTATATTATGTATTAATATTACAGTACCACCTATAGCAACAAATTAAAATTGCAGCATCCACCAGAAACATGATCCTGTTACAGAAGGTTCTGTACAAATCTCACTGTTGAAAAGATACCGTCGCTTGCTCAAAACTCCCAAAAGGAAGGTGACAGAAACAAAATCAAAGCAAAAAGAAGTGGCCCACCTTGTGTCTCACGCCCAAAGCAGAAGTTTCCCAATTCCAAGTCCAAGGTATCACATTGCTTTACATTTTCTTTGGCACTTTGCCTTTATGTCTCCTCTTATCTTGCAGCTGAACATTTATTGTTATGTGTGAGTGTGTGTGATATACAACTCAGCCAACACGTAAGCACGCAATTTCAGCAGTTAGCTTTTATGTAAGCATCAATTATTTTATTAATAGAAGTTTGGAGACTGGAAACAGAAGCACAGAGCTGTTACCTGATTTGGTCAAAAATAGAATTGGGATAGAATACAGGCCTTTTGGTGCTGCAGTTATAAAACTTTTAGGTTTAGATGAACCTTTTTCAGATTTAGGTTTAGGTTTTTAGAAGCAAATAACTGCTACTCGTGGTCAGAGCCACCTGTAACCTGACTGTCACAGCACCAAGGTCCTGCTAATAAAACATATCTGCCAGTGTTTGGTACCTCCCCAGTATGACTACATAAAACAGCTCCATGAGTAGGCCAAATGATCCTACAAGCCTGCAAAGAAGTTTCAAGACCCCGCTGGATAAAACTTCTTCATTCACTAAAGTCAGTTATTGTCCTGCCAGAAAAAAAAAAAAAAAAAAATCAAGCAAGTTTCACTTTGTATGCATTCCTGGTCAGCACTAAACATTTTTCTGGGTAGCAAGCATAATATAGGAGATTTTAAATGCTTTCTTTGAAAGTAGAAAAATATATCTTTTAAGCAGTCAAGCGTTAACTGTGAGAATTAAAAATATCTGTTCCATATGTTCAAGTCCCAAGTAAAGTAATATTAAGTATGTAGAAGAAAGTTCAGGTAGGAAGAGCAAATGATTAAAATAAAAGTCCCTTGGGTCAAAATGCGAGCGTAGTGGACATAGATAAAATACCAGGGAAAGGAGATGAAATACAAACAGGATGTGCTGTGGTGTCCAAATGAGACACATTACTAAAAAAAGTATTGCATCATTAAGCACTCCATCAGCTGCCTCTGCCAGGGCTGAAATGGACTTTGCATTGCCCACACCTTGGAGAATATGAGGATCTCAGATCACTCTCTGGGATGTGTGCTGGTCTCACTTTAATACTTCAAGTTTGATCACGAATTTCTTCTCTCCTCTGTTTTGAAGAGAAACAGCAGTTAAATTAGCAGTTGAAAAATTATTTCAGCTGTGTGATGGGGCTCTCAGTGTATCACCAAATAGTTGGTATCTTCTGCATTGATATCCCTGGTCTTCAATGGGTGTGATAGGTGCTGTCCACAAGTTGTGTTACACTTGTTCTGGTGCTTGGGTAGCTCTCCAGAAGTCATCTGATGCTCTGAACAGAGAACAGCCTGAGAGTCCTCCAATATCCCACATCACCAGCTCTGACCTGAAGCCACCCTCAAACTGAAGTGCTGAATGCTGCCAACTTGCCCTGCAGCCCATGCAAACTGCTGATCCTCAATGCCTCTGCAATCAGTCGCTCCATGACGAGCCCTTTCCCTCATCCATGGCGTTCCCCAGCACACAGCCCACTGCGTGACCAAACACAGGCCAAACAGCAGCTCCACACTCCAATTTCAAGAATTGCTGGAACTATTAATTCAGAGAGAGTGGTCCTAGATAAAAAAAAACTTTGACAAACACAGGTAAATGCTATCTGCAGGTAAGTGCATAGAAAATCCGTCCGTTGTAAAAACATTAAAATGTCATGTCTTACAAAAGAAAATATTTCAGTTTCTCAAATCAGAGAAATTTAATGACTTTTGAAAAAAAAATTGTTTCAAAAACTATGTTTAAAATGCTTATTCAGATCTAACAAACTTTATTCAGTTTCTAAAATTACTGGTTTTAGAGGTTGCCATAAAATCCACTAAGTTTGTCTGTCCTACTGCTAAGTTCATTCCATGCAAATTTTCAGACTAAGTTTTTAGTAACAGAAAGAGCTAAAGGAAAAATACTTTTTATTTCCACTTTCTGAAATACACAAAGCAAATGTGGATTATTTACTTTGTGTGCTTTGGGTTTGGTCATATCCACTCTTCCATTTCCATGTCAGTGAAGTCGTTTGCTTTCACACACACACACACAAAAAAAAAAAAAATTAGACACCAACAAGAAGGAGGAAAACACGATACTTTTGATTGCAATCCCACAGAAACTGGCAAAAGGACTTGGGGACAGCTCCTATTAGCCTGTTTGTTTTTAATTGACCAGATTTCCAGTTGACAGTGGCCCTTTTAGCAGCGCACAGAACAAAACCAGCTCCACATGGCCAGCAGGGTCTGTTTTAAAGTGGTGCTCTCTTGTGTCCCCTGCTGAGGATTGCACCATATGAGCCATCAGTAACGCCAAGTCAAAGGCCAAGCATCAATAAAGCTCTTGCTGTGATCAAGAATATGTAAACAATGGAGCAGCCACTTCCAGGAGTGGTTACAGCAGAGGCAAAGCTGAAGTTAGGTGGCATCTAGCTGACAGGTTTTTTTCTCTGAAATTTTACAAAACACAGTATTTTCTCTGGACACTGTTGCTGGCGGTAAATATTTTAGTGCAGGGTGTATTCTGCACATACCTAAATGAATGGAATATGACAGAGATTGTTTGTCTAGGTACAAAGCCTGAGAAAGTCAGTGGGAACAGTTCTGTTCAATTCACTGGTTGCTGAATTAGGTCTGTAGTCAATACACTGTATCCAGATATCATAGCAATGAGAATTTACATACATAATTTACATACAGATGAGTCCTCTTCCATTACAAACACTCGTAAAAATACACTTTTATTTAGTGCACTTGAACACATCAGGACTAGCCTTCTCTTCAGTCAGGTACATGGAGTTAAATTTTCCTACAATGGAAGTTCACTGAGAACAGGCTACTTCAGAAGGAAAAGACCTACAGAATTTCACAGGGATTGTTGCTTTACTTCGTCCTTCTCATATTCCTGCTATAGGATGGATTAAGGTTTCTGTGGGAATGATTTATTTATGTGTATCCTGGAACAGTTTCCCTAAATCCTGCTAGCTTGTTTTGGAGGGTGGGTTCCTCCATAATTCATGCACCTACGAGACTTAACTGGACAAATTAAAGAAATAATATAAACCCCCTTGCAAGGACATTACTTCCCTGACCTTAACCAACTCTTTGTTGCCATCTGTCCCTGTACATGACTCATCCCATTCTGCCACATTACCATTGACAAGGACACAGAAAGCCACAAAAGAAGTTGATGGACATTCACTCCAGAGCATTAGCTACCTTGCTCCATGCTCCTGAGATCTGACTGTGCCTTTTGACAGCTCTCCAAGCACATTTCCCCATTTCTAGAATGAAACTGAACCTTTGCACTTTATTATTATTATTATTATTATTGTTCTCTTTCAGCAAAAAGGTAATTGGGCATGAAAAGTTCAAATCCATTAAATAAAAACTCAATTTAAAATATTTTCCATCCACCAAGCAAGCTCCTATTCATTATGCTGACACTGTACTCCACCTCTGTGCCAAGTGGATCACTCAAAGATGCCCCCCACCACTTCCCTGGCATTTTGTGTGACAAGTAAATCTGCTGTGCACACATTGCTTTATAGGGCATCCCAGTTTTTTCAAACACAAGCAACATTTTTTACAGCACCTTTAAATTCCCAAGTTGATTTTTGTAACTATTAAGGTAATTTCCAGTAAACTATTTGTGCTGAGTCTCTCCTCTGGATATTGTGGCAGACAGACACAGCTTCTGAGTTTTCTTTCTGCTTCTTTACTCACTTCAAGTTTTTGAACAGCCTCAGTCCCATTCAGTTTACTCTGCTGCTAAATATAAATCGTAAAATGTGTTTGTTTACCAATCAAAAACAATAGCAGGCAATTAAAATATAAATTGCATCGTTCTCTAGGAACCTCGGTAGAAGAATTCAGATGTTGCAGTTACCTGGTGCCTTGTTAATTTAGAAAAGCAAAACAATACAAAACACTCTAATGTTTCAGTCGCAGGTTACATATTCTGTTTTCACAAAGGTCACTTTTTCCATAAAGTTTTTTTAGTACAAGTTTACTGTACAGAGATACTCCTTTGCCTTAATATCTATTATGAATGTCTTCTTTAAATCTAGCAAAATATTTTCCCCTTACAACTTAATCTGCCAGAGATGCAGAGCACAGCTACTTTATTCTTCACAGGTCCAGTCCTGAAATCTAATAAAAAAAAGCCAAAGAGGGACATCTAGTGGTACCACGCACAAAATTAAGAATGAGCAGAGGGAGGAAAAACCTATTGCCATGCCCATGGATCTGAGGTAACAGCTGGTTTCTCATCGGGAACGAGGAGATGTTGAAGGGAAGACCAAAATAACAGAAAGGAAAAATCCCACTAATTTATTCTTTTCTAACACATCGCCACTTACAATGGGAATAACACAAAACTGCATTTGGTCAAAGCAGAAAGATGAAGCAAAACAAAAGGAGATTCAACAGTCTTCTCGGTGAGTCTGATTTGTTTGAAGAGTGTTGGATTCCTCTAAATGAACTGAATCTAAATGAGGGTGTCATAATCAAACAGTGCTGCCAGTAAACCCCAGATTCAGGTAAGGAAACTGTACCCTGGCTTTCACTTGCAAAATAATCCCCAGGAAAACCAAGAGGACCTGCAGAACTAATTTCATTTACCTTGAAAGTAGGTACATCAAACTCCAGCTGAGGGCCGAGCATCAACCGAAACTAAATTTCAGTTTGACAAAACCTCTGAATGCTCACCCAATGAGCAAATTATAAGATAGTGCTTATCACTTATATTAGCAGTGAATATGTCATTATAATCACCATGAAGTACTCATGCAAAATTAGTGGAGTAAGCCACCTGTCAGCTAATGAAGCAGATCAGCAGCACTGGAACCCTCTCCCAGCTGAAGACAAGGAGAGAGCAACAGCAAACTCCAAATTGCTAGAGAGACAACAAAAGCTCATGGGCTTCACGGTCCCAGCTAACTTTAGCACCAGAGTATTCACAACAAACCGATTCTTATGAAAACATCCCTTCAAGAGCACAGATGGAATTCTCATGTGAAGAGTATGGTGATGCCTAAAGAGGCCAACCTAGAAACAGAGACTGGACAGGAGGAAGGGAATAAGGTGAATATTTATTTGAAAGGCCTTCAGAGGCACACCCTGGGCAGGCCAAAGGCTGCACCCAAGATGGACCCCGAGTCACGAGTTCTTCACACTTTTATAGCTTTGGTCCATTTGCATCTCAACCCAATTTCACCAATTATACTTTAGCTAATGATGGAATTTCCCCTCAGCTTGCCCCCCTTCTCAAGATGCTGGGTTACACATTTTGGGCCTAGGCCGGGCTGGGTGTCCTTGGAGAGCAGCCTGGAGAGGCTTTGTTCTGTCTGTCTCAGCATGAGAGAGCAGCAGCTCCCAGGCTGCAGGACACTGCAGAGTCACACACTGGGAATGCAGGATTTGAAAAATATAAAAGCTAAAACCTAAGGCATCAATGGGAGTTGCCAGCCCTACTCTTTGAGGAATGCAGCCTGTAAGATGGACCACAGCTGGTTTGATGTGAAAATCCCATAGTAAACAACTTTGCACTGTATAGTTGCCAATATTAAATAAATGAGGCAGTCGTGCACACTGGAACATAACTGCAGGCTCTTTAAGAAAAATTGAGGTTTTAGTGTCACTTTCTATCAGAAGAGGAAGCAGATTAAGTTCCACCTTTTTAGCAATTATTTAGGTCTCTTAGATACTTAGAGATCAAGAATTTAAACCTACCTTGAGCACTTCTGTGGCAATTCCACATGCACTAATCCCTACAGCTCCTACAGTGAGGGTTAAAGAGATGAAGCTCAGAAATTCTTCCAAGAAATGTGGGACAACCTCCAGTGCTGATCCCTTTCTGCCCAGCTCCCAAACTCACCCTTCTGAAGGTCCTTTCTGATTTCCACAAAAGTATTGTAGTGAAAAGGAATTATTTTCCATAAATTTGAAAGCAAGTGTCATAAAAGACTTTCCAGGCAAAAAGGAAATAATTGTCCTTTCCCTGTTGTAGGTGTGATGTCATTTGGGGGCAGTTTTACGTCACACAACGTCAAGTCCCATCTCCCACTGCAGTGGTCTGTGTACCACAGGTGCCTTAAGGCAACTGATTAAACAGAATTAGCTACACAACCCATGGGTCTTCTCCATCCTAATTTGAGACATTTATAATCTTCTTTTCAGGTATTTAATGACTGGATACACAAAGAAAAACATTCTTAAAAATGAACTTGTTTTAAAGAGGTAGTAAAGCAATTTTATAAAGCAGAAAGATATCTGCTTCTCTTGCCACACTTCATCTACCAGTCTTCACCCAGTTTGCTCCTTGATGCTGTTCTAAGCTATCATTAAAGCATTTCCCTCCCTTCAGTTTTCCCTTTTTTTTTTTTTTCCCATCCTTACTTTTTCTACAGGACTGACACTACCTTCTGAATTTATTCCCCCTCAGTGGACAAGCAGTACCCATGAGACAAGCAGTCTTCTTTTTGTCTCTTTTGTTTGGTTTTCTGTAGTAAAAAGACAGGTTCCTTGGAACTTCCTCTTCTTAAGCTCTCTCCAAGTTCCCCAGCACATATGAGAGTAAAAGAATGATGCTGTCAGTGGCGATGCACACCAGGGCCTATCAGCAAAGAAAAACAGGTGTAAAAGCACTCAGTTGTGGAGGTTATATGGTCACTGCCAAACTGGAGCAGAGTGCTTTGTAGGAGGAAAGTTCCTGATTAAAGTATTTCATATTCCACCTTGCACTGCAAAATAAGGTAATAAGAACTTCCTCAACTAAAAAAAAAAAAACAAAACAAAAAACAAAGCCAACAAAAACAAACTATGGTGTTTTTAAAGCCTAAGTTCTGTGTAGGCATACACCAGAGAGAGCCAATATCTTAAAAAAGAGTGCATCAATGCCTGTTTTCCAAGGTCTCTGAATGAGGATCACACACCTTTCTGGAAGTCATGCTGTGACTGAACTGACCTCAGCAGAAGGGCAGCCATTCCATGGCATCTTTTCCACTAGAGGTCAGGCTGAAGGAGCTAATGATCTATTTTAGCCTCCAGAATCTATGAGTGGGAGTCACTGATCAAGATTTGGAAGTCTGAATATCACTTAAAGTGAATCACAAAGAGGTATTAGATTTCTAAGTGTCCACCAGCCAGAGATATTTAATCCTGAGAGTATTTTAACACATGTCAATACAACCTTTCTGAGAGCACTTGGTGCCATCTCAGTTGGCAGGACAACGTTTGGAAAAGAGAAAAGTTCTTAAGCCTCAACCTTGAAATGAAAACTCCATTAGCTTAAATAATGACATTCTAGTCACTTTAGAAAGGGTATTCTAAAAGGTTTGCTTTCTTTTTTTTGCTCTTAGAAATTACATACATTTACAAGCATTTTCCACGAAAAATCTAGATTGAATTTGTTTCTGTAAATAACTAGGAATAGGCACAGATAAGCAATAATGGGTTTCAAGTAAATAGAATTTTTCCAAACCCCAAAGTGATTTGAGTTAAGAGCCCAGGCTTTTCTTCTTCTGTATTTTGATGACAAGCAATCCCATCACTTTCAGAAACATTGACCCAGCTTCTCGAAATAAATACCTCGAAGGCGGTGAAGCTCAGACACACACTTGTTTCTGAAAATTCAAGGAAATGTTTAATGTATCATTTATGGTTTTAAACACTTTCTGCATTGTGACAGGACAAAAAGCCATGATCAAACAGCAAGTCCTAGCTCAGAGCTCTTCACCAGTCACCATCTCTCCCAACAACTCATTGCCTTCAGTGCGTGTGTCCGCAGCCAGGAAAACCAGCACAAAGGAATTTTGGCCAAAGGCGTGTAAGCATTTAGCCATCCAGACAAAAACTAAATTGAGGAATTGCTCAGGTTTATACTTCTGAAAGCAAAGGAACCCATGAAATTCCCTCAGAGATGAAGTCAGCTAACCAGGTTGTGTCAGCTGGCATTTTGAAGTGCTTCACGGTCAACTGTTAGAGCCACTTCAAAGATACAAAATGTACTTGGGAGAACACCACAAAATGCCAGGAATAATGCGCAGAGAGAAGAAACCCTGTCGTCTCTCCGGTCACCCGGGACTGGTGGTGGGAATAAGGGCCATAATGAACAGAAATGAAGCACAGAAGGTGATGGTCTGACCTCTTTTTACATGTCTCCCATGGACCAGCCCTTTCTGTACTTTCACCAGGTCAAAGGGAGCACACCTGCTGATAACAGTCAGTTGTTTCATCACTTACTGGTTACTTCATCTAATGATTTTGCAAGAGAACCTGATAAGAGCAGTCTGAAATCCACATGTGCATGTTTTAAATCGTGAAAATTCAGTTTATCTCAGTAATAAATTCAACTAACACACTCTTTCTCCTATGCTAGCTTTCCTGAAATATGCTAACCTTTTAAAATTTACAGCTGTACAACAGGTACAGTGCACCTCTACAGGCCAGGGACCAGAGAAAAGCAAGAGCTGTGTGACAAGGACCTCTCCAACACGCTTCATGCGGAGCTGGCAGTCGGCGTTTGACGGAATCTGGTAAGGCACATTTCCCAGATTGAGCACGTACCCCGCCCAGATGCACAGATGGTATTTGTGGGAGCAAAGGAAAATAAAATATAGGTTTAAAATAAATGCAAGAGAAACACAGAATAATATTGAATCACTCTAGGTATTTCTAAGGGTTTCCATTTATCTTTTCTACTTCTCAGCACATAGTGAGTGTATGTTCTGAGCTTAGAAGCCACTGAGCAAATGGAAGGGATTTAAAACTAGTTTTGTTTCAAATATAAGATCACAGAATTAAAGAAGGGCTCCAGGAATGAGATTTCTGTACAGAAGCTTGATGCAAAAGGAGTTAAAAATGCTGTTCCTGCATATGCCTGGCATTGACAACCAGACTTGTCTGAAGAGCCTTTTCCATGCTAGAGAGGACTCGCTCTGCTGCTGAGTTTCACATGGGGCCCTCTGCACAGTGGCTACACGCCGTTTGTTTTAAAAGGATGGAAAGACGCACAGCTGGGAAGAAGAGCCAAGCTACAAAGCAGTGAAGGAAACAGAGCTTTAGATGCTGTTTTTGTGATATAAGGGAACAAGAGTAGCCACAGACTGATGAAAGATGGCAGAATGACTGCGACAGTGACTGGTTTGGGACACAGTTCCAGGCTCCACCCTCCATCCTTGGTCCTTCTCAAACCAGAAGAGCTGATGGCCTTTGTTACAACAAGGTAGCTGCTCTCAAGATCCCACAAAAAGCTAGCAGAGGAAGAAGGAACAGGAGGAAAACAGCACAGGTTGGAAGTGCTGGAGGAAGATGGGAGAAGAAACACAAAAGCCCATGTTTCCTGTTGGAGCCTCTGCTAACCCAGAGGTGCTGATGTGTGCTTACTCTGCCATGTCAGGAGTTGGAGCTCCACAATGTTCACCTTTGAACCCTCATCGCCTCTCATCCTCCTTCTAGAGGTTCCAGCTCTTCGTTATTTTACCCATTAGTTAGATTTAACCTTTGCTAAATCAATGTTAACTTGTAGATTTCAAGTTGCACCCTCTCTTCTTTAGTAGACATGACTTAAACACTACATTTAAATTGCAATAAAAATCCTCTTTCTTTGGATTAAACCAATCTCTCTGAATTCTTCCCCATTCCTCCTGCCACCCTTCTGAGTTGCTTTACATAACACTGCACCAACTTCCACCTCACAACTGTGGGTAGGAAGGAAAGCCCTCCAGTGTTATTTCTTGCAGCACTACAATTACTACTCCCATGCAAAAAGCAAAACAAAATCTTTGACATATGGAGGCAGCAGAGGGAACTCTCCAGCTCCTCTCTGCTCCATCCCTTAGGGGCACAGTTTCTGGGGTAGGAAAGGAAACCAAATGTGTTGTGCTCTGACTTCTGCCATCTAAAACTTCTCAATTACCAGCACACTGGGTATAAAGGCTTTTCTGGGTCACTTGAAATCTCGTGTTATTATTTAAGCCAAAGCTACTAAAGAACCCCAAAAAAAACCAACCAAACAAAAAGAAACTGAAGAAAGGTCTTTAAAGAATATATTTCAAACTAACACATCATAGAAAGATGTAAGCAAAGAGCAAAATTTTCTATCAGAAACATATTTATGACAGTATGACACACAAACTAATTATATATGTACATCTGAATTACTTGATATCTACATTTGCAAGTGTCACTCATTTTATGCTGAATTTATTCAAAAATGAAAAAAAAAATCCTCTACAAAGGGTCTACACTTTATCCAGTCACAAAACCTGTGTTTGCAGGAACTCCAACAATAAATAGTTACTTCAAATTTTCACCAGTGTCTCCAAACGGAATTTAGCACAAACGCTTTCTTTCTTTTTAATCTACTCAACTGAAAGAAATGGAGCTGCAATGGTTTAGGTTTTTTAATCCCAAAGTGGATTATACAAACATTTTCATCAAAGTTTTTTTTACAACAAGACCAGCATTACTGGTTATATCTTATTATTAAGGTAAGCTTTCTTCAAAGAACTGTATGATTGGAATCTCTTCCTGATACATAGTGACATGCTATTTTCTGGCTGCAGAGAGAAGAGTCAAAATGAAAACAAAAATACAAACAGGCTTTTTTTTAAATCTTGTCTTTATTGATTTAGACTTCAGAGCTACAGCCAAAAATAGTGCATCTGTAGAAAATTATCAAACAGGCTATCAATACAGCATCATCGCATGTTTAGAATTTGTAAGCACTTGACAAATCACAAAGGGAACATCCAATCTAGTATTTGGCAGTGCAACCCAAGAACAGGGAATACAGGGAGAAGGATTCTTTTTCCTCCAAAAAGAAACACTCCTGGACAGGAACAAAAAGCTTCTGTTAAAAAAAAGAATTCCAGTTACCACGGAAGACTCATTGGCTCACTCAAGACATCAACATACAGCGCTGGAAACTTCGTGTGGAATGTCGAAGGGGACACGGAAGGTACAGCTCTGCTACAGGAGCCACGCTGTCTTCAGGACTTTGTATGCCATGGAGAAGGTCACTGAGTAGCCAACTGCCCACGACAAACCTCTGCCAGGCTGGGGAAGAGGGATCAAGTATGCAAAAGTGTGAAGGATCCTGGCCCCTGTGAAGATCCTGAAATGCAGCAAGGCTGTAGACAGCTCAGGGCCACTCAGAGCATACAGCAGTCCAATGCCAACAAACGGGACAATATTTTCAAGGTCATTCAGGTGGCCTCTGGAGAAAGAAGAAAAGTGATTTTAAAGTGTACATTTTGTCGAATAAACCGTTTCAACCCTCATTATTTTTCAACATCTTCAGAGCATGCTACTATTCAGGCCCTAAAACAATTCTTGGCTTCCTCTGCAGAAGGGACTTGATTCAGCTACTGAAACAATTTTGGCATGTTCACCTGACATCACTCTGGTCTCTCCTGCTGCACCCCACAGTTTTAAGCTTCTGATCTTCTGTATTAAAGGTCTTAGTTTTTCCCCAGGATCTTGGTAATATTAAGTACTTACATGAGGTGTCTGAGTGCACCTGGGTGTGCAAGAATGTGAAGTCAGGGAAGAAGAGAGGTAGCTGTTATTTTCTTGGAGTCTCTCTCAATTAACATCAACTAACTGGAGGACTGTGACAAACTATTAAGAGTTTGTGGCCCAGTTGGTCTATACTAATCCCATAAATCCAGTTTGTGGTCTCCATAAAAAAAAAAAAAAAGAAATATCCTACACAGGAACCATTCTATCAAATGTTCATGAAGTTCCATCATCTTGAAGAAGGTTATTTTTGAACATCTACCAGGGGTGACAGTTACGCTTTTCGTTCATTTTCTTCACTCTGAGCACTAAAATAGCTGAAAAAATGTTTGAAATTTTGAAAC
>VWZT01011803.1:4020-16653 GCA_013397055.1 Pachycephala philippinensis
AGCCGGCTCGGGGCCGACCCTCCCCGCAGCCGACGTGGCTGCCTGGAGCCGGAGGGAAGGCCCCATGCGGCCCCAGGTCGGTGCCGCCGTCCCTCGGCGTGGGGAAGCGCATCCCATCGTGCTGGCGCTCAGCTGTGATGAAAATAAACATCCGTCTTGTGAAGTGAAGCTACTTCTGCGGGGTGCCACACGATTTCGACACGTGTGCCTCCGTGCGACGTCCTGCCCATGAGTGTCGGCTCCTCACGTCTGCCTTGCTGTGTTCGTGTTCACACTGAAGTTTTGCAGGTGATTCTGGCGGACCCACCAAAGCCCCAGTTGCTTGTCTTCTGGATGGCAAAGATATGGTGTTGCCTTATTTTCTTGAAGCTGGAGGGACTGAAAATGAAAAATTAATGGGTTACAGCTAGCTTCTTCCTGTTGTGCAAGTTTGGTGTTTAATATTTATTTCAGAACATTTTTTCCTCTTTGTAGTGTGAATTCGGTTATGTGTGTTTCACTTGTGATGGGTTTTGGTTACACATTTGCGAATCATTGTGCACAGTAAGCCTGACACAACTAACGCAATCTCTTTCTAGGTATTACACCAAAAGTTTAGAATAGCTGGCAGCTCTGCTGAGCATATGTGGTATGAGCACCTGCACTTGGCACTGTACTGTTCCAGAATTCCTGCGTAACTAACAGCTTGGTTACAACTTGTTATTAGCAGAACAAAATTTACTTTGTTTTAGGCATGTAGTAACTTGGAGAGGGGTTGATTTGCAAGATGATTTTCTGGTCAACAGTTTAGTGAAGTGTAGCCTCTTCATCAGGGAAAATGTTTGATAGTACATAAAATAGATTTACTGAGTAGTTACTGGTTCTTGCTGTTAACAAAGGTAAAGTCAGAAATGAGTGATTTGACATTGAAATACAGCCATAAATCACCAAAGAAAGAAGAGGGTATTTCATTCATTGCAGTGTGGACTTTTTTGTGATTGATGCAAGTTCAGGTGAGGTTTCATAGTCTTTCACCACTAAGATGCTAATATAACAAGGGATGAAAAGAGAAGCATTATTTGACTGAGGACTTCTTCAGAAAAAGAGTACAATGAGTTTCTGTACAAAAGATTGGAAAATTTCAGTAAGGACACTGGGAATGTCATTTCATCTTATGCTTCAAACATAACCTTTTCCTAAGAGGGAACTGAAAGTAAGTTCTGGAGGAGGCAGCTTTCACCAGAGTTTCTACAAAAAGTAGATGCTCTGTAATAATAGGTCCATCTGAGATGTAAGGTAGGACAAAGAAAAAATCCTGGATGCCATCTCTTCTGGAGGGACTGAAGGTCAGTCTGGCTTAGAGTAGGATGGAGATCTAGCGTGGATAGATTAAAAAGTGTTTTCCATTTCTATGCATATGCCCTTTTGTATGTGTCAGAGCTGTATTAATTACTGTGGTGATTAGTCATAAAATGTGAAATAAGTTATTTACCAATACCTGGGTATTTCCTATCTCTGTAAAAATACCCTCTGTGTATTTGTTTCAGAGATGCCCTTGTAAGAATGTATTTTAAGAGTAAAAGTCATACCTTCCTCTAATAGAGATGAAATGGAGGAATTTTACTTAGGACCATATTTAAAGGAATAATTTTTGAAAATGAAATCTATTAAATAAACTTTTCTTGTGTATTGTTCCAGTTTGCTAAGGGAAAGCAAATTAGAGAGCAGCTCTGTCGTGTGCACTTTCAGCTTTGCGAACAGATGATACAGATTTTTTTCCCCATTATGCTATATGCAGTAGGTATGATGGTATTTGTTGCAGAGACAACCTTGTAACCCTTATATAGCTGATAAACTTGTTTGTCTTTGCTGGATTTACAGGAGTCCAGTATCTGAAGGAGGTCTACAAGAAGAGACTGAGAGAGAGACTTTTCTCAAAGGCATGTAGAGGCAGTACAAGAGGGAACAGCTTTAAATTGAAATAGAGTAGATTTAGATTAGATATTAGGGTATTAGATTAGATATCTATGCTGTGGGGGTGGTGAGGCACTAGCATTTGTTGCCCTGTGAATATGTGGATGCCCTGTCTCTAAGGGTGTTTAAGGGCCAGGTTGGATGCACCCTGAGCAACCTCGTCCAGTGGGAAGTGTCCCTGCTCATTGCAGCAAGGTTGGAACCAGGTGATCTTTAAGGTTCCTTTCAACCCAAATCATTCTATGAAATTCTGCTGTATTATGCTTATGTATTTCAGGTTTTAATTCTAGCAAAGAAAGACTTCTGCTATTAGTGAACATAAAATACCATGTCCTGCTGAATGGTGGAATCTTAAGAAATTCTAGGATGATAGATTTCAAAAATTTTTTTACCAATTCGTATTTTGTTTACAGGAAGAGCAAATAGTCTTAAGACCAATGTTTCTCAGTGATATAAAGTGGCACTTACCCTAATGTTAATTGGCCTTTATTTTAATTACTTACTGGTTTATGTTTGATATTAGTAGCTAACAAAACTAATACTTAAAGTGTCAAAAAAACGTACTTGTACTACAGTATCTACGACATGAAGTGTATATGTGTTTTGAAACTAGACGACGTTTAATTGCATGATGATTAAGTGATGATGATGATTACTATTATTAAGAAAAACCTCCAGGGAAAAGAGACAAATAGTGGACTGTGATGTCTGTCTCCTTTTTGAGAGCTTTTGAACTCACTGGCTAATTTTGGAGAAATTGGACAGGAGTAGAGTACTGAAAAGTCATTGGGCTTTATTTTTTAATTATAATTCAGTTAAAGAATAGTACCTTCATAGAGCAATATTCTCTCAACTCTTCTGATGTGATAAGGAACAAAGAATGAAAATGTACTATTGAGGTGACAGTATGAATGAGAGATTTGATGTAAGTGTACAGTGTTAAGGATCCAGCGTGAAAAGAGGAAATTGCAATTGTTGTGATGAGGTGAAATGAAACAGAAAACAATAAGAAACCAGTCATAATCAATTATTCACAAATAATTAGTTTAGACATTTCATTAATCTTTGTTTTCATGGAAGGTTGTTTATAGCATTATAAATGCTTCAAAGCATTGCACTATTTCCATGTTAACAAGTAGGACTTGTGCCAAAAGCATATAAAAGTTTTCTTTCTCTAACTGAACATATACCTAGATAATAACAGAAAAAAGCGCAAGGTCTTGGCAGAACCCACAGTCAGCAAGGTCCAGTAATTTTGGGAAGCCATCTTGCTGCTGGTAAAGAGCATGGTACAGTTTCAGGGTGACTGCCTGACTGAAAAATTGAGATTGAAAAGGGTTAAGAAGCACAATTTTCTTGTAAAATTAAAACAATTTATAAGATTCAGGCATCTTATTACTGTATGGGATTACTGCATTTTGATTACTGCCCAATGGAGAATTGGGTGGGTGCAAAGGAAATAAAAACCATAAAAAGTTGGAACAAAGTAAAACAGCGAAGACTAGAGTTTTGGGGAAAGAAGAAAATGCATTATTTCTTACCGTTTTCTGCTTGCTGCTTTCTTTGATACAAAGGAAAGCATAAGTCGTAGAATGAAAATTTCAGTTTTGCAGTTCTGTATTCACTGCATATGATCTTATTTTGAAGGGATTGTCTGTGTTGAGCCTAATTGTATTCTTTTATTGTGCTTACTCTAACAAGCTTACTTGTTAGAGTAAGCACTTATTGTGCTTACTCTTACTCTAACAAGCATACAGGTGGAAGGAATCGTTCTGAAAACCTGTTGCTGTCTCAAATGTGTTTCCTGTTTTAAAAAGCTTTCTAAGAAATTTCAGGTGTCTTGCCACAGAATAGCTTCCAAAGTTAAACTTTTCTGGAAACATTTGCTAGATGGCAGCACATAATCATCAACTGCCATGGACAAGGGCAGGTTTAAATGGAGATAGCTCATGTTTAATGTGAAAAATTGTCCTTGTTGATCTGCAGTATACAACAGTATGAAACAGAAGCTGTTGAATGGAAATCCTTGAGATATCTAGGCCTTTTTTTTGAACCTGTGTTTCTTAATTTATGTTGTTCTGTTTTTACAGTCATAATCTGCCATCAATATTGCATTATTGCAGCAAATACATTTATCTTTCTACCCTTCTTTTTAGTTTTTTTGAACAATACTCTGTTTGCAGCTACCTCAAGGAGCTACACTGCAGAAAGCTCGTGAAGCCAGTGCAAATGAAGTCTATATAAATTGTTTTAAAAATAACTGTTCTAATGTATATCTACATGAATGCTATAATGGCTGAAGTTGAATATTAGTAAGGCATCATATTATATAAAGCAAATTCTTAGAGTTGAGAGTTGTTTCTGTCTGTGGGACATGTGAATCAAATTTTCCAAACTTGATTGGATATAGAAACTTTGGTATCAGGTGAATTTTTCTCTTAAATTTGTAGTAAGTAATTTCATGCAGACAAAATAATTTTTCTCTGTATTTACAAAGCTATGAGTTTTAGATAATAAAAGCTGATGTCTGCAGAATGCTTGTCATCCAAGATAGAGTTGTTCTTTTTCCTTTCCTAAAAGGCAGAGTCAAGATAAAACCGTATCTTGAGAATGATGTGTGTGCACACATATTTTTCAGTCTGCCAAGCAAAGTCCAGAATTAAAATTGTTATGTAAGGAGCTCAGTAATGAAGCTCAAGGTGATTAATTCCATTCGTAGTGTTTTGGTACAACACTTGTGTTGTGATACTCTACATGGCAACACTCAGCTCTTTTAGTCTTTAGATTCAGGGCTGACATCCTGACCTCTGATTTAGCTGGGCAGCAATTTAGGTGAATAGCACATTTAGAAAGTCGTCTGGACATGTGAATTAAGAATTTAGATTGGTGTGTGGCAAAGTCGAGTATGAGTAGCGTGGCTGAAAAAAATCAGAGAAAAAGCCATGGGGAATAACCTTAACTTATGGAGAAAGACTAACATACAGTCTCTGGAAGCCTGAAACTGTAGCCTTGAGTTATAACTGTAGTTCTGTAATTATACAGAACTATATCTGTAATCTTGAATCTCTTACCACAGTGCAAACAGAAGTAAATGTATATTCAGAGATACTTATATAAAGACTGAGTTGTCTTGGTGTAGCATTGTGTTTGTCTTTAGATGGTCACACACAACTGAGATAGTGAAATTGCATTTATACATGACTTCACTCACAAATTGCAGAAAGTTCAAGTACATCCTTTTGTAAGTGAATAATTTTTGGTGACCAAAGTTTCTGTATAGCAGTAAAGAGAACATGGTCTGAATGGAGTATCAGGAAAGATTAGGGAGGGGGAAATTTGGGTGGGTCATTCGTTATTCATGAAGCTTAATTGACTTCTGTAACCAAGAACTGCTTCATGATTTTTGTAAGGTGCACTAAATGTGAAAGATCTGAGTACTTACCCATGCTAGTCCTTACTGTATTGTGTATTTCTAGATTTTATACAGTAGGTCCAGCATGCTTGTATAAATATTTTTTAATTGATATGAAACCTTAAAGTTTTCAAGTCTTTGAATGGTCACCATTTTTGCAAGAAGCATTCTGTACAAAGTGAGTGAAGTGAGTTAAGTAAGTCTTCACTGTGCTATTTATTTGCAGTTACTTAAGATCTTCCTTATTTTCAGTACTATGTATGACTAGCTCATCACTCTGATGTGATATACCTCTCTGTGGTTTTTTTGACTTAGGGTGATAAATTAGACATATAATTCTAAATTTTGTTTATTATTGGTTTTTCCCCCACATTTTATTCTATAGAAACCGAGACAGTTTTTAAAATTGAAGCACCTTTCATACAAGGCTTTTTGTGGAGAATTGCTTTGCTGTTCAGACAGACGTGACATGCCCCTGAAGGAGTGTGATTCTCCAGCTGTGGTTTCTCAAGCATCTAGACTTGCTGCTTCTGAATCTGGGGCTTCTCCTTCTCCTTGCTCTTCACCCGTTCCAGCCACGCAATTTTGCCTTTTTTGTGATCATAAGAAGTTTGTTGCTAGGGTAGCTACAGATTGAAGGTAGCAGGGTCTTACAAGCAAGTGGGAGCAGCAGGAATGTGGGACCAGAGATGAATGGGATGGGCACAGAGGAGAGGTGGAGAGATGGACTATGCCACCATCATGAGTGAGCTGTTTGGTTGGCTGATAGAGCTGTACTGTTTTTCGTCTCACTTAGGTGTTTCTCTTTAAGTGGTGGCATTCTGTGAAAGAAACATAAGATTTGAGGAGGGTGTTGAACCAGCAAAACCTAAAATAGGATGATATATAATGTGTAGTTATGTTGTCTGGCTGATGTTTGTTACAGAAATTATTAGTGGTCAAGGCTGTAAAGGCAGGAGAATTAGAAAGTTCAAAGGGGAAGCCAAAGGAGCCCTTATGTTGGTTTAATCTTGATAGCTTTAAATAATGAGCTCATAGGAGATCAGTTACAAATCAGCTTGAAAGAAGAATCTTAACATTTCAGTGATATGTGGGTATATAGGTGCCTAAGATGCTCTGTGGTCAAAATTGAAGCTGTGGCTGGATACTGGCACTGCCAAGATCTGTTTATCCCTGACTAACCTGTGATCTTAAATACTTCCTTGAAGCTGGTCATACAGTCTCTTAAATGTCACTAAGTTTATATGTCGTTTTTGGGAAATGTGACTAAGGGTATATCAAAGCGGGGGAAAAATGGTCTCTTACCTGTTGCAAAAGAATTAAGTTGCAGTCTGGTAATAACTAGAGGAAAATGTAATATTTGAGTTGTATTTCCAACAGTAATTAAGGAATTAACACTTGGGTCTTCGTGGGCTTTCTCTGAAAATGCTTTTCACTATCATGGACAAGTTGATGTGAGCACTCAGGTTTTTAGTGTATTAGATCCAAAGATCCAAATGGCTTCTATTACATAAGGTATGTTGTGATATTTTGAAGTATATTCTTAAGCCTTCCTTACACTGATGAAAAAGAATCCTAGGTGGAAACTTTCAAAATGACACTAACAGAGTGCTGCAGACATTACAGTGTGTAAAACAGTTTGAAATACTGAGCAGTCAGTCCAGTGCAGTGGTCCAGCGTCTCACTGAAATAAAGTAGCTACCCCCGGAGATCTATTTGTGTGCTATCACCTGGGCTATGTGGTAACCCAGGAGTCCCTTAGGGCAATTTAATATTTGTGTCTGCTGCCTTTATGTAAAGGGGGAGTGAGACTAGAGGTGAGGCATCTGACCAGTTATCTGTTATTGGACTGAACTGTGAGATGTCTTAATGCTCATAATTCAAAATATAGTCTTGTCCTTTAAGGCATGATGCTGTCTGATGGGGGAAAATTTTCAGTTTAATGGCTTAGTTGTTATGAAACTTTCCAGTAATTGAGAAAGCTGATGTATAGGTTCCCTCAGTCTGAGATGAGTTGAATCCTGTGAATCTTGATGACCAGCAGAGTGCACTAATCACAAATACTAACAAATACTGTTGCTGGGCTACTGTCTGGCAAAGAAGGGCAATTTTATGGAGTGAGGGGAGCCTGATCATGTATTTCACCAGTGGGAGCATTTCCGTAGGAAAAGTCCTTGGCAGTGCTCCAAGGGCTGCTTATCCAACAATTAGCATAAAATACACGAGCTCCCTCAAAGGAAAAACTGGAACTCAGAACTCTTTACTCCTGAGAAAAATCTTTTTGCTGGTCTATAGATAAGTTCGCTTTTGCAATTTTCTCTCCGGTTTATGAGCCTTATTTCATCCAGCACCTATACGGTATGCTGGCCAAGCAATTTTCTTGAAGTAGAAGTGTTTACCCTAGACTCCTATACTGGGTTTTTCAGTTAAGTGCCCCAGCATCTAGGCTGTTCCTCAGATGGTGGATGCCACTTCTTGTTCTCTCCTGAGCTATCTGCCGTTATGGTTCAGCTGTATCACAGAGTCTCTGTCTCTTGGTCAACTTAAGCCAGCTTCAAGGTTCATCTGTGTCCACTTCAAAATTATTCTTAATGTGGCTAGCACTTAGATACTTCTGAAAAAGTATGGGTGTCTAGGATGCTGTGTGCTCACATTGAAGCTGTGGATGACTGTTGGCACTGCCAAGATCTGTGTATCCCTGGCTTGCACGTGGTCTTAAATACTTCCTTGAAGCTGGTTCTGTAGTCTCTTAAATGTCACTAAAGTCAGTCTAGAGCCTTGGAAAGGCATATAAACAAGTTATGAGAACTGAGAAAAGAAAATTTCTACACAATTCAAAACTAAATAGCTAATCTTTTCCATCAGTTCATTTCTTAGTATACTGGCAAATCACGTTTTTTCTGTATATTACAAGTCTACGCAAAGTTGGAAAGCAAACACGGATTTCTTTTAAAACTCTGGAATACTTGGCAGCAGTCATTTTAGCTCTATGGAAATGCATGTAAAAATTCTTGCATTAGTTGTGTTACTAATAAATAATTCTAGGCACAACAGTTTCTTGAAGAAGAAGAAAGTTGTGCTACATAGGGCTTGATTTCTGCTTAAAACAGTTCAAGTGTTAAATTGCTGACATTCTTTTACAGACCATGTAAATGTCCTAAGGAAAAGGTCTTTTGAAAGCTTATGAAATTTCCAAACTTATACTCTGTGAGATAGAATTCTGAGGAATTGTGGTTTTTTTTTCCCTAGGAACTGTTCCAGCAGCTGTCTCTAAAGTTTCTAGAGTTGCCACATCATCAGTTTTACTAATATTAGCAGCAAATTCTGATCTGCATGCTCTTCACACAGATTTTGTTTCAGCAGATTACTGAAGCAATTAAGCATGGCTAACAAGGCAGTTTTTTACTTCTGGCAGTATTGTATACAGCTGTTATCAGACTACTGTACTTGAGGACAGTAATGAAAACTTTTTCTTAGCTCAAGTGGTTTATATAAAGTGTGTGTGGTAGGCCACGTAGGCTAGTAAGATGCTCTCATAAAACAAAAACATCTGTGGTTCCTTGGTGTGGTAGTGTACAATAATGAAAAAAACATGCAAATAGTCATGGGAAACTTTGTAACTTTTATTTTAAAGGAACTGTGAGGTACTTGCAGTACACAGTGTAGTTTTTTTCTCAAATGTAATTTATAGCTATATATGCCTGAGTAAAATACAATTTTAAAATGGTTCTGTTACAGTAAATATGCATAATTGCTTACTGCTGTCCTTGCAGAGCTCTTTCAGCAGCATTTGTATTGCTGGGTGTGGAACTTGCTGCCAAATGAAGAAGGGAGCGAGGCTGAAATAGGTGTAGAAGGGAAGGGGTGCTGTTAGACTTTTTCATAATAGAATTTGGGGGCTTGGGAGAGGGGATGTTCCTAGAAGGATAATAATAGTCAGTTGTGAATTCATTGCAAATTGCTCATTAGTATGCAATGATAAAATTCTTTTCAGTTTGTCTTACGCTGTAGAGGTCAGTAGTGAAGAGCAATTAAGGGAAAAGTAAAGTGGCCAACTGCTAAATTCAGTGACTCTTTTCATTGTCCTTCAAGTCATGTAAAGGAAAGGGATTTTATACTCTTGTACTGATTTGATCTGAAAAAAAATACCATTATGTTGTTGCCTTTGCAAAGAAAGGTCACAGTGGTAGCTGTTTATTCATACGGCATTTAATACCAAATGAAATTGTGTGTAGGAAAGGAAGTTGAGGTGGATTGCGCTCTACAACTACCTGAAAGGAGGTTGGAGTGAGGTGGGGATAGGTCTCTTTTCCCAAGTAACAGGATAAGAGGAAATGGCATCAAGTTGTGCCAGATTGGCTGTTAGGGAAGATTTCTTCACCTAAAGGGTTGTCAAGCACTGCAACAGGATGTTCCGGGTAGTGGCTGAGTCACCATTCCTGGAAGTATTTAAAGATGTGTAGATGTGGCTCTTAGGGACATGGTTTAGTGTTTGGCTTGGCAGTGTTTGATTTACGGTTAGGCTTTATGATCATAAAGGTGTTTTTCAATGTAAATGATTCTGTGAATCCTCTTTGCTGTTTTATGAGGACATATGAGAAAACATAACGTCACGTGCAGGTACGTTCATGTAGGAAGAGATGACAGGATAGAGGCTGTTTGCATGAGAGGCTGGCAAATACTGTTCTGAATAGCAACTGGTTCAAAGGAATGAATGGGGAATTTCATCCAGAGGCAAATATCACTGAGGGTATGCTGCAAGGATTATGAATAGCACAGAAGAGCGTACCTTACATGTATAAGATAGGAATTCCAGACAATATAGAACAAAAAAGCAGTTAAGGTGATTGGTTGCTCATGGACGGGAAAGGAAGACAGGAAGGAAGGAGAGAGCTTGTAAGTTTTTAACTATTAGGACAAAAATGATGGTTGGTTGATGAGGTGTGTTGAATAAGATGAAATAGGATGAGGAATGAGGAGAGCTCATAAGGACGGGAAAGGGGAAACCTAGAAAGAAATACCTAGAGAATGAAGAAGAAGGTAGCAAGCTTCAGAAGAAGGAAATCTTCCAACAGAACCAGCATTTGGTGTGGAAGAGAAGATTTCAATGGCTGGCCAGTGAACATACCATTGGGCAGGCTGGTAAATGTGAGAGCACTTGTTCTGTTACAACAAACGAGATTTTGCAGGAACTTTCAAGCACTGCTCCAGGTTGTTAATAAGTAATACTGGGATAGCTGTATACAAATCTTTTGTAGATTTGGCAACAGTTAGAGAACAACTTGTGTAAAGGTATTTAAATGAATGAATGGATGTCAGACATCTGGCAGGGATATTTTAAGCTCTTTATTCCTTCTACTTTTCATACTTGTCCTTTTCCCCAGTTTCTGTTGATGTCGTGAAGAAACTTCTAGGAAGAATGCAAAGTATTAGATTTTTGGGGTTTTTTTAAACACTGACTTCCCCATGTGTTTGTGTTTATGAAAAATTCTCATAATGAAATAGGGGTTTTTTAAATGGATCTGAGGGAATAAGGAACACTAACTGGCGTAGCAAGGTTATTCTTCATTCCCACTAGCAAGAATTCTTCCCATCCTTCCGAAAAGACTGAAAAGCAGCTTATATGGTAGGGCCACTTTAAATTTTTTTTTTTTTTTTTTTTTTCATAAATCTGTAACTACTGTCTGAGAGAAAGTTCCCACAAAAAATACAAGTCATAGAGGCATAATTGCAGAAAGCACCTTAATGGGTGAGCACTTTTCCTGTTGGAAGTAGTACAGTATTTCAGAGTTTGTCTGGCCAATAATATTGCAGCATGCTTGAAGCCAATGGACGTTCACCTCCCATTCTGGTGATGTTCGTAGTCTTTGGCTGAATATTCATCCTGTTTGGAGGTGTAAGTCAGAAATATCTGTGATGCAAATTTGGATTTCCCTTGTATGAGATTCTTATCAGGTTGTGTTTCCTGAGGCCATGGCTTTTGCTGGTCACTGGCATACCCTAGGTCTGAACAGGGGTTGTACTCATTTGTGTTCACTGGATGTGTTTTGATCCTTACTTTTTATATGTGTGTCAGGTGTCTGTGCTAGGGGCACCATAAGACACGTGAAAAGTTAGACTTGGTAGTCTATTAGTAAAAGAAGTCTCATGCTTCAAAGAAATTTGTGTTTTGGTAGTATTTTTTTAATAAGAAGACAAATCTTGTTTTTAAGAAGAAAGGCAGTAGAACCAAATACTTTAAAAGTCATAAACCACAAACACAGCTTTTTTGTTCTTTTCCTATTTTCTTTTTTTTAACAAAGGATTTTTTCCTTTAAAAATGTGGATACTAAATCCTTACTATTTGTTTCTCGACAGCTTTTTTCCCAGGCACAAGAAAAAAGTGCTTAAGTTTTGGGGGTTTGTTCCCTCCTGGAACTCCACTCACTAATTTTTATTTGATCAATGGTTTGGACTTAACATCATTCCCTGCTTTTCTTATTACGCTGTGTCATTCCATGACATACCACTCTACTTACTTCCTGTGTGATGGTTTCTGTTATGATCTTGTAACACAACTTATGTAGATGATTTCTTTGTCTCTCTAAACTTTATACATGTCAGATTAGAACATAAGAAAGCATACTCTTGGAAATCACGGACTAGAGAGGAGAAGCTTTTATTGTTGTTTTAAAATACCCTTGCTCGACAGAAATTTCTTCAGATTGTGAGGTCAGTGTGATAGAGAGAACTGCTTACCCTTCCAAAATGTATCAATACTGGTGATACTTACTCATCTTATGAAAATTGGCTGTAACTGTTGCAAGATGTAACTTGTGGTGTGGTTTGCTTCTATCCAGAACATTGACTTCTGCTTTAGCAGCGGAGGTTGTTCTTTTGTTGATAGTGGAGATTTCCCCTTTTTTGGTGGGAGTTTTCACATACCTAAGGAGCCTTCCAGCCTTTCTCCAGTACTTAGGCCTCTTCTTACTTGTATTGACAAAGGACAGACTTTACAGAGGAGGAGTTTGAAGAAAAACTGTTTAAATTTTAAAACAAGAAGTTTATTTTTTTATCATAGTAAAATCAGTTACTTTCGTAATGCAGGCTTTCTGTATATTTATGGTCAATCTAAAACTTTAGCTACTTTTTTTATCTTTCAGATTTATGGAGGAATGGAAAACTATTTAGTAGGTATTTCTCCAACTTCATCACTGCTGATGCTGTTTTGTTTCGTTTAGTGAACTTGAAACCATTTTTCCTTAATGATTCCTTTATGCTTGCATAAT
>VWZT01011803.1:25134-38053 GCA_013397055.1 Pachycephala philippinensis
TTTTTAGTATCATCTTTATGGTCTCTGCACAGGGTGTATATATAGTAGCCAGACTCCCCATCACAGTTACGAAATACTGCTCTGTGAGCTTTGAAGGTTTTTCTTTTCTTTTTTTTTGTTCAAGCTTGATGTAGGTTCATAGTACTGATATTCCTGATGGACCTGACTAGATGGTGCAATCGTCATCAATCTATCATTTTGATGTTACCTCTGAGAAATTAGAATAGAAATCTGATGTAAAGAACTTTTTTGAGAAAGAGGTGCCAATTTAATTTTGAAACTTACCCCACTGGATCAATTTAAGATAAATTTGGCCTTTGTCAGGAAGACTGATTTTTTTTTTTGTTTGTTTCAGTATTTCAAGTATAGTAAACTGTTAAATACAAAGTCTTAATAAACATAGTAAAATATATATGAATAAATAAGGGGGAAGTTGAGTTGTAAAAAAAAGGGTCACCACTGACTCCCTGTATCTTTGAAACATTCATCATTGATAAGACAGCACCCAGACACAAGGTTTTCCATTACGGAATTTAATTGCAAAAGATTGGAAAGATTTCTTTGTTAATCCTGTCTGTCTGATAATAATGAGAGTTCTCTTTCTTTGTTATTGGAGTGAGAAGTAAGACCAAAACATCATTGTCAAATTTTCTTTAAAACCACCTGCTTTAAATTTGGGAATAGAGTACTAAGTAGGATGGCAAGTTGAGACAGACTGTGTAGCAAGTTAGAAATCACCTGGATTTTTATTTTCAACAAAAATTAATTCAAATATATAAAAGAATTTCATATCTCAATTTCTGTTCCATAATAAATAATGTCTATTTTGAGAGTATTTCCTTAATACTTCAAAATGTTTCATAATGAAAATGCTTTTATGTATTATACACCAATCGACTTAATGTACTGCTGCTGTTTCACTGGGACAAAAATAAGCCAAGTGCAGCAAAAGGTGAGATTTTAAAATCTCTAGCTCAGTCTAGCTCTAAGAATAATATTAAAGTATGGCTAGTTAGGAATGTCTTGTCTTCTGTTTAGACCTCAGACGCATTTTTAGACTGTTGGTTGTTCTTCCTCTGATGTTTATGGAAGCAGTTTGATTTTAATGGAAATCTGAATTCATTTGAAATGGGATTTGGTTAGCAAGGAAATGCGCTATTTTTTTCAAAAATAGTTCTTTGTTGAACTAATTTCTAAGATTTAAGTCAGTGTAATGAATGTATTGTATATGGAACGTAATCAAGGAAAACACTTTATAATGTCTTCCATATTTCCCACAGGTTGTGAAGATGAGAAAAGATGTGAAGAAGGCCAGAGTCCTGACTATTCGCAGACTAACCAGACACATCGGGAAATTGAAATTGAAAAAGTCAGTTTTAAATAATAGTGTTTCTGTTTGTGTTTTTATAAATGAGGCAGTATTTTAATTGTTTTCACAAAAACAGAAGAGTGGGAGAAAAATGTACTACATTTAAAACTTAAGGCACTAAAGTATATAAATTCTGTTTGTCTAATTTTTACATCATTTTAGGCTAAAACTACTAACTAAAAGGAGTTTCATAAAGCAGAATTGGGATGACTTTTTTTAACGGGATTTAGTGTATTGGAAGGTAATCTGAATCAGCTACAGCACATATAAAAGTGTCAGATTTGATCTTTTAGGTTATTCTGCTGTTGAAGTTAAGTTTCACTGTTTTCTCACTGCAGTTGTCTTCAAGATTGTGTAGCAAAAAATACTTTCAGTTTGCATAGATATTCAGGTCATACTTGATTTTTAGTAATTACTATTAATTAATACTTACATTAACAGTTTAAACAATATTTTGTAGATTATACTTCTAAAGATTACTGGCGCAAAATAACTTACCATGTGTCTTATTTGAGACAGTGTGAGATACATCTGTTACTGTGTTCATAGTGTAAATTGAGCATACTCTCACAATTTTAGCAAGTTGTACAAAGTAAGAAGCAAACCCAATGAACTTGCACATTTAATTATTACAGATCTTGAAATATAATTGTATTTGAGACACTAGTGTCACCTATTGTTGATATGAATTGTGGTTTCGTAAATAACACAGTAACATTTGTGTTTCACATTGTTCTGCTAAATTCTCAGTGTTTCCTCCACTGTTCAGAACAGCAAAAGCATTAGGCTATGTTCAGCTCTTTGCTAGAGTGTTCATGTGACAATAAGGGATTGTGTTTATGCTCCATCTCCTTATTTTTTAATTTTGCTGTTTAGTATTGCCAGTGAGGAAATAAAGTAACTAAACTGATATTTTCTTAATAAAGATAGACTTCATTTGCAGGGGTTCAGAAGACTTGAAATTAAAGAACCAAAAACGAGTTGAGAGATTAATAGAAGAAATCCATGCCATGAAGGTAATGTCATGTTTAGATACTTCAATATTAGAGACAATTATTTTAATAACTAAAAGTTTTGTCTGTTCTCTGCCGCTGCATTACTGAAACTTTTAAGTAGTTTCAGAGTAAGCTTGAACATTAACGCAACCATAAATGATGAATATTTGCGTTTGTCAAGGTGTTAGACAGTTTGGGTCTTAAGCTTTCCAGGCTAAACATGAATTTGCTTAGCAGTGTGTGGCGTTCAAAGTTTTTACTGTAACATTAAAGCACAGTATTTAAAGTTCTCATGGCGCTCAGGAATATGGGGAAGCATTTTGTGTCTCTGACAGTATGCTATCCATATTGTCTGTTCTCCAAGCTCTAAACATCATGCCATTTGTATTTAGTTCTGTTGCAGTTTCAAATTGTAGCTGCAAGGGACAATCTGGCTTGAGTCAGATCTTTTTTTAATTTTCAGCCTTGCTGTCAGTTGATATAGTTTTTGTATCTTATATATTGTGACATCAAGAAAATGCTTCAGAAATTCTATAACTTCGTAGTGATTTGTGCTAATCTCCCAATTTTAATTGATACTACATAAAATTACGTGTGCTGAAATGAGTTAAGAATTCCAGTCATATAGGGCTTGAGCACAAGAGTCATGTATAGGCCATGAAAAATGTTTTCTCACAATATGGCTGTTTTGATTGTTTACTTGATAACTGTAGTTGATAACCGTAGTGATTAAATCACTCTTACTATTGTGTGCTGTTCTGGGAGGTTCTTTGTTTTTAACACTTCTCTCTTCCTTTCCTCAACCTTGCAGAGATCTTAGTCTTCAAAAAAAGCTAGTAACAGGAAAGGCTTCATTGACCAATTTAGATGTGCTTTGTGCCAGATCGATCAGGTGGAATCATATAGATTTTTAGCTTAGTACTTCCAGTAAGAGTCCTCATAAACCAGTAACGAGGAAAAGAAAACAGGCAGCACTGCTCAAACACCGTGACAGTAATACTGAGGCACTCTGCTTTACTGACTTGCCATCAGTCTTAACCTTGATCTTGTACTTGTTCCTTTTTCTCCCTCTCTTTTTTTTTTTTAATTTTCTTTTAAATTGTTTTTTAATGCCAAGCTTATGTGTGTCTCAGTTCCTAAGAGAATATCTGAAGTGATCAGGTGTGCTGGAGCACTGCACACAGAAGTCCACGTTTTATGGGACTTTTGTGAGTGTTTGTGAGAGGGTTTCACTGCAAGATTTGTTCTGCACGCATTTACCAGGAGTCTTTGTTTTGTCCACATCGTGCTTTTCCTTCCAGGATCATGTCATGCAGACATCTTAAAGCCTGCCTGTACTCAGGACTGTATTGGCCAAGTACATTCAAGTGTTGCTTCAGTTGGCATGAATACGTACAGGGCTTGTAAGTGGTAGCTTTAAGAGTGGTTGTCAAGGGAGGGTAAATTTGTGATCCAGGGAGTTGAAGGCAAATCTTGCTCTGAAATAGTTTATAGAAAGTGAGGAGTCTTCCAAGTAAGCAGCTGAGAAGGAAAAACTCTCCCACTTCTTGGGCAGATAGCTAGTAAATGCACTTGGTTATCTGAAATTTTAAGTGCTGTAAGTTGATTTTTTTGTTAAAAAACAATGCACCATTATAGTAATATTTTAATAGGAAAAAAGTTGGGTTACTTGGAGATTTTTGTCTTTAAAAGTGCACAAGTTGACACTTACTAGCTCTACAGTGTATTTTTTTCTTAGATGACAGAAAAATTCCTGTTTCTTATGAATCACAACCTAAAAGACACTAGTTGTTTATGTATTTTTTCAACCACTGTTGATTTCTAGACTAACAGAGATTTTTCGAGATGGCATAGAAATATTCCTCATTCAGCATGGAAAAAGTAAAAAAAGACAGCTTTCATACCAACTGGTAATGTTCTTTCAGATGAGTGGATGATTTTATTTTGGTGAAACCTCACTCCCAGCAACCTTTTATCCTAAGTTATTGATCATAAGATTTGTAAAAAACATTTTTGCATAATTCAAATTTGGAATTTGAGAATTTTGAGGAAAGATTGGACAGAATAGAACTAGGAATTGATCTATAGAGTTGCAGTTTAGAGCAGACTTGAATTATTCTAGATTATTTTAGCAGTTTTAATGCCTGGATCTCAAACACATGCCAGAGGAGATTCAAAATCCTTTCAAAATTGGTGAACTGTGTGCAGGATATAGCAATTGTCCATTAACACCAAGAAGTTGTCCATCAACTTCTCCTCACATGTTTTATGTAAGAAAAAATCTCTGGCTTCTCTCTAACTGAATGATTAGTCTTGAGGAGCTGCAAAGAGCAGTTCAGTGGAAAAGACAAAAGATCCACCAAAATAATTAAAGCAGCCAAAGTGGTTTGGAGACAGAAGGTGGATGTTACACCAGAGTCCAATAGTGTGTATATTTTCAGGATAAAAGATTTATTGAAGTGATTACTTAAAACTTCTGGAAATTCTTTATTGGTTGGAGGCATGAAGGCTTTCTGTAGGTTGAAGAAGATAGTACAATTTTATTTTCAACTTTTTCCCAGTTGCAAGAGACAGATATCTCTTTCTAAACATCAGTCCTTTTTCTTCCATCTGTCAAGGACAAACCCAGACCTCCTTTCTCCTTATCCAGAAGAAAAGAAAATATCCAGATATATTATCCAGAAGAAAAAAAAAAAAAAAAAACATTCTGAGGACTGTTGACAACAAAGTCTTTGGAAGGACGTTAGGTATTCTGATGACCTCAGAAGGCATTATTGGGGGATTCCATTTTACAGAGAATTTGTTTCAGTCTCAGGGAAGAAAGACTGAAATTCTGGAACCTTGACGCAGTTGTCTGTCTTACTGAAGTTTTTAATGTAATAGTTTAAGTTTCTCTTATTCAGAAAAAAAAATCTAATGGTTTGAAATCCTAATTGGGGAGAATTCTTTGCTTTCTTAAGAATTATGTTTCTCAGTTCAAATGCCTGTAAACCCACAAACTTTTGTACTAGTTCGTTTCGTTGGGGAATCTGTTTCTTGGTTAACCATGTTTCAATATGGCGGCTGCTACTTTGTGAAACAAATGTTGGCTTTCATCCAGGCTGTAACCAAAAAAACCCTTAACACACCCAAAAAAAAACAACCCAGTTGCCTGATGGTGGAATTCTTAGAGACTGCGTGCTCTTCAAGCAGGACTTTCCTGAATGAAACAAATTTGAACTTTCAGTTACAAAATTTTAACTTCTCTTTCTAGTGTGGATCTTTACTAACTACAGTGTGGTACCATAGAAAAGACAAAATGCTTGCTGTTGCTAACAGTGTATCGCTTACTCTCAGGGATGCTATTTTCCTGTCCTCAAGTAAATTCTGAACAGACAGTGCTGACATAATATCACTATAAATACGCTGTTTCCTAGAAATGAGACAGTATAAGATCTTTTTACTTTTTAGGTTTGATACTGTGTCCGTGTCTTTTTTTAATACACTCTACATAGTTTCGTACGCACACTTCTGCATATATAGAAAATCTATGAAGTGTAGATGCTGGGCTGTGTTGAAAAACCTTCTGTTACTTGAATTTGCAAATAGTATATATTGTATTATTGTTAGAATGACATTTAATTTACTATTCTCTATATTTTCGTTGTTAGAACTGAAGAGTAAAAACTGGCAAATACAATTAAAAGTGTCTCAAGCACAACAATCAGAAGTAAACATTGTGAGAAATGAGGGCAGTTGAAAGTTCCAGCTACGTGGATGCAGGAACTGGGTTAATTGTTTGCAGGAGTTCTCAAAGCTATTGGAATAATACACTGGGTTTTGAGTTCTTCGGTTTTCATTTTTCCAAAACTGTATAAAATACTTATTCAACAATTCATGAAAGATGTGAGAAAAGAATGGTATGATCTTTTCTAGTCCTATATTATGATACTATTTCTTTGAAATACAAAATTATGTATACTTACAGGTATTTCTTTACTTGTTTGTTAGTGTTGGTGATACTATCAAAATGGATTAATTATCCATTATAGGGTACTACTTATATTTAAGAAGCTATTATTTTCTCGAAAGCTGCTTTACACAAAAATAATGGGTTGTCTAGTGATTTCTTAGCAATGTGTAGCTTACCTTGAGTTATTTGAATTTCTTGGCTGAAATAAGATCTTAATATAATCATTGTTTCTTTACCATGTGTCTAGAACTACTTTTGCCTTTATCTCACAAAAAAACCCCTTGGCATTATGAAAGGTGTACCTATAGTAGTGTCATGTTTAGAGGATGCCCATTAAGAAAATACAGACAAAAGGCAATTTGCAGTGCTTGAAGGAAAAATGTCTTCCAGTTGTTAGGAATGAGCAGCAGTTGGTTTCAGCCATTGTCAAGTGTCTTGGAAAGATACATTCTCTATCTTGAAAATTATCACTGGAGAAACAGATTAGTTAATACAATGAGGGTTTTTTAGTACACTTAAACCGGAGTATTTATCATAGAATAATGAATTTAGTACAAGAGATACAGGAAAAAATAATGCTTTACATTATTTTCTCTCAGTTTCATGTTCTAGCAAGATGTTAACAGAAGTAGACTTAAACATTAACTCCATTATTAAGGTTTTGAAAGTCAAATTGGTTTATAAAAGTAGAACTTCAGTTTGAAGGATGTTTTCACACTCTTTGTCCTTGGAACAACAATCATTCAATTTCCTGAAAGTAATAGTGGCAAGGTTGAGAACAGGGCTGAGTAACTGACAATTTTTGTAGTAGGTCAGCTTAAGGAACTTGGTAGGTCTTTTAGTATAGCCTTTTTGCATGGAATTTTTGTATCCTGAAATACCAGGCTTTTTCGTAAAGTTTTTATAATTTTCTTTTAGCAGTAGTGTTTTCTTTCTTGGTTAATGGTTTCATCTTTTGTAACCTGGGTTTCAGTTAACATCTTGCCATAAAATTGTCTTAAGTCAGAGTGGGAACAAATGCACTTCTTTGCTTTTTCTTTCTCCTAGCATGTGTTTCCAACAGTCTTGCATATTTTCTTTTAAAATAGATAGCAAATATTTATCTTAATGTTATGGAATCTTTAACCTTTAAAAGTTTTTGTAAGAATAATGGGAAGTGCCTAAACGTCAGTGTAGTCAGCCTAAGAACAGTCCTTGGTGCTTCTCAGCAAAAGGCAGAGGCAGGGGTGGTGCAGCTTTCACAGTGGTGTGGGCCACATGCCACTTGTAGGCCTTTTCAGGGAAGGAAGAAGAGGTAGAACACAAAGTTATTCAGCCCTCCTTCAGTGGAGCAGTCCAGATCCTTGCTTTGGTGTGTTCCTGATTTTATCCGTGCGTGATGCATTCCTCTGAAGCAATGCAGGGTGCATGGGGCTTTGAGTGGCAGATACATCCACGTGTGCATTGGTCAGGCATACACGTGCAAGGAGTTGGGCACTATTAGGAAACACAGAAGTTTGCTGCTTGTGCTCTCAACAGCACATGCTACTTTGCCAGTGTCGGTTCATGGCTGTTTTGGACAATGTATGCCTTAGTAGGGAGGATTATTTTTGTTAAACAAACGGAATATTAATTGAATGGTTATCTAAAGTGATGTAAAGGCTGAAGTAAAAGCTCTCCCAATTAGGGAACACAATGTAGAGACCGCTTAGCGTAGTGGAAAAGAAGGTGGTGTGGATAAACAGTGTGTTCCTGAGCCCAAATACAAAGAGGAAGTCCACTGAAGGTAGAAGCAAGAACAGACAACCTGTGAGGAATGTAGTAGACACTGTGCCTGAACACACACAGATGATGTTAGTAAATACAAAACTGGTGGATTTTCAAGTAGTGAGAAATGTGAAGCTCTGCAGGAATGTGTTCCTATAGGTACACTGGCAGCAGAAATAAGGCTAAAGGAAAACAAGAGTCCACAGCTCAGTGTGGAGATACTGAAAACGGTGAGATATTTAATCATTTTTGTAACTGATGAATAAGAATGAGGAAGGAACGCCTCATCAGGAACCTACATAAACATTTCTCCTCAGTATAGCCTCTTTATTTGAATATTCCTACCTATAGCCTTTTTTGATTCTCAAAATAGTGAGCAGGCAGGTTGGTATACTCACTGGCTGAGTTCTGTTCTTCGTAGCATTTCATGCTCTTTTCACTGATACATTGCTTCCATTCATATTTATGGTAAAATGAGGAGCTCCATACTAAATATTAGTAACTATTTTCCCAAGCTAGTCTCGCGGTTGCTCCGCTTGCAGGGTCAAAACACGTTGAATGAGCAATCTCAGCATGAGAAAGCTGTAGAATATGATGCCTTTTTTTTTTTCCTAGGTAGCAAGCATAAAAGAATACTTAAAATTGTAAGAAAGAAAAATTAGTGTGGGATCTTGTACTGTAGAGTTTTAATGTGGAGGAAGAAAATAACTGACAGCCATTCCTACTGTTTTATTAGATTATGATAGCAGAAGTTTGTTTGGTTTTTTTTTAATAAACTGAAATACTGTCCTGGATTACATTAAAAAAAATGGGCTGCATTTCTTAAATATAAAAGTCAGTAAAAATATCATCAGCTTCATTTTGAAAACTTAATTGTTGACAAGATACTTAAATAGAAGCAGCTATCGTGGTTTTTTTCTTATGCATTAGATTCCTAGTTACAAAGTCAAAACAGATCACAAGGGCAGCTTTTTGTTGGATTTGAGACAACTTAAGAAAAATATTAAAGTAGGTTCTAAGTGCAGGTTGTCAACTGACTTAAAAATATGGCTTGCAGATGGAGCTTTTTCTAATCAAGTCTTGCATAAGAATTTTACTATCTTACTTTTTGTAAGATAGTAAAACGATGCAGAATAAGCCATTTTCACTTGAAAAAATAGGGCTTGCAGATGAGATTTCATCTCCTTTCTGAATTCTATGTATTTTCATTGATTATTTTAATAAAGAGGCAACCTTTGCAACAATACTAAAAAATTAATGCAAAAAAATATGCCTTTATGTGAAAATTGACCAGTGACAATAAAGCAAACCACTTATTATTAATCAAAATAATGACAGAAGTGTCAGCTTGTTTCTGCACTTATTTTGAAAATATTTATGTATATTCAAAATAGATACTTTTTTTGTTGTTGACTTCTTTCATCATCCCAACATGCATTTCACTTTACTGCACCAACTTAGGCCTTTTTGTTAAATTTCTGTGTAATTCATGAGAACCTGAGACAGAAAAGAATGCTTCTGTAAGTAGTATGTACCTTTCCATTATATTTTGACCATCCTCTGCTGAGGTGTAGTAGTAGTCAAGATGATCCTTGTGAGATATCTGAGGCAACTCTAATTAATTTCTTGCTGTATACTAGCTGGTCTTTGTACTTAGTTTATTCTGGAGAAGCTAACAATAATATCTACAGTAAATAGTGAATCTACTTAGTTTAATACTGATCCACCATACTATCTAAATATCCTTAATCAACTGTCTGGTTTTGTCCTCTTTCTTCTGAAGAAATTTTCCACAGAAATTAGATCCTTTGTTCTTCACAAATAGATATTCTTCTTTAATATTGTGGTAAAGGTTTTATTACTATTTCTTCTAATTGAAGGGTTTGTAGTAGGAGGGGGAAGAAATTGGAGATTACTGTAAGTATCTTTATAGTCACTTGGAAATTAATTAATTTAGAATGGTGACTGCAGCTGCTATGACTCCTTATTCCAACTGATGCTTTTGTATGTAAAATCTTATTTCCCCCATGGCTGCCTCCTGCTTTGAAAAAAAAAAAAAGAAAAAAATGAAGTCTGTTTGGGAATGTAATGCTAATGTAAATAGGACTTCAGTGCTGAACAGACTTGTTGGGACTTCTAATAAAGGTGTGGATTTAGTGAACACATGGATGAATAGGATGAGGCAGATTAATGGTACCTTTAGGAGATGAAAGTAATGCCCTGCAAATCAGTGGGAGTTCTTTGAAGGAGTAAATACATAGTTGATATTGTTGATTGAGTCTGTATATTGTTTTATGGTTTTTTTTAAAAAGCTATTGTCCAGCTTTCACCAAAGCCTCCAGTGGTTTTACGTGGTTTAGGTTCAGTGTTTCTTTTTTAAAAGCTGTTATGAATACGAATTTTCTTCTTTTAGTCATAGAGTTAAACATAGTAAGTGAAAGAGAAGAATAGATGCTTGGCTTTCGTAGTGTTGGAAAGCTAACAGTGGAGTTCTGTGCAGATCAGTGCTGGAAGTTATTCAGAAAAAAGAGAATGAATGACAGAGCTTGAGGATTCCAAAATTTCAGGGTAGTGAAGATGCTAATACTAAAACACTGCAGAACTGACCAGCTGGGCAATGAAATGACTGAAGAAATTCAATGGTGATAAATGCTAAGTAATACTTGTGGTGGTGGTGAGAATTACATTTCCAGTAGTTCATTTTCACTGGATTTTACCAATACCACTAGGAGGTGGTTATCAGAGTTACCATAGATACCTATGAAAATGCTAGATTGCTCTTCCTTGTCTTCAGACAAAAGACAGTGTGTTCCTATTCAAATAGATTATTTTACTGCATACTGCATGAATCATCTTTGTGTACGTAAAAAACCAAATAAACTAATAAAAGTATGAAGAATAGTGTCAAGAATGATCAGATACAGCACAGCAACTATGTAAGGTGTAACAAAATTGGAAGAGGATTCCCCAGGATACAAAGTGAACTACTGTTGTTGGAGTTTTACACAATTCATATATTTGTCCTGGATAATTATTGTGCCATTTGTATACCAATATTTTGCTGAGGAGCTTTTAACAGCCAATTTGAAAAACTGCAAATACTAAAATGTGTGTTTTGTTAAGATTTCGTCTTTCCAGAATTTACTCCTCACCCTGGGCAAATCAGGTGACAGGTTTGTCTTGCTGAAGTTTCAAGATCTCTAGGAAAGGACAAAAACTAATTTTTTTTTTTTCCCATGGAGCTTGAAGAAAGGACTGGAGGAGGAGTAATTTTCCTGGAGAGAGTGCATACTGAGACGAGGAATGGAAACAAGAAGTTCTTTCTTTCTGTATGGTGTTTAGTCTTTCAGCTCTTTCTTTCATGCCCTCTGCAAGCAGACAAAGGGGTTGTGCATATGGGGTCTGTGTATTCACGTTCTTCTACCTCACGCTGCATCTCTTCAGGTTCTTCTGTCCTCTCTGTTTCTGTGTCCGTCTCTTATTTCAAACCCCAGCGTAGCGGGTGGGGGCTATTACGCGGATTGCACCCATTTGTCAGCCGCTATCTTGTTGTTTGGGAATGCGCGAGCATCCAGCACGTCCCTTCTCTGGCTGCCTCGGTGGCGCCGTGCTGGCTCTGGCTGCTGCCGGGCGGGAGAGGCGGGGAGCGGGGCGCCGCGCCAGGAGCGCCCCGCGCCCTCTCCTGGCAGGTAGCGCCGCTTTCCTGCCCTTCTCACCAAAGCCGCGCTGCTGGCAGCCGCGCCGAATACCGCGGATAGTAATTCAAAACCAGGGGCGCTTCCAGCCAGCACAGGGCCGCTTGGAAATATGTTAACCCTGAAATCGCATGTGGTTGTTATTTTAATATTAGAAAAGCATTGTGGAACAAATTGTCAGTACAATGAAATTACAGATTGCATTGCAGTGCAAATGAGCACTGACATTCAGAACTAAAGGATTTTTGAAGAAAAAAGAAAAATAATGATCATTTTGGCATCATGCTTGCTGTACTTCTAAGCTTGTTTTACTTCTCTTTTTTTGTCATTTTTATGTGCTTGTAATTGTAATTTACTTTCATAATACCTTCTGCTTCTGAAACCATCACAAAATCGCAGACTTGCTAATTGTTTTCTGTAAGCTATGCTGAAAACGGTGACTGCTCTCTGAATGTGACTACCGAATCAGATGTGAACCTCCAAAATGAAACAATTCATTTAATCTAATTGACGGAATAAAATGCCAAGTTCACAGTGTTCATCTCGGTAGACTGATGTAATTGCTGGCATTTGACTTGCATACCTCTTGAAATATTAAATTAGTTTATAAACGTGGCAGAAAAGAGCAGCCTATACTTGCCAAATAGAGTTTGGGTATTTTACAAGAGCTCAAACAATTAGCCATGTTAAGTGTACTTTTGGGGAGTTGTTTTTTTCATTTTGTTTTGTTATTAAAGCATGAATAAGTAGTCTTTCCCTCAGCTGCCTGTTCTGCTTTTAGAAGACGTTATGCAGCATAGAAGAATGAGGATATTTAGCTAGAGGAAGGTAACCATTTGTGCAAAACTGTCTTTATAGGAATATGGTGCAGTTTTGTTAGATGAATATTTTAATAACTTTAATTTTCCAGAGAACAATAAACCCAGGAAACTATAAAATTTTGTTTGTGAATCTTACTAGATGAAAATTCACCGGTTGACACTGAATTTCACTTGGATCTAAACTGAGACAGCAATACTGTAGACATTTAGTAATGTTTAAAATTGGTGCCAGCAAAAACCTGACACCAGTGTAGTTTACAAAAAGAACAATTGCTAGACAAGTTCCCCTTGAAATACATTCTTACATTCTCAATGATTAACTGTAATTTTCGATTTTTTTT
>VWZT01011803.1:38128-62413 GCA_013397055.1 Pachycephala philippinensis
ACCTTTTTTTTCTTAATCTGTTTTGTAGTGTTCCTTTCCAGGTTGTTATTAATCCAACAAGGCTGAAAATTAATGATTTCAAGAAAGATTATTTTTTTATTTGAGAGGTCTTATGTTAAAATCAACGACCAGTTAAAACAACATAAAATTCAATAAAACTTTTGAAAATATAAGGCAATTGACGAAACATGCAAAGTCATTAAAAATACATTAAATGTCTTCGGTGCATACTTCAAGAAAATTAGAAACTGTAAAATCATTTCTTTTTATGCTTCTCTTCCTCTTTGTAATACAGACCCTAGTTAATTCATAAATAAAAAACTCTATAATTACTGTAGAACACCATAATAATCTTAAACCCAAGTGATACAGGGGAATGTATTTAAATTATAATTCACTACACTTGTCTTCCATTAGAGAGAAAATGTCTTCATTTCTACTGGATAAAACCTCTGTTTTCAGTATATGGTTATACTTAACCAAGTCATCCAGTCAGGTTACCTGGGGAAGCTTTATTGGCTGCACTGGTGAAACAAACAAACAAAAATCCATGGATTTTTTTTAGTTTACTGTGCTTTTGCTTTCCTGTAGTTGTCTGTCCTTTATGACACAGTTATGTATAGTAAAACTTGACTTCCACAGAAACCTAAATCTCTACATACGTATATTTTCGGACATTTGTCAGACTTGCTGCGTTGACTGTAAGCTTAGCAAAGGCTTACTTAGAGTTATTTATTAAAAGAAGATGTTGTTTCTGAATATGTGCAAACTTCTGAAATAGTATTTATTCAAGCACTATTAGATTTCTATTTGAAATCTAGTAGCACATTCAACTATTTGATAGTGAGAAGCTTCCACAACATGCAGGGAGCATTGCTAGTTGGAAAGACATTCCTACCCCCATTGTGATGTGATGTGTAATTTTCTTAGAATGAAGAGTACATTAGTAATAGGCTGATTTGTCTTGTTTATATTAATTTTGAGTGCACATGCGCCTCAGCAGTAAGTCTTACTTAGCACTGTATTACATTATATTAGATAAAAAGGTCTTCCCAAACACATTCACCCTACAGCAGTTAGTTACTATCTTTTATGGTCTCTTACTACACAGTAGAGTCCTGTGTTTTTTAAGAAGATTCACATGGTAGCACCACTTAGATTTTGTGTCCATCTGTAATTTAAAAAGCGAGAATTTATGCCGGTGAGTCACCAAAGAAATAATGAAAATAGCTCCCAAAAATAGACTCCTTTATTTTTTCTATCTGAAAGGTGTAGACTCTGGCATAAATACGCACAAACATTGCAAATTCTAAATGTTGTCTTGCCAGGAAGAATGGCAAGTCAAACTGAGTGAGGCAGGAGAGATCTTTAACCTTAATGTGAGCAAATCAGGCATACCTCATCTTTTATTTCTTTTCCTAAGGACCTTGTAGATGTTTCTGAATTTTTCAAGGATTAAAAATAAGTGGGTTTAACGGCCTTTTATTTAAATCCAGCATGAACTGTATCTTAGTAGGCATAGCAAGGCCCTTTCCTATGTAGTATGAGTAGATTGTGATAACAGAGGGGAGCTGAAGTGCTGAAGTTTCCCAGCACATCCTCTGCCCTGAGCCCCAAGAGTGGTTCACCCAAGAACTCCAAGAATGAAGCCCCATTTCAGCTGCATGGGCCAGCAAGTGAGCTGATGTTTTCAGGATGGGTGAGTGCAGGCTTTTTCCCAATGACTGTTAAAAAAAAACCCAAAAACAAACCAACAGAAGAGTTTCTAGCATGGAGATGCATAGATATTTACTCAATTCATGAATGGTAATAATATTCTTAACAATTGTGATGACTTGGCAGTCTTCATAATTTTCTGGACATCAATCAGCTTTAGACCTATGATAGGGATGGCCCTAACAGCACCATCTTCAACTTCCTGTCAAATCAATCTACCTCTCCTGAGACTGTTACTGGCCCCTGCTGGATTCTCACCTGTGGGTTCAAAACCTCAGTCCTTCTCAGCAGAAATTTGAAACTCTCAGTAAGTCTGTAATACTTCCACATCCATAGATGTGTCTGCTGCAAAAGGAGGCAATGGCACGTCTTTTTAGAATTGCTTTAGAAATGCAATGAATGCAACATCTTAATGATTATCCAATCTATTTCTTAGCACCAAGTAGAATAAATGGAGCAATTGCATCATTTGGGCATTCTCATGTTGTCATTCAGCCAGCGGGGATAAATTATTACTGGGAATTATTTGTCACAGTCAGCAAAGCAGGAAATCATTAAAACAAAAGTGAGTCTTTAGATGAGAAGTGCATTACTGCAAAAGGTGCAGTTGCAAACAAGTAGCAAGTACAGTGTTCTGAGTTTACCTATCATCAGGGTACAGTTAGAGAAATTTGGGACAAATCAGTAGGCCTCTCTGGAAGGATTTTATATAATTTACAGGTGATGGATAAAGATGAGAGTGACCTGGATTGCCTGGATTCCATTGAGGAAAAAACTAAAGCCAAATGGAAGATGAAATTTCCAGGACTAAGGCTACAGACTCTTTGTCTAGAATTAGACTTTTCTTCTGTGCAACATTACCGAGAGAGATACTGCCTCCCCTTTTATTCCTATTTTAAAAGCTATAGTTAAAAAATGAGAGCAAATACAGAAAATACTTAGAGACTTTACATATCTTTAAATTTTTATTCTATGGTAAATGAAGTTCAGGACATCTAATTACTCAGAAGACAGCTTGAGAGGTGTTTCACTAATAGTTCGTAAAGACTGGCAGGAAGGTAGGCAGCTACTTGAAAGTGCTTAGCTTTGTCTGTGGTAAAATTACATAGGGATTTTACAATAAAGCAGGTATGTCAGTGTAACTCTGATTTGTTTAATAACCTTGCTAATAAGCTTAAGTCACACTTAACTGTACAATGTCATATTTTACTTACCACTTCAAGTTTTGTATTATTCTGTTTATTAATTTTATCCAAATTGCTCTCCTGGCAATACTGCTCGTCTTGGTTGCACATCGAGTAAAATGGGGACTTCGCAAGATAGAGGTTTGGGGGTTTATTTATTTTATTTTTTTATATAGGCAGAGTGCCATTTACTTTGCTATGGTGGTCCACTAATGTGACTTACATCCCTGGAAATTCTTGTGTGTTTAGGTCACAGCTACTGACAAAAGGATTTGGATTTATAAACTGCTAAGGGAAGAAAACACTCTTTCTTCCTAATCAGTTTGATATAATCAATTAGAGCACTGCATTTCTTGAAAACATGCCTTTGTAACTGAAATGAATTTGTGCTCTTATGATGGATTTAGTTTCTTTTTGGAAGCTGGATAAGCTTTCGGATGAGCCATGGCTGATTTGAAGACATCCCATTTTTGTGTACTTTCACAATGGTAATACTTACCCCTAAGTCTAAGACTGCTTTTGTTCTGAATGACAAAAATACTGAATTTCTAAAGACTTAGGGGAACAAATTGGTTATGACAAGAAGACATGCAGGGATTAAAGAGCAGAAAAAAAAAAGAAGAAGCTGAAAAAGTGTTCTGGAATTTTTTTCTCTTTTACCTTTTTCCTCACTAAGCAACCTAGAAAAATGTCAGAAAGTAGCAAAACCAGACTGAATGCTGTAGAATAATATAAGAAATGTTGTGAGAAAGTAGTCTCAAACACAGGTTTAAGAGTAAAAATTACGGTTATATTTTAAAAGCTGAAAGTATATTAATGGGTAGCAAACTATAGCTGAGATTTCAACAGAAATACAACTTTTGGTAGGGGTGTTCTGTTTCTATTTCTATATACCATGATTCTATTACTTATTTTTTGTAGAAGTTTCACCATTTTAAGATGAAAGTCATCTTTTCATATGGAAAGGCTTAAAACTTGCACAGCTAAGAAAATGTGAAAAAGTAATGAGAATTAATGAATTTTATGATAAACATAAACAAAAAATACTAGTCAAAACAAAATTGAAATTGTGTCATTTTTAATAGTCTGAGGACTCCTAAATTGTTTCCACAGGCCACTGGCAGACTTTGGGTTTTTTTCTGAGTCATCTAAAACTGCCTGAGACAGCATAGCTGGGAATACATTTTGTATGAAAAATCTTGCATTTCTGAGATGTGTTGAAGCCTCATTTGACAGCAAGTGTTTTTGTCTTTGCTGTCTTCCAGAGGCTATTCAATAAATTATATTTCCATGCCTTTTAGGTTAGAACCTCTATCTTACTCGGTATCACTTGGATAAAGTGTCATCTGAGCAGCCACAATCAATATAAGTATGAAATCCTATTTTCACGTGCTATTTACACTTGGCATACTTCTCTTCAATGTAGTCTTGTCTTTCTGTGTAAGACACTTTCGGTTTATCAAAAAAAAAAAATCTCCCAACACTGCTGTTTTAAGTTTTTCTAAGTACTGGGGGTGAGCTCATTGCATCCAGTACTCTGCTCGGAGATGAGTGCCTGCTCCACAGCTACCCCTTCCTGTGCCCCAGTGCTCACTTTTCCCAGCCCTGGCCAGTCTTTGCCCACCCATAGTTACTTTTTCCACAAAGCTGGTGTTTCAGTGTGACTTTGTATGCAATGTTGGCTTCATGTGCTATTACTGGTAGTTACCTTGGTACCTTGCAAGATGTCCACCCCTGAAGTCTGCCCTGTATTCCACCTTTCCATGGAACTTGTCTGTTTTTGTGTAACTGCCCTGATGATCTGTACAGCCACTCTGCAGCTTCTTGCATTCGCTATCACATCCAGCAGTTTTCTTATGTCCAGTAGCTTTTCACATCCTGTTTATTCAGCTTAACCTCAGGCCAAGACCTGGTCATCTGCCTGCAGCCCTGACAGGATCCAGCTGGCTGACAGGTCAGTTCTCCTGACATCACTCCACTGCCCACTGGAGCAGCTGCTTGGGCAGTGAATGCCTGGAGGAGCATCAGTCCTCACACTGTTGAAAAATTGAGTCAGGCTGGTCCTACTGCTACCACTCCTTTGCCACCTCCTTCCAGTGTCATCTTGGCATTCCAGTGGCCATTGTGGGCTCAGCTGAGGCATCAGGACAGACAGCTGCACTGCACCATCATGCTTTGTGTCATGTACATCAGCCTGCAGAATCTTTCCTTGCCCTGTCTCCTAAAGGGTTTTGTAACAGAAGTTGAGATAGGAGTGCAGTCTGTAAGTAGAAGAAAATGATCACTTCTGTGATTGCTTACTGCCCGTTATCCATCAGCATGCCAGCATTTGCCAGCTGTAGTACTAATGCCAGTAATGCTGGCAGTGTATTACCTCTCGTAATTGTCTCTCTCACAAGAGAAAACATGGTCAGTCTGCAGGGCAGAAGGGTCTGTTGATCCCAACAGTTTTTTATCATCCCTCAGGAGGCAGTCAGTATGTTAACACCTTACTTTTAAGGTTTTGGCTTGGGGTATTTTTAGACATTTGAGGGTTATGTAAAACAGTTGTCGGGGATGATTTTCAAGGAGAAAGAGTGTGTGCATTGGTTGGTAGGGGGCCTTTGTCTATATTTCCGTAATCCGGGATTGTTGTGGTTTGTATACTTCGTAAAGTAGCATCTTTATCTTGTTTCCTCTCAACTTTTGTATTCCTTGTTCAGTTGGAACATAACATCTGTGTTGGAAACCTACTGGCACAGGATATGACACCAAGCATTAATACAATTTCAGAAAGCAGCTATAATCTGTGAGAGTATTTGGAAGGCAGTGAGAGTGTTCTTCATTAGGGACCTCCAGAAGTGGATCTTCTCAGTGCTAAATGGATAGAAGGGAGAGGGGGAAGGGATGAAGAAAAACACAGAGCGTAAAAGAAGAGCTGGTGGATAAGGGATAAACAGAGACAGGGACAAAGACAAATGATCTCCAGTCACTAATAATGGGCCATTAAAAAACTGCTGATACTGCTTTGCAAAAGACCAGCCTTGACCTTGTAACTGATAAGGGGGAACAATAGGAACATGAGGATTTGGGATGTGGGAGGACCTGTGAACTACACAAAACTTACTAAACAACACTAAGGGGGCATAATTGGGAGTGAACATCTCAGCCAGTTCTGGTCAGTAAATTTACCTGACCAAGCACTGCAACTGGTCAACACAGTCTGTTACCTTTTTATCTTTTCTTACCTATCTGTAATCTCACCTCTTTGTCCCCTGTGTGCAAGTGCTGTAAGGACTAGGTGTGGGCTACTGGGGTTATGGGGCAAGCAACAGGAGTCAGGGTAGGAGTGGAGGGGTGGGACCCTGAGCAACCTGGTCTAGCAGAAGATGTCCCTGCCCGTGGTGGGCGTAGGAGCTAGAGAATCTTTAAGACCCCTTCTAACCTTTCTGTGTTTTTACGGTCTGTTATCTGGGAAGGGGTGTCAAGTGGGTAGAGGGCCCTTGCTGGTGTCTGTAACATGAGTGTGAGTGTGTGCATCTGCCTGCTAGTGACTTGCTGCCAGCCAACAGCTAGGAGGCCCACGAGAGGGATGAGGCCCATCCAACCTGGCCTTGAACATTCCCAGGGGTGGGGCATCCACAGCTGCTTTGGGCAACGTGTGCCAGTGCCTCACCACCCTCACAGTAAAGAATTTCTTCCTAATATCCCTAGCGTCCAAGAGCTATGTACACAGGCAGAGGGGTATTAGATGGACAGAAGGATATGCTATGCTGACACCGAGGGATCCATGAGTGCTCATGTGTTGGTGCATTTTGAGGGGGTGGGAAGTGGCATGCTGTCAATGGGGAGCTTCAGTCCTGATCAGAAAAGAAGAGGTCTTGTCTGGCTGTACTGATGTTTGTGTGAGTCCCGAGAGTTCTACGTGCTGCATACCTTTACTACTGGTTGAACCTGTCAATAAGAAAGCAACTGCTACATCTGCGGACCTGGGACAGACACCTTCAGGTCTCTGGACACATCGGGCTGGGCTGCAGCATCAGGGCAGGAGGAATCCCTAGACTGGTCTCAGAGATGCTGGAAGGGGCGGCCATTTATAGCATCCCTTAGCATAAATGGTGAAAGAGGGTTCCATAATAGATACTCAATACTAAGGTTTTCTTGGTGAGTCAGGAGTTACTGAGGTATGTGCATCTCAAAGTTGAGAAAACTCTGCTGGGAAAAATACCGCTATCTCCTTTTTCTGTTTTATTCTGTGCTGCTGACCATTAGTAGAGACAGAATAAACATGTATTTATTACAGTAACTTGACTCATGTGGCTACTTTTACAAAACCAGGGTGCTGTGGAATATTTAAGTCAAAAAATGCGTAGTTTGCCTTAAATCTAAGAGAAGTGAAGGAGACAGTTTATAAATTTGGGGATATAAGCCTTAACAGGGGTTTCTTGGCCTCGTTCTGTATCTGAGGCATTTCAGTGTGGCTTTCATGACTTCACATTCCAAAGTGTAATTCATTCTCCAGTATTATTCATGATTCTGCAATGTCTTGGGAATTCTGCAATATTGTCATATCAAAATTAAACTTCTGACATTCTCATGGATGGATCGCTGAAGTTCGTCTGCCTCTGCCCTGAACCCTGTTCCTGCATTTAAATCCTAAGGAGACAGGAAATAGGCAGTTTTATTTGGGATGAAGATCATAGGAATTATCTTTTTTTGTTGTTTTTTTTTTTTTTTTTTTTAATAAACCAACAGCTTAATTTAATGAATAATACTGGGTTTCAGAGCTTCATTCATAACCCCCAACCTGCTATGTGACAGTAAGCATGTCACTTAACCAACGTGTCCTACTTTCACCATCTGTAAAACACTTTGGAAAGTCATGGAAAACTGAATCATAGGTCTTTTCCATCTCTGTTAGGTCATCCAACTGTTCATCTGCCAGTAGAAGATTGTTTCCTATATCCACCAGTGTTTTTCCAGTGTGGATTCTGTCCTCTAAGTGTGGTTGGGCTTCCACTAGTACCTTTGGGAGCTGATTTTGCAGAGTTCTAGATCTCCCTGTCAGGAAGCTCTTCTGACATTCACAAAAAGAAGTTGTTGTTGTTGTTGTTAATTTAACTAAGTTCTGTTACTTTTTTCCCCATTACTAGATAGTTGTTTACAGTTTTAAGACATATGCAATTCATGCAACACCTTAAAAGTTTAGATAAATTGCAAGTCTCAGTAAGGTATCTTATCTATAGAAAGAAGAAAAACAAAAGGTTTTGAGATGCAAGGTATGACCTTCTATTAGAATATGAGCTACTTGGTTCTTCCTGTAATTATATCTAAGGAGGTGTACAGACTGCTCCAGAGTTAGGACAGAAAAGGGATAGAATATGGAATGTAACAGTGGTGTTAAAATGAAGGTGTTGGAATAGGTATCAAGGATGGTTAAGCAGGGGAAAGAAGAAATTAACAAATAAAATATAGTTGTTGAACATGAAAGCTATCAGAATAACTAAGTTACTTTATACAGAGTTTTAACTTTTCAAAATGTGTGGAAATTATTTAGGTCCTGCATAAGAGTAGTTAAACTGCTTTTAAAATGGCCATCTGGGAAATAGCTGGTATGTAACATGATTTTTTGTTGCACTGCCCTAGGAGGAAAATAATATTCAATTAATTCAGTTGATGAGGTTAATAAAGCATTTTGTAATACAACCTACATAAAGCATGTGTCTTAAAATAGTGAGAAATCTGTTGTGGGGGCATCTTTTGTAAAATATTCAGCTTTTAACAAAATCCACTTGTCCGGGATTTTCATTCCTCTATTTCAGCTGCCAGTGGAAATGCTTAAGTCCAAGAATGCAAACTGCATGTGTAGTCAGTCTCTTTAGAAAAGACATAATATTTTTTTCATCTCAGCTTCATTTTCAATGTCTTAAATTTATATATTCACATGTGTTGATAAGTTCTGATATAACTTCAGAGTCTAAGATAAGTCGGGAATTTAAAACCTTCCAAAGTTTATTTGTAGTAAAACAATATGGGCAGTTGAAATATTTCTGCAAATAAAACCAGCCTACTGCATACTTTGCTGCTGAAAAATCCCTCTTGCCTTCAGCAGTAGTATATACAGTTAGATTAGGTATAAGGTAATGTTTTGGAAAGGTCAATATAAATGTAGTGTTACATACACACCAAAAAAGTCTCCATATAACAAACTGGTTTTCTTCCTTTAAGAGATTAGGGAGGTGCTATGGTTAGAATGTTTATGAGGAAGGTGAACTTTAGAAAGATTTCATAAAGTCTGATCATAAGAAGAATAAACTTATCTTTCATTACAGGAAATAAAACCAGATGAAATTACCAGACTTGCTCTTAGGACAGAAGTTAATTTTGAAAGTGTCTGCAGAAAGGTAAGACTTGCTGGTTTTTGTTTTCCTTCCCCTGCTTCTGTTAGTGTGAAAAGATGCATATGTGAGTGCAAGTACATGGATTTGGCACAGTGTGTTCTGTTTGTTGTGTTGTATCTTCATTGTAGATCTTCCTTTTCTGAGGAAGTTTATCCACTGGGACATACTTACAGAAGAATGAATATCTGTCTAGTACAAGTGACTTGTCATTAGTCTGGTGAGCTGGTCCCTAGTAATTGGAACAGAATACCAGGAAGCATGTTAGTGATTTCTTAGTATTTATAAATAGATTTGTTTTGTTTATATAGTATATATACATGATTCAATTAGTGTAAATAATCTAAGTAAGCTTTCAACAACAGTTGGTAAAAGGCTCTCAATACTTTTAGATGCAGAGAGAAGTTTCCACATGTAAACAAAACATAACAAACATTAGCTTGAAATAAAGGTGGAATTCTAACACCCCTGTGGCTCATTCGTTTCAGTGTAATGTTTCTCTTGAAGCCTGCTGATGCTATAGTATCAGATATTAATTCTCTAGCTAGTGATGTCTGTAAGAGATTAAATGAGGACATAAAAGTGGGAAGATGCTTGTTGGAATAAGCAGCTGAGGTTGAGAGCAGTACCATTTTAAAGGACATACTGCATTAGTGATGCCAGAAAGCAATTCTGAATTTAAAAATGTCAATACATGAAGTTTTGTGGTTTTTTTCACTTTATTCTAAATTCCTATGGGTGGTCCACTGAGGAAGTCTGAAACATAAAATGTTTATAGTACACAGGGTAAGTTTTAATGTAGAATTGGGTCATTTACTCCTGTAATGGCATCATTCGTTTGTAATACAACCGTGCTGTTGCATATTATAGTCATGAGTGATGTAGTTCGGCTATTAGCATAGTGTGCAGCAAGTTTTTCAATATTCCATGTCAGCAAAATCAAGTTAATAGGAAAATATCATAGGAATTTGGTATTTCTGGAGCAGTGTTTGGGTAGAAGTGTCTTAACTGTTTTTTCCTTCTCTTAATGATAGAAAAGGGTAAGGAAAAGGTCACATACACACTGACATGAAGCTAAAAAGCATTCTTCTTTTAAATTTATTTGATCAGGATTTTCCAGTGTGAAGATGAGGTAATCAGAAACTGTCATATTAGAAATGGTTCAGACGTGAGGATTTTGAATGTGTGAGGACACGTGGAGAGGGATTTCATTCTTGAAGAGGGATGCTAAATTCAAGCAGTGACATTTTGTCACTTACCATAGTAGATTCTTCTGCCAAGACTGCAAATGCATGACGCTTATACTGATTTTATAAAGTGTTGGAGCACCAAAATTAGATAATTTATGTTATTTTTTTAAAGGAATTTATAGGTTTACAGTTGGAATTTTATTTTCTAAGAGGGCAATTTTATTGACAAGGATGCTGAAAGAATATAGTTTATCTTACTGGTTTATTTCACCCCATTATTTGTATATATTCATAGTCACTACTTATGGTGTGCTTCTCATATTTACTTAAAGTCTTAAAATAGGCTTTAATTTGGCTTTAGTTCTTGAAAACGTTTAATGAAAGCATCTTCATGGAATTGTTTCGGGATTTTGGTCTTTGTTGTTTCTGTTACTTTCTGTTGCTGGTCCCGTTTTTCAGAGGAATGGAATTCTGTTAATCTCACTTTGTAGTGGATAGAACTTACATTTCAAATCAAGCTGATGGATGAATGCTGATGCTTTTTTAAACCCATAGAAGGTTTTAACCTCCTCGCTGCAGTAGAAAAATATGTACAATCAATTATTTCAGTACTGTTGACAAGTGGTGGCTGTGCCATCATAACTTCATTGGTTGCTTTTGGTTGGCTATAGTGTTTCCCCAACTAAAAAAGGCATCCCTTCTGTGCTTAACCAGGAGTTAATTTTCCAGTATTTTATTTCTTATTTTCCCACAGTTAGTTATTAAACATACAATAAAAAAAAATTTTGATTTTCTATCCCTAGCAATATTCTGTAGTCTCATGAAATACAGACCACACTGTTTACCTTTTCATTAACTCAAGTTTCAAAATATTTGAAGGAAAACATCCTGTGGCTGTTTTCATTTTCAGAATAGGTTTGTTTTCATTGACAAAAGGCAATCTGCTTTTAATTCACTGTGGAATGCTGAATATTAGTTTTGTATAGTGGTCATGTAGTCAAGATACTTTTTTAATTGCTTCTGCTGAGATTTTATGTTCCATTACTGTTTCCCCAACATTTTTCAGAGTAAGTTAAGCACACTTTTCTATTTGAAAAGAGTTTGCATATATTTCAGTTAAGTACAATAAAATTGTGCTAAGTGGCAATTTACTGTGAGTTCCTATGATTTAGCTGTCAGTACAGCTGTATTGATAATAAGCAGATCAGATTTATGTAGTTGCAGGGGGAGTTGGCAAGAGTCACCAGCCCTTTGACACAAGACTTTTTATAAAAGCATTACAAGAAGCAGCAGGTGAACAGTTCTTCATGCACATCTGGTGAAATATTTTTAATCCATTTGAATATTGCTGCAGCTGGCACCATTGTTACCAACAGGTGATAAATTGTAAAAATTGTAATAAATGTTACCATGCAGCTTTGACCAGGCTTTATATTGTTGGTTATATTTACAGCTGTTGAGAAACAGAAGCTGTATTTTCTAGGTTTTCTCCAAGTCCTCGTGAACTTTCTGTACCACATTGTGCATTGTCTGCCACAAATATATTTGACAGACATTAGTAAAATTAGAAAAACATGACATAGAGCTCATATTTTAAACTCGTATTTGCAGTTGTGATGGCATTTTGAACTGTTGCACACAGCATATATTCCTGAACTGTTATGGGAAGCTTGGTTCATGAGTGTTGTGCTCCAGGACACTGAAGTTATAAATTGGAACCTAATCCTAATAATGCTGTTCATTACAAGCAGAAAGCTGAATCGAGAACTGACAAAATCTTAACTGTTATCTTCAACTTGTTGCTAACATAGATTCATGGTAATTCGGATAGGTGAAGATAGGCAGGCTAGATAAATTAATATGCATGAATGTTTTTCCAGTATTAGAAAACTATGTGTATAATCTGGGCGGTTTCCTCTGGAAAAGAGGACATTGGTCCACCTGCAAATACCTTTTTCATAACCACAGTTAGTTTTGTTGCCTTTGCTAACAGATATTGACTAAGTTATTGTAGCATCTCATTTAGCTTTTCTTCCAGTAAGTCTTTGGTGTATAGCACGAGAAAAAAATCTCTGTGTTTTAAACACTTGAGAATGACAGAATTTCTCATAATGGAACTCTGCTACAAGCAGCGATATGTCATCTTGCCTTAAGTCAAAATACTTACTTTTTCTAATGAATAAAGTTTATATGTTTCAAAATTCAGCAACTGTCTGATTTGGGGGAGCAGGGTTGAAATGGAAATTAACTATTGTATTTTACTTTGAGTGAAGAATAGAGTACCAATAGACATTATTATCAGAGACTGAATTGAGCCCATGCTTCTGACTTGCAGAAATACCAACAAGCATTCACAGATGATAAATACTACCTATATTTTTGGCTTCCAGATGCAATCCTCACATAACCTTAGGAGCATAGTATTCCCTTCTTTTACACTGACCTTTAATCTGTGGTCCTTGAGAAGAATGCCACTTTACCCTGTTAAGTCTTTTATTTCCATCCATTGCTCAAATCCTGTTGTGTTTAAATCATGCAGATGCTTGTCTGCAAAGAGGATTCTGCGCAGCAGATTTTGAGGTTATTATGGTCCTCAGAGTTTTTTGGGGCCATGCCACATCCCTCTGAAACGCTTGCCACAGTTTCTAAGTGTGTTGAGAAATTTTTTGTAGGCCAGAAATGTAAGTCATTAGTAGCTCCTAGAAGCTTTTTTTCTCCCCCCTAATTTAAGGTCTGGCGAGCTTATTTTGGATTGCTTCATGTACAGGAACCAACTTTGTCTTGTTTGGAATTTAAAAGGAATTCAAAGACTTTAGAAATAGAATCTCAGGCGGCTCATGCACAGCCATAGGGAGACATGCCAGGATTTGTCTGAGCAACTGGGTACACAGTATGAGTTTGATCATTTAAAATCTAAGCTGCCTGATGAGGACAACTTGGCTTAACATGATTTTGGAGGGTTGACATTAGTGCTGTGTGGCTTCTGGTTCAGATATTTTTAACAGATGCCCAAAGACTGATACATTATAGTTAGAAGTTCTGGGGTGAGCGAACTTAGTATCTATGGCACTTTACCTATATGGCTTAAATGAACTTGGGATAGGGGAACCAACCAAAATACTAACGGGAATATGAAAAGGTTTTCTGTGATTTATCAAACAAGACTTTCACAGATGCACATGTGAGAAGACCCTGTTTCCCAGACTTCTTGAATTCACTGGATGTCTGGTGTGGGACTAAGGAAGTCGTTGGGCAAAAAGGACAGGAGAAAAAGGTAGAAAGATGTTTCTGGCCAGGGCAGACAGGAAGAAGAAGGACGAAGTTACAGGGCTAAATATGTATTAACTTAATTTCTTTCAAAAGTGTGTTTGAATCACATTATCAAAATACTATTTCTCAGACTCATGTCCTTTTTAAATTATGCAGATGATGGCCTTAGATTAGTCCATGAATTCACAGCCTTTCTCTCATCAGTAACCAAAAAAGGATCAAGGGTGGAGAAGTCACAATGCTAGTCTTGGTTTTGTTCTTCTTTCTAGATTTATACTGAATGCATGTTTCACACCAACAGTATGTGGAAGGCAATTTATGAAAGGCTGCTAGCTATGAGGCTTTAATTAACAGTGAGTAATTAATTGGAGCAGCAGTTTTACTGCTGGATGGATAGATGGATACAAGACAGCGTCCTTGCTGAAGGAATACACAAGACATTTTTCTACTGAATACACTTATTTATTAGGGAAATTTTAAACTTAATACTCCTACTACTTTTGAACTGTGTGGCAGGAAAAGAAAGATGTAATTTCTGAATCAAGTAGAATTTTTGAGTAAACACATCTGCATCTACAGAGGAACAGTCATATCTGTATTTCCTAATTTTGAAAAATATAAAGGTTTGTCTTTTATCTGACAATCCTAAATCTACGCTTGTGATCTTTGCCTTCATTTATTTTGAAAATGTACTTTCTAGTGGAAAATATCTAAAAAAACCCCTCTGTATGCACTGTAGATTTAATCTGAGGAAATGCACTAAATCATAAAAAGGGCCCCTAAAAAGGGTCGTTTGCATTTTAATTGAAGACTTGCTGTTAGCTTCAAAGGCTTTGGATCAGGCACAAAATACTTGCTGTCTTTCGTTTGGGGTTTGGAGGATTTTTCCACAACCTCCTCCCTTCTCTCCCCAGCCCTCCTGAAGAATTCTACTGACAACACAAACATACTAATTAGGATAGATGTTATTACTAATGTAAAACTTCTGTTTCTGTTGTTAGTGCCTTTAATAGTAGATTATTATGTACATGGCTTTTTAACATTGCTTATGGAAATATTTTGTTTGCAGTACATAAACCATAGGGACAAGACTACTGTATGAATCAATTTTCTTTGTAATACTGATGTTATATAGTCCATAAGCTTTGTATAATATGCTTATCATTAATACTTTGCAATTTTGTGATTTGATTTTGGCTGCGTGGGGGCAAATGGCTGGTGGTTTTGAGGAACCCAGGTAAAACTTCATTCTCTCTCTAAATTCTGGTTGTTACACTCTGATGATTTAATAGCCTACCTGGATTTCATGTACAATCTCCGTCTCACTTCCCCTCCCCCTTCTCTGTAAGTATTAATTATTGGAAACATTGTTGTCTTACTTACTTTTGCTCCAGAAGGAATGTATTGTCTTACTGGGTACATGGATGTTTCTATTCTCCAACAACGTGTTTATGCTGAAAATAATAATATTCAGTTTATTTTCCTACATGTTGTAATGTTGCCTTCTCCTCTTATTTCAGTATGAAACAATAGATACTCATTTGCATATTAGATGCTAGATAGACTTTTCTCTCTGTAAGAAATGCATCTGTCAACATGTTGCATTTCTTGGAAATGAGTTGCATTAATTTAATAGTATGATTTCGTGCATCACGGACTGTAATTGTCTTGGTGCTGGGTATCAGTGTTACAGAGTTGAATTTGTTTTGTCCTTAGTATTTTGACTCAGTTTGAATTGAAGTTACAGTAAATGTATGAAGCCACTGAGAATTTTCCATGTCAAACACCAGATGTTAGTGTTAAACAGGAATGTCTGTGGTCTTCCTAAGACTACTGAGGAAGTGAAGAATTTTGCATTCATTGATGAACATCACATTCAGGTGTAAATACTTTCTCTGTGTGACTGATAGTTCTTTGTTTTCTTTTCCTGAAAGTTCCTCACCTTCCAAATTTGATCACTTGAACTCCAAGGTGTTTAGCATGGCTTTTATGTATACCAGGCTATGTTTTAGAACCTCGAATCCATTACTGTGGCTGCAACTGAAGTTTTATGTCAGTATAAAACTATGTCGATTTTTGGCACACGTGTCTCCAGTCTCCTCCCCACCTACTTTGCTGTGCAATTGTCCATCTGTCTGCTAGCCAAGCCAGTGTGAGTCCCTCCCCAGGCTTCCAGTGGGAGAGTACAGGGTTGTAGTAGGTTCTGTCCGTCTCACTCCCACCTTTGGTTAGCCACTCCTTCCCTCCACCACACTCCTTCCTTACTGTCTCTGGAATAATTTGTAGATCTCTTCAGTTGCCCCTCCTCGTTCAAACTAGGCTGCCATACACACTCCACTGTAGTGCCACTGTTTGAGAGCAAGGAGGTAGACTAGACCAAGGTTAGCTTCATCTTCAACATCAGAGTAGCAATTGCAATGAGCTCAGTTTAACTACAGCTTTGATTTTGTTCATTCTGGAAGGAGTCGTCTTTTAAGTTCAGTATCTAAATAAACTGCTAGTAACTTTGGCAGTGTTTCACAGAGAAATTGTTTATCTCTGATACAAAAGGGCTGTCTCCTTTCAAATTTTAAATTGCTAGTCCAGGAATCTTTCTACCACTCATTTGCATTCCTGTGAGGCTGTATTTCTTAATTGTGTTGCCTGGCTGAACTGTTCAAGTTTGTTAAAGTACAAGGGCTAGACAAGGCTCAGACTCAGAAGTGGTGTGATTGCCTTTGATTTTAATATACTCATTTCACTTGTTTGATGTGCCAGACCAGAATGTGGGCAAGCATATTATTGGTAGTAAAGCTCAGAGGAAGTTGAAGTTGATTCACATTTTTGTGAGTGATATTTGGCTTGGATCCCCAGGTAATTGAGACACAATGAATGCGCTTGTGAGGGTATAACGGATGAAAAGCTCAGTGGGAAGAGCAGGACTTTTAGAGTCAGATATGCCTGTGGTAGTGATGTTGTGATGCATGGTGCTGCACATGCACATGGCTGTACTCCTTCAGTCCCAGAAAGCTTTATGTCACAGCACTCACAAAAGACAAGCAACTCACAACTTTCATTCCTATTTTAAATGAGTATTTGAGTGATGTGTGATCAGTATCTTACTGGATATGAGCTGTCATGGGAATAATAGAGGAAAACATTAGAAGTAGTCTTGTTCCTGTGCTTTCCTTGAAGAAAGTACAGGAAAAGTGGCATAACAAGAGGTTCTCAAGGTACTGTGGTTGATTTGGCAACTTTCTGGTTTGGTTTGGTTTTTGTTGTTTTGTTGGTTTTTTCTTAAATAAAAAAAGGCCAAGTTACTGATGTCCACAATCTCCTTCTCCAGAATATTGTCCAGACTCACATACAATGCCTATGAGGCAGCATATCAATGCCTGGACTAGTGTAGGGTATAAAAATTAGACACTTAGGTATTTGTAGTACGTTTGGGGCCAGGAAAAGCTGGACATGAAGGATGACATGCAGCATAATGAAAATTGCACTGGGCTCTCAGCCCTGAAAATTTTAAAGGGCTTAAAGGAATATTTAAAAGCATGGGGAAGGTTGTATGCATGGAGGAACACCAAATTAACAATAACATGACACACAGGGAGCATAGGGTTACTTTTCAGGATGTCTCTTATAGCCCAAGTACAGAACAGCTTGATCCAGTAAGTAATGAAGGTAAATGAGACTGTCTACAGTGACGATTGACACCTCCAACCTAAGCCACAGGGAAAGAGTGTAAATTACTAATGCTTCCATATTAACCCTTCCACCAAGAACAATAATGGAGGGAAACTAGAATTCCTGACATGTATCATCATCACAGATAATACAGATACCCTCCTTCCACCAGGTCTTCAAGATACTTAATGCAATTTACTATCTTTGCAGGGATAATGGGATGTGATGTACGCTCATGAGAGCGGTACTTTTCTGTGAAGCACTGTAGTTTAACAGCTCAAAGGTATTACCAGAAAAGGAAAGCGCTCAGAAGTGTTTTGAATGGAAGTTCCAACTGTCACAAAACTTCTACACCAGTAATGTACTAAAGGCCCCAGTGAGAATGGTAGTGGTGAATAGAAAACATTCAATGAGACTAGAGAAGCTACACATTTAGGACAGATAATAGGAGTCAGTGTTTTCAGTTATTCTTAATTCTTTTGGGTGCTAAAGACAGAATCTTTATCTTTTATGTATCCATAGGGAAAGTAATCAGTTTGTAAAGTTGATCCGCATGGAGGAGCAGGGAGATAGATGTGCTCAATCGAATGTCAAAGCAAAATGTTTCCTCTGTCTTGTCATCTGTCTGTAAATCCACTGAGAATTGATACTCATTGAGCAATTTCAACCAAGGTTCCTGTAGCTGGTTTTAAGAGCATTAACTTCTAGCAGGAAGGCTTTTTTTTGTGTGTGTATGTGAGCAATAAAGATCAGTGTACCCTGGAGGGAAAAATGGCCATAGTTTATTGCCTCTTAATCTTGTTTTGAGAAGCACAATAGAGGTGGCAATCTATGATAGTGTGCCAAGTGAATGCACTGCTATCTAGAAGAAAAGTGCAAGGAGAGAGAACATAAGGTAGATTTTACATGAATTTAAACATTCTTTTGGTTGCTCGCTTAGAGAACTTTAAATGTTAAGATGTCTTTAATGTTATATAAACAAGTGTGATTACTTATGTTAAAGACTAACAGTTCCTTGTCATTATTAACTGGAAAAGCTCTTTCTGTGTATTTGCTTTGTAGTGTGACTCAGAATTGCATTGCAAAATCTGACATTCCTGATATTTCTAAAAATGAAAAACAGCTGCGGCTGTCTTATTCTCCTTTTATTTTTACAAATGAAACTCTATCAGTTTTTCTTTATATATAATGTAAAAATAAAGTACAATATCATTCTGATTTCTTCCCATCTGTCCTATCCAGATAAGTTTTTAAAGTGCCCAACTCAGTAGTAAGAAATTGGTATTTATAAAAATGTAAAAAAAAAAAAAAAAAAGAAGTTATGTAATTAGTGGACTCTTTCAGCTCATTATGAAGCCCATCAGTCTGTTGTTAAGACTGGAAAACTAGAAGAAAACTGCTAGAGACACCATTGCTTGAACTTTTAAAAACTTAACTGTAAAAGGAGAAAAATTAGATGTTCCTGAATTACTGGAATTCTGTTTAAAAAAAGTTCTCATATATTGGGATGCCAATGAATGTAGCTGCTACCACCATCCACATGAAAAGGTTATAGCTTGGTAAAATGACAGCATAAGTTTACAGCACATTGCACCTCTCTGGCAATATTGGTAGGTAAGACAAAGTATGGGAAACTGGAGGTAACTAGTGACTTAGTGGAAATATAACAACATTACATTTCAAGTGGTGACGATCTAGTTTTCCTTGTGTTTGGAATTCGAATAACTGCCAAATGATTGGAGTGGTTCAGTGGTTACACATTAGGAAAACTCTACATGCCAGAGTTAAGAAATATTAATGTAGTAGCCTAGAAGATGCCCAAGAGCCTCTAAACATAAAGGTTCTGTGTGCCATATAGTGAAATACCTGCTATAAAATCTGAACACCCAGGATTTCCATCTTTTACATCCATTCTCTGCTGATGTGCTCAAGTAATACCAGGGCTTACATATGTATCTGATGTGTGTTTATCATTAGAGTAGGTCTCGAATGCATTAAGTCAATAGACTTAATGATGGAAAATCTACATTTTGGTGCCAAAGAACTGGCATGTTTATCTCTGATGTTTTAATAGTTTTTCAGTGAACTGAATTTGTATTTCCATTGTCTTTTTCAGAAAAAGTCTGAAAGATGTATATATTAAAAAAAAAAAAAAATCTGTTTTCAATCATGCACACAAATTGCAGTGTGGTATGCCAAGTAATGCTGTCTTGTTTTGAGTAGCATATTATAACATGGCCTAACCCTAGGTAGTGTGTGCAGTGCTTGTGAAGTCTTTTAAGTCATCTGTGCCTCCAAACCCCTGGCTCTCATATTTGGTTCCTTCAACAGTGCTTTGAACAGAAATACGTCTCTCCTGAGAGTTTTATCTGAAGATATTAACCTGACAATACTTTAGTTATACATAGGTGTGTTCCGTGGTGGTAATGCTTGTAAATGCAAAGGTCTGAGCAAGACTGGGTTTGTCCACAGGGATAATTTTTTTTCCTTTATATTATGAGTTATCTGAAAAATACCTGATTAAATTGGTGGTTGTTTTTCAAACGTTAGCTAGTTTTGAAGCATTACATCTGTTTCAAATTTGAAGAACTCAACTACATCTACTTTCTCTGCTATAAACTTAAGTTCATATGTGCTTATACTTACCGTGCAGTATCAGGCTGCATCTGACAAGTTACAGTTTGAGGTTTAAGCATCTGTTTTAAAGTGAAATATTGTAAGGATGTCTCAAGATTACATCCCTGATAGTTGGGTACAGAGTTTTGTAGCATATTGACGTCATAGGGAGAGTGGTGGATATCTCAGTTCTGAAACTTCTTTGGTTCATCCAAGACAGAATATTTTAAACTTTTTGGCCCATTATAATAGTTTTAATAATACAGAGCTCATCCCTGTATCACACCAATTTAGTTGCTACCATGAGCTCCACTCAATCTTTGGACAAGCCCATGGTGCACAGCTGAATCATGGGAGTTCAGATGCATTCAGGTTAAAGGGAAGTCAGAGAACTCTGTCTACTGCTTGGTTTACAGCACTGCCTGAGTGTTGTTGGTCTCTTTTGTGTTTCTGCTCTCTTTTCTGTAACAAATAAGTACAAATAGTCAATTTTAATTTCTTTTTTCTATAAAATGGTTTTGTCAGATTTCATTTTGGTATTACCCAGCTTAACTCTCTATTCAGAGTTAATAAACAACTGCCTGTTCTAATTTTTCAGACCCTCATTCTAGTGGCCAGTTACAAGAAATGATCTCTCAACTTCACTTTTTTGTACAAGTCAGTTGTGGTTTCAGATCTTATATATAGTTGGTGTCAAAATAATTTGTATATGATGTTTCCTCCAAATTTCATTATCTTCTGTTAAGACTACGTGAATTTCGTGGCAAAGAACTTTCTCTGTCTCACAGCTACTACCTGTTATCCAAAATGTATTTTGTTTCTGCTACCCCTGAAGTACATCTTTTGTTTCAGGGTTTCTATTTCATCTTATTTTGCTTTCCAGTTTAATTTGCCAATATGATTGTCTCTTGGCTTTTTTGGGTTGGAATGTTTGCTTGGTTTTCTTATGTGGAGTTTGAGTGGAGTTTTTTAGTGCCATCTGTTTTACTATGCTGTCCCCCAAAATTGTTTATGCAGTTTGGCAAGATGCATATATTTTATAGCGATACTGTGTCTCAGCTGTTCAGATGTCAAAATACATGAAAGGCATATATTTCATAGAAAGCTATATATTAAAAAAACCCAAAAAATACGTAGCCTTTATACTGCTATATTTTATGTGTTTGATTTTACATTTGTATAAGCCAGAACTGCATGTATTTTATCCTGGTCAATTGTTTTGGATGTACAATTTAAATTATGTAATATTTTTAATTGCTGATATTTCTAAATATTTTTTTTAGACCCTAATTTAGGAAGCACTCGCCTCACAGCTATTTTCCACTTGGGATTTGTCCACATTTGTTTGTAGCATAAAGTAATGTTCAACATGCCCCAGGTTTTCTTAAAGGCCAGCAGTGGTTTCAGTGTTGGTATGAATTAGGCCATCACAACTGGGGGAGGAGTCAACACAGTGCTCACTTTATGTCCTCTTTCATAACCTTAAGAAGTTGTTTGGTTATTTCTTTTAGTATGTGCATTGTTTGTGTGGAATGCCAGATTGAGAGGATTATAGACATATAGCCTTACTAGCCTTGCAAAAACTGAAGATGACTTAGAAGCATTTTAAATTTCTTACAATCTTACTGTTTCCACTTACACCTAGAGTTGACCCTGTTCTCCGTAAGGAAATAATTAAGAATTTATGCCTACTTTAATCTTGACTTTTTCATTCTGACGTTTCTTTATTGAAACAACCATAGGAATTGGGTTTTTTGTATAAAGAGAAGAAGGAAAGAACTGTAGAAGATTAAGTACGTAATTTGTACTTGGACAGGTCTGGGTTTTATGCCAGGCTCTGCTGTAGATCACTCTGGTAGTCTGGGATGAAACACTCCATTTTTCTTTGACCATTTCCGAATCTGAAAAATAAGCATTTACTTCACACTTCTTTGCTTGGCTAAATTAATTGTGACAGGTTAGTCTAAAGAAACTCTGTTGACTCTTTTATACTCATATTAAATATGGTCATCTAACACTTGCAGCGTGCTAGGCTTTTTAAAGAGCCTGTAAACTTCTTAAAATGCTTGGATAGTAAGAATTTTTTATCATGCATGTAGTAAAGAACAGCAAATAATCTATTTTTGCTTGAATCTGTGACCTATTTTGGAACTCTTATTTTAAAAGAAGAGGAGGAATGATAGAAACATGTTTATACGTGAGACTTCTTTTTGATAAAAGACAAGCCAAAAGACAAGACAATGTGGAAATAAACTTGAATCTAAGTGAGCAAATCTACTGGGAAAAGGATAGCTTTGGTCCAGACATTCAAATAAAATTAGAGCACTGTAAGTACCTTGAAAGTATTTAGAAGAATCTCGTGCTTCCCTGATGCTGGATTCAAGAGTCTGTGGTAGGCAGATGAGTTGAGTCAGTGCTGCTGCCAGCAACGCAAGCTCAGATAGATTTTCCAGACTTCTGCCTTCTACTAGGTGCAGCTCTATATATGAGCAAAAAGATTGTCCATGTTGGCATGTATGCCATGTTGCCATGGGTCTTCAGTTTCATAATGTTCTTCATAATGTTTGTGTCTTGGGTTTGCATGGCAAGATTTTGGTAGAGGGGTTGGCTATTATGGGTGGTTTCTGTGAGAAGCTGCTGTAAGCTTTCCCTGTGCCTGATGGAGCCAATGCCAGCTGGCTCCAGGAGGGACCCACCACTGGCCAAGCCCTTCAGCGATGGTGGCAGCACCTCTGGAATGATAGTGCTGAAAAGGAATGGGGGAGAATGCACAGGAGCAATTGCAGCCAGGGAAGAGAGGAGTGACTGTGTGGGAGAAAGAGCCGTGAAAAAGGAGGGGAGGAGGTAGGCAGGCACTGGAGCTGAGGAGGGAGCAGCAGAGACAATGTGTGGTGAACTGACCAACAGCCCCCCATTCCCTATCTCCCTGTGCCACTGGGGTGGAGGAGGTAGAGAAAATGGCAAGTGAAGTTGAACCTGGGAAGAAGGGAGGGGTGGAGGGAAGGTGTTTCAAGATTTAGTTTTTAGTTCTCATTACCCTATTCTTATTTGATTGGCAATAAATTATATTAATACTTCCCCAAGCTAAGCCTGTTTTTCCCATTGTAGTAATTGATTAGTGATCTTTCCCTGTCCTTATCTCATCCCACGAATCTTTCATTCTTCTGCTGAGGAGGGGAGTGATAAAGCAGCTTCACTGGGCACCTGGCATCCAGCCAACATTGACCCACCACGGCTTTCAAGATGAATAAAGTAAATATCCAAATACTTCCATGATTGAATTACCATGATAAAGGAAAACAATGTAAATTAATATAAACTGTGGCAAGCATTGAAAAGAATAATAAAAAAGTTTACTTCGTGTATCTTGATGTTTTGTAAGAAATTGTTCGGTTTTAATTTTGTAGTTCCATCACAGAACGTTGTCTTGATGAGCTTTTGCAAAGGTTTTAGATCTGTTAAGACTTTTTTTTAACTTCAAATGGAAATTTTTCATCAACCTATTTTAAAAATTGTATATCATCCAATTAAAAAAAAATTCCTGCTGAAACTTGGACAATTTCCTGAGATCCATAAAGAATTGATTTCTGTAAGAACTTCTCACCTGTCATGCTATTAAGCTTTTATAACTTCTGCTTCATAACACTTGCATGATCATTTTGGTGTTATGTTGAAAATTGTTAAAGCTTGAGTGAAAACAAAGTAATAGTTTATTATAAAAATGACAGGTTTTGGCAGATGATGAGTAAATAATTTGTCATCATTAATGTGAGACACAGCAACCAACCCTTGCTGTCAGGAGCTGAGACAGCAATGCTGCCATTAACAGTTACATCCCATACCAAAATCTTCACCACGTCTGATGGCCACAAGTCACGTGTATGTCTTACAGACATAAAGCAAGAGCGAGAACTAGCTGCATTTCACAGTCAGAAAGTAGCTTCTCTCAAGTATCATTCCAAAGTAGTATGAGGTCATGGTATGGACTTGGGTGGCAGCCGTGGTTTGGCACCTTCAACCACCCTGTGACTTCACATTAATCACATCTGCTGTTATGAAGGACAGCTGTGACTAGTTAGAGTTTTGTAAAGAATGTGTGGATTAACAGGTTTTCTAGTTGTTTGTTGGTTTTTTGCTTTTTTTTAATAGAGAGCTCTTCTCTTAAGCTGCTGTAAGGGGTACTGCAATGACATCTTGTTTTGGCCCAGAATTAGGTGTTATTTTGTCCATGCTTAATCTGGTTAGTATTGTCTGTGCTTTTTTTTT
>VWZT01011803.1:88324-104347 GCA_013397055.1 Pachycephala philippinensis
TGGGGCAGCGCCAAAGTATGCAAAGGAAAAATGCTATTAGCTCATCAGCGCTGGAGAGACTAGAAACGGGGTGGCGGGGAGGGGGAAGGGGCCGCTGGCGAGAGAGGAAACATGTTTCTGGAAAATGTGCTGGCCGGCACATCTCCCGGGCTGAAGCAGCTGCTGGTGACCTTCGCCTCAGCTCTGAGTAACAGTCAGATCCCCTTAACGACCTCTTAATTAGGAGAAAACCTCGATCAAATAAACTCTTGACTATTGACTTTTGGGTTTTGTGCATATGAGTCACACGAGAAATATATTGGCGATGGTCCTCCCGGAGTAAGTTTTCATTGAAAAGTGAAATTTCACATGGGAGAGGCTTAGCCCCGTCACCAGAACAAATAAACCTAGTTCGGGTAGTGTCTCCCCAAAACTGTGCTGGGGAAGAGGAGCAGGCTGTGGCCCTAAAGCCTCTACCTTCCTTTCTGCTTTTACAAGAGTTCATCAAAGCTGTGTTTTGATAAGTACAATCACCCAGCAAGGCAAATGAATTAAGGTCCATGGATGTCAGCCAAAACTTCTTTTGGGTGTATTTTTCCAAGGGCTGTTTGCTTATGAATCCTTGCAAAGGAATTGAGGAGAATACACACAAGTTCTCCTTCACCAAAAGTTTGGTGGTGAGGATATTTAAGTGAATCCTGTCAATGACGATCAACCTGGGCTGCAGGTTTTCACCTTGCTCAGGTAAATTCAAGGCAACCTCGGACCGCTGCCAGCTTCCCCATGTCAGGTTAACAGTCCACATGTTACTGGCCAGGTGGATATTTGCCACTGGATTTTGATGTTCTTGATACAGTTCTCCTGTCATTTGTTGGGCTGTAGTTTATTTTAATTGCATATTACTTTAAATGGTGCAAGTTAATAATTGAAAACCAGCAAAATGTGGTCCCATATTGTGGCCGGGATGGATGGTGAATGCTGATTTACACTGCTATAGCATTATTAGTTATAGTGCTCGTCTTTAAAGTACTTCCACCACCCTGAAATCAGTGGTGCTACCCTGCGTATCAAAGGCCCCCCAGTGGACATGATGGCCTAAAGATGCCAACCTAGAAACAGAGACTAGACAGGAGTAAGGGAATAAATGTGGTTATTTATTTGAAAGGCCTTCAGAGGTACACCCTGGGCAGGCCAAAGGCTACACCCAAGGTGGACGACGAGTCACGAGTTCTTCACACTTTTATAGGTTTGGTCCATTTGCATATCAACCCAATTTCACCAATTAAACTTTAGCTAATGATGTAATTTCCCCTCAGCTTGCTCCCCTTCTCAAGATGCTGGTTTACACATTTTGGGCCTAGGACAGTCTGGGTGTCCTTGGAGAGCAGCCTGGAGAGGCTTTGTTATGTCTATCTTAGCATGAGAGAACAGCAACTAACACGCTAGAAGAGACTTCAGAATTACACACTAGGAATGCAGAATTTGAAAATCATAAAAGCTAAAACGTAAGACATCAGACACGGGGGTCATTGGCTCTGACCAGCACCAGGCACTGGCCACGCCAGCCTTGCTTGCCCTGCTCTAACCATAAAAATGGTCAGTCTGGAGAGCACTGAGGAGCACAGGGCAGGTGTGCTCCAAAGACAGCAAAGTCTTCTTGCTTGAGAACGTACCCAGTAGCCACGCGGGTGCTTGTTACCATTGCTAGCCAGCAGCAGGCTGGGGAGCATCTGCAGGACCGGGTCCCCAAGGAGAACAGTAACCAGTGTCTTTCCACAAGTGGGTTGTATATACTAGTTTGGGCCGTCTGCTGCAGAGGTGGTTGGGTTTGGATTCTCTTATTCATTGTATTTGCAGGCTGTTCATCCCCTGTGATCTTTCTCATTGTGGCTTTGAAAATATTACTCTCCATTTAAGGGTTTGCCTGGAACAATCAGTGACTAAGACTGAGTAAAACGGAAAGGTTGAAGATAGGGAAAATGCAACACTGAAGGAATGAAGTTTCTGTCTTTTTAATCTTCCTCTAAATCTTACTAATGTTACAAACAGCAGGTTGTTGCCCAATGTGTGATATTAGACAATGTTTCCACACAGTGGGATTCCAGCTATTTTTTCTTATGCCTGATTAAGTTGCCATTTTTCATGAAACCGAAGAAAGCATATTTGAGGCTGGTATTCTCACCCATCTGTCAGCCATTCACACTGTTTGCCATTTTTTCGATAGCAAAAGTGTCATTTGTTAGTTAATTTAGGGTTCATAATGCCTGAAAAGCACTATTAGCATCCCTAGAGAGTCGTGTCCTTCACTTAGTCCGTTTAACTATTGTCCTCTCCTCACAGGTTGCCTGATTACATCAGGTTTTTACATGATGGGTCTGAATAGGCCATCAAAAACTCTGGCACCTGAGGTGTGGAGGTGGAGATTTCTGCAAGGCTTTAGGAAGACACATAAGCAAGTCAGGTACTGTGACTGCTTTAAAACTGCCCTAAAAACTGACAAGCGCTCTGGTATTAAACTTTCTCATGAGGTTGACACAGCTTCTTTGTAAAATCCAGTTCTGATACTGACCACAGTTAATTTAGTTACTTAAGCATTTGCCTACCCCTTTCTTTTTTGTCTGGAATGGCTGGTATGCCTGGGTACTTGTTGCACTGGGGATTTCGATTTCTGCCACCTACAAAAATAACTACAGTCTATATCAACTGAGAAATAAAATCTCCCTTCACTAAAAAAATGATGCCAATTAAAGCAGATGTCAGCAAGTAATTGCAGTAATGTCTCAAAATCTGGTATCAGGTGGTAACTTACATTCAAATTTAATTGTAAGGTTGTTGCAGTCCTCATTCAGATGTTACAAATAGAAAAATGTCTTCAATGGCATGAGTAGCATTTGGAGTTACTCTAATGTGTACACTACTGCTAAACTGCTAATTCAGTTATGAATCTTGCAAATGGGAAAATATTAACCTGTTCACCAGCAAAAATATCCCAAACAGAACGAACGCTATCTGAATCTGGCATGTTTTAATATATGTCCTAAGACAGACATTTTAAGGTTCTTTAATCTTACTATTTGATATGTGTACGAAAAAAGTATGATAGTGTAGAAAAGGGGAAGCAATTTTAAATGGCAGTTTACATCAATCACATTTTTTGTTACTTCTAATATTATTTTTAAAATATCAGTTCTGTAGTTATGGGTTGGATAATTTGTGTTTTTGTTTAGTCATAAACTGGTATGCTTAGCTAGAGTCACACACATGAAGCAAGAAATAAAAATAATTTTATAAAATCCTAACAGGAAACTATACAAACTTAGTATGTGTTAAATATATTTGTAAACTGATATTTTTTCCTTTGGGATTGAAGTGTTGTTTGTTGAGGAGTCAATACAAGAAAAATCTTGAAAAATCTTGTCGGTTTGAGCTTTTTCTAGCTGGGAAAAATTCAGTATATTCATCTGATTTATGCCTGAATGGACAAAGAACTTACTCAGATTCTTCTGTTTTTATGAACACTGAGCTGCAACCAGATTATTAAAATTTATCTTATTTTGTAGATCTTATTTATAATACTTTTTATAAATTGCCATTTTTTAAATTCAAATTTTAAAAATTGTGGAATTTCGTTGCACACCAGAACACTGTGGATTTTTCTGAAGAATATTTTACAGAAGGCCCAGGTATCTTTATTTAGGAAGTCCATTGGATTATAAGGTTCCTAATTATAATGAATTCCCCTTAACAATTGGAATGCAGATGTAAAGGCATTCTTTACAGTATGTGAACTTTACTAGAAACTAAGAACACTGAGCATTTTCAGATTCAGGTCTGCAATGAGATTTTTTTTAACAAACCAACTTAATTAGAGACAAGGGTTATAGACTTTTTTTTGACATCAGTAGTCTTTAGAGCAGACAGCTATTATTTTTACAAAAGTTAGTCTTCTAGTTAAATTTAGCTCCCCTTTGTATGTCTGATTTTGAAGTCTCTAATCAGGCAACTTTCCACTACCATAAGTAAAATGCAAAAGTAAACTTTCAGACTTTTTTCCTGCTCTGAATTTACAAAAGAACAAATAGATTTTTGTTGATTCAATGAACTCGTCAATTTGTCAAAAAAAAAGAACATTATTAGAATTTTATCAGCAGGTAACATCCTTAATTCAAAATTAACAGCCAAAATGCCACCTGTCCCTTACCTAATATTTTAGGTTTATCTATCTGCATTACAATACTAGTTTGTGGTTGCTTTGTTTTATACACCATAGATGGAACTGTTGAATTGCAAATACCTGCACCAGATGAAGTAAATTAATCGAACTTGTCTGTCTCTTCAGGATCTGACAATTTGATCAGGAAAAGCAGCTACAGGACCTGAGACAGCTGTTGCTCTTTTCTTGTGTGGTGAGGGCTGAAGATGAAGCCTTCTGATACCAGTGGATTTTTTGTTAAATCAGAGGTTTGCAATGAGGTTTTAATAGCAGTATTTTTTAAGGCTAGAGTATTGATGTGTTGCTAAAGCTGAACATGAGTGGTTTCACAGGATGCAGTTACATGGTTTCTTTCTTGAATGTAGGTTTTAAAAGAGGACAGTGAACATTAAACAAAAAGCCTTTCACTTCTTGAATTTATAGTGTGTTTCATCTCTGTATTTTTTTTCTAACTTTCCTGTTTGTTTTCTGTCTTCCAAGATTTCTATAAAAGTGAGATTTCTAAAAATGTGAGATAAATAGATAAATATGCAGTTACTGAAAATTCAATCAGAGATTTGAAAATCCACCAAAGCTTTTTCTTGTCTTATACGTCAGCATCTGTAAGGAAAACTTCCCTAACTATCGTCTATGTAGTATTCATTGCAACGGTATGGACGTTGTCTGATGACACATACAAAGGAACAGAAATCCAAGACGCTCAAAGTAAAGAGCCCATTATCTGCGCATTAACACCTGTGATAGGTACTTGAGCTAGCTTCTTTTAGCAAGCTGAATAAAATTCAAATTAGATTAGTACAGAGTATGTGTAAACAGTGCTTTATTGCTTAAGGGGTTCAGTCCTTTATTGTCTCCACAAGCTGAACACGTGCTAAAGGACCGCCCACTATCTCACACACAAACACCTAATTTTATTGAAACTTGTGAATACTGAGGAGAGGTTGCTGTGAAAAACACAAACTGGCTGAACAGTTCTGTACACAGGCACATCTTTGTGTGGCAGTGCTCCGAAACGAGCCTTCCCTTCTGCATATTTTGCACAAAAGCAAGAAAACCCATCCAGTAAGTCCAAGCTGAGGAAGGCTTGAGAGAACAATTAGTTTTGAATTGAGACATTCACCAGGTTGAGATTATGAACATTATGTATAAAAGGAGAGAAATGGATAGCTTTCCAAATCCGTAATTTTCCTTCCATCTTCGGCAGGGTATAAGTCCCTGTAAATCATTCACAAAGAGGAACACTCCCCAACATAACATAAGAGAAGAACATGTCAGCAGAAATTTTGGAACATGGTTTTACTATGCATCTCATCAAAAACTCTCCTAAATATCTGGATGTGATAGTTGTTTTCATAGCATCCTTGTCTTCATAAGCATCCCTAAATTTGCGTGGCCATCACAGAGACAGGTAATTTTATTTGTGGAACTTCAATATCTGGTGGAAAAATGCCAGAGAAAACCCCTGTTTCAAATCCCAAGGCGAATTTTCAAAACTGACATTAGAAAGAAATGTGGTGTTATACTGACAAGGCTCAGTTAAAACAGCTATCAGTATCGCCCTTCATAATGCAAATGTGAATGCATAAAAAGTGGGACACTGATGAAGGTAAATAAAGAACTGGCAGAGGAACTCATGTGTCTAGGATTTTAATTGTCTGCTACTTTGTTTTCACTGGGGAATATGTACACAGTAAAAAACAAGCCACCCCCTGCGCCTTCGCATTGGAGAGAATGTCTAGAGGTATCAAGGACATTAGAAAGTTTGCAGTCTGCATTCAAAAAGAAATTAGCGTAGAATAGAAACAGCTGAATGGTACAACTTCTCCAAAGTGAAATCTGCTTCTAACAGAACACAGAAACCCGACAAAAGTTTTCTGATAAGAGAGGCAGGTTCTGACTTGTGAGTTATGTTAGCCAAGCTCCTATAGAAAAACAGTATTGTTTAGGAATCTCTCCCTCCTAGATATCTACAGCAGTGCTTTGCTGTATCTGATGTCAAAATGGAAATACCTGATCAGGAGGCAGGATGTTATCTAAAATAAATATCTCATATTTGCAACTCAGTCTTGGCTCCCAACGTGGTATTGGCAAGCAAATGTTTGATATTATTAACACCTATTGGTTCTATTTTGCTTATCAGACAGCTACGTTCAGAAAGTTTTGTACATAAACCCTGAAAAAGGTTTTCTGTGTGGATTACATAAACATACCTGGTGCATCCTCCTGGATGATCTGTCAAGCCATGTGGATGACAGGGAGCTCATTAGAGGCAGCCAACCTGGCTTCACCAAGGGCAAAACCCAAAGAGTTGCCATCAACAGCTCAGTGTCCAAATGGTGATCAGTAACAAGAGTCCCTCAAGGGCCCATATTTGGTGCTCAATATCTTTATTAATGACACAGACAGTAGGATTGAATGCATCCTCAGGAAGTTTTCTGAGTGGTACAGTTTCCTTTGCTGGCGAGAAGGGGTACAACATGCACTTCCAGCCCAGAATGCCAGCTGGATCCTGGACAATTCTGCTCCTCCGCTCTGTTCTCCTGAGATCCCACCTGGAGTACTGTGTACTGCACTCTCAGGTCCTCAGCACAAGAAAGCTATGGACCTCTTGCAGCGGGCCACAAAAATGATCAGAGGGCTGGAGGACCTGCTTATGAAGACAGGCTGAGAGAGCTGGGGCTGTTCAGCCTAGAGAACAGAAGGCTCCAGGGAGACCATCTAGCAACCTTTTAGTCTATAGAGGCGGCTTATCATAAAGATGGAGGGAGACTTTTTACTGACGCCTGCAGTGACAGAACAAGGAGGANTGCACTCTCAGGTCCTCAGCACAAGAAAGCTATGGACCTCTTGCAGCGGGCCACAAAAATGATCAGAGGGCTGGAGGACCTGCTTATGAAGACAGGCTGAGAGAGCTGGGGCTGTTCAGCCTAGAGAACAGAAGGCTCCAGGGAGACCATCTAGCAACCTTTTAGTCTATAGAGGCGGCTTATCATAAAGATGGAGGGAGACTTTTTACTGACGCCTGCAGTGACAGAACAAGGAGGAACATTTTTAAACTGAAAGCAGGTAGATTTAGGTTAGATACAAGCAAGAAATCTTTTTACAACGCTGGTGATGAGACATATCAAGAGGTTGCCCAGAGAAGCTGTGGATGCCCCATCGGTGAAAGGGTTCAAGGCCAGATTGGATGGGTTTGGAGCAATCTGGTCTAGTGAAGGTGTCCCTGCCCATATCAGGGTGGCTGGAACTAGATGATCTTTGAAGGTCCCCTCCAATCTAAACCATTCTATGATTCTGTGAAAATAAGACATATTTCCAATCCTGAAACAAACCAGCTTACATGTAACAGTAGAGATATGCCAGTTTGCCTGAAGTGATGGTCCGGACTGGTGAGCATTTCTTGGCTTCTGAGCATTTCTTTGTCTAGGCATAACTACTTTAAGAAGATTGAAATAACTATTATCTAATTGAGTAAGTCTTGGGAAAAACTGACTTTATTTATTTACCTTCCTTGTAAGATGAAGAGAACACTAAACCTATTGAGCAATTGTTGGCTGTTCAGATTCTCATCCTATCAAGTACAGGATCTTGGCTCTGTTATCTTCCCTCCTTGCTACTCTTGTTTTTTCCCAATTGTTATGTCCTTTCTCAAGTCAGTTGTAAGCTCCCCAGGGCAGGGACCAAGGCTTCCTATGTGTCAGCTCAGTGATGCTCACAGTAGGGCTCTGAGTCTATTACTTTTGGCCACTGCTGCCATATGAAGAGCAGCCCTGAATACAGAATGCTGCATTGAACAAATGCGACATTTAGAACATGTGAAAACCCTCATGCAGCTGTGTGTGTTATTGAACAGAGTTGACACTCAGCAATTCTGACTCAAATAAAACACCCATGGTGGTTTTCCCTTTGGTCTAAATTTCATCATAATATTTTGTCTTACATACCAATATTATGAACTCTTTTACTATTCTGCTTTATAGTAGATCCTTTTTGAAATACATTCCTAATCTAATCCCTATTTTCATCCACACGTAATTATCAGATTTCACTTTAGATATTCTCAGTGATTGGGGAAATTATTTGAAGTAAAACATCACGTCATGCAGTTAGCTTGAAAGGAATGTTTATAAAAATATGTTGAAGGTATATTAGGGCAATTACTGTAATATTTGCTTTACCAACTAAAAGTCGAAGAAAAGCGTATACTTAGAAAGAACTTGTTTGACTTTAACGAGCTGAAATAAAGTTGATGTTAAATACTTTTTTCCCTCACAGTGAACAGACTTAAGCAGCTCCCAACTGAAGACCATTCTTTGCAGGCAAGCTTGGAACCTGTCATGGTAGGCCAAGCTGATTTCACTAGGTTTATCCTGAGTTGAAGCCTCACACAGTAATTGATTTAAACTGCTCTTATGTGTGTCGTTTCAAAGCATTCAAGATTATCTCAACATTCGATGTCATGTAGTCAAAGAGAAATTTCTGTGAAAAGAGGTACTTTATTCAAAAGTGTGTACATTCAGCTCTACACTGTAGTGACAGGCGGCTCCTGCCTTTAACTGGGAAAGCAAAGCCCCTTCTCCATCTCTCCAGCTGACTTGTCTCCCTGTGTTATGTCTGGGTGGTATGACAGCCTCAGGTGAGGCACTGGGCTGACACTGCTAATTGGGCCCAAGGAAAGGACAGGCAATGGGCTGAGGGAGTGCACAGACAGCAGCATTCTGACTTCTCTGTAGCTTGGAAAGCACTGGGGAAAAGCTGTGGTTTCACACAGTGGCTGGTTTTCTATGAGTTATCTGTGTGGTGACATGGGAGCAGGATGTGAGGACATGAGATGGGGAAAACCAGGAACAATTATCCTTACTTATCCTCCCCAATAAATCTACAGTTAGACCCACAGTGCTTTTTCTTTTGGTCTAATTTTACCACGGTAATTTCTTTCTGTACTTGCTCTTGTTTAACAAAACTTTCTGTATGCATCTATCTATATAACATTGTGTCTAGGTACAAGTACAATTTCCCTGCATAGCTTGAACAAAATCAAATTCCTGGATCTACATAGACCATCAAAAAACCCCAGATACAATCCTAACCTGGAGGAGATTATATACTTTTGATCACCTCCATCCTTTGCTATGGGGAACTTAGGAGGGGGGCAGCTGTTCTGCATCATGGTGTGTCTTACCAGTCGTAGTATGACAGACTACACCTTCCAGCACAACAGTCTGAAAGGGCTGCAGAAAGGTGTGCCTGCTCTGAAGTTTTCTGCTTTTCCAAGTGGAGGTTTCTGTGCCTTCTCCCGTGAAGTTGTTGTTCAGGAAGCCAGAAAGAGTTTTTCCAAAGAGTCACAAGGAATCAATAACGAATACAAAAATCTTGACTTAGTGGCATTGTTCTACTCACTGTCGTGGACCTCTCGAGGAATGAAGAGCAGAGACTACAGAAACTGCTATAGGGCTGCTGTAGGAACCATAAAAGCAGAAGAGACCATGTAGAATGACAGAACCTGATTAAGCATGGACAAGTTTAAGAAGCAAAGATGCTGCTTGAGGAGAATAAAGTTTACTGAATGGTTCCAGAAGCAGATGCTTCCCCCACAGACATGAAAGGAATACAGTATGTCTGGATTCCCTTTAAAAGTTTTGTGGATAATACTGAGTTCTAGTGAACAAGTCTTGTGAAAATTAATTGAGTTACACCAGAGTGAGACTTTGCAGCTGAGAGTAGAGCATTTAACATGTTTTTATGTGTCCTGTGACAGACTTTTTCATGAATGAAAATTCCTTCAAGTGTTGTATTTTCCATATGTATTTCAGAGAATCAGAAAATCACAGAATATGCTGAGTTGGAAGGGACCCATTAGGATCATCAAATCTAACACCTGGTCTTGCACAGGACACCCCAAGAGTCACACCATGTGCCTGAGAGCATTGTCTGTCCAAACCTGAACTCTTGAACTCTGTCAGGCTGGTGCTGTGTACTTCTCTGGGGAGCCTGTTCCAGTGCCCAGCCACCTCTGGGTGAAGAACCTTTTCCTGATATCCAACCTAAACCTCCCCTGACACAACTTCAGGCCATTCCCTTGGGTCCTGTCACTGTCACCACAGAGCAGAGATCAGTGCCTGCCCCTCCTCTTCCCCTCACAAGGAGTTGTAACTGCAGTGAGGTCTCCCCTCAGTCTCCTCTTCTCCAGACTGAACAGACCAAGTGCCCTCAGCCACTCCTCACACGGCTTCCCCTCAGGGCCCTTCACCATCCTCGTGCCCTCCTTTGGACACTCTCTGACAGCTCAATGTCTTTCTTATATTGTGGTGACCAAAACTATTTATTGTAGGTCTGGCTTGGATTTTTCTTCTCATTAAAATTACAATGGTTACTAGCACAATTCTGTTGTAAAACTTTGGTTAATTAAAGTTTGAACGTATAGGAAGTTGAACCAGAGCACAATCTAAAAGCCCTGAGTTAAGAAGGGCAAGGTACTGTATTTCTCAAACTACTACTTGCCTGTCCATCATTACTGCACTGGCCTTGCAGGTTAGTATTTGCCAAAGACCAAAAAACAGCAATAAGCAACTTTGGTTTGCAGAATGTCACGAAAGATTCAAAAGCATATTACAGAAATCTCTCCCATGACTGATCTTTGCACGAGGAAGAGCATGTTAACTCTGTTGAAGTAGTGTAAATGAGCAGTGTTGGACAGAAAGAAAATGAAACATTCTTTTATAGAAATCCCTGGGGAAATCTGTAAGTAAGATTATATGTGTTAGAATTTGGATTTACAGAATTTTAAAGCCAAGAAGGACCTGTACAGTCTGATGTTATGCATAACACAGGCAATGGAATTTCACCCAGTAATTTCTGCATAAAGATCATAATTAGTCTCTGAGCTAAGATACCTTTTTTAGAAAGACAGTCTTGGATTAAAGAGGTCAAATGATAGAGAGCATACCACATCCCAAAGTCAGCTGATGCAATACTTTTTTCTCTTCCCTGCAAAACAAAATGAAACAAACAAACAAACAAGCAAAAAAAACCCCAATGCCTTGTTTATAATTTGAACATCTCCTCTGAAGCTGTCATTTAGGACAGCACCTGTACTAAGAGAACATCTCTTAACAAAAGCATGAATGAAAATGTTTTAAGCATGAAAAGTATTGACTAGAAAACTAAGAAAAAGAAAGCAAAGTTTTGTTTACTGTTCTTGTTCACTCATCTTTATAAGGTCCCTCACTTTTCCCTCCTGGCTGCTTGCTTCATGAGGGAGGATCAGGGTTAAGCTGAAGAGCTCCTGCAGCTTTGAAACACCTTCTGCAATGACCCCTGCTGTTATCTGGCCTTTGGAGTGACTGTCCTTCCCTGGGTTTCTAACTGAGAAAGGGGCAAGTTGCTGTAAAGGAGCAGTTTTGGGTGCAGCCTCTGGTGTGCTGAAAATGTATTTATCTAACTTTACATTCTTCCTGCCAAATGATGGAGTGCTACTGTGCTGAAAAAACCACTGGTAGGTGTCAGCAGGGAGGAAGACATCTACTTACCCCCCAGAAGCATTTTGGAAAGTTTTCGTATCCATGCCCCTGAAGACAGATGTCTTTTTCCCAAGGAGTCATCAAACACAGTAATTAGGAGAAATTGTTAAGTCTTCTCTTTGTTACATGGCTTTTGCTTGCTGAACACTGGGATCAGAATGAGTACTGCATCACTTGAAAAATTCAAATTCCTTCACCATTCAAAATTTATATTCAGAACACATGATCATACCTGGAGTTTATAAAGCTACATGTAGGATCCACATTGTAGTCAAAAGGCACACTGGGTGAAGGGACCTCCCAAAAAAAGCCTCGTACTGGGCGACCACAGGGCTCCACATACTCAGTCTTACATCATGATTTGCAGCTTTTGCCCAGGTTTAAAAGATGTCAGGTAAACTATATCCCATACCTGCAGAAACTGGCTAGGTTCCTTTCTCTGGGGTCAAAAGATAGCAGACAGAGGCCAGAAACAAGGGAGACATTTCTACTGCAGTTAGTGTGGCCCAGGCAATCCTGTTTTGCCTATCCAGTCCCACTGAGTCCTGTGCACCCAGGACTGTCTGCTGCACCTCCACCTCTGTGTGATGAAACCCTTACCAAAAAGTACTTCTCCCAAAAATCCTGAAAATAAAAATAGAGATTACTGGTACATTCTTTCCTGTTCTTTTGAATCACTGGTGGCTGTATAGCATCTGGAGAGCATCTCTTATCTCGAGGTTTTAAACTACCATTGAGAAAAATTTGCCTTCATTTTTATTTTTCTCCCTGTGGCAGCACCCCAATTGTAAAAGCAATTCTCTCATAAACAATAGATTTCGTCCTTTTGAAGAATATAAGATTTAATTCAATCATTTTCTGTGACCAAAAAAATGGTCATATTGTTATTCATATCACATGAAATCACGTTTTTATAAACAGATATTTTAAATGTTGGAAGGATGTTCCAAGCAGTGAGCAAATTGTGTAGGTTAAGCGTGAGAAAACAATATCCTGGCGAAGCATGAACTCAACTCATTTGAACCCATAAAAAACTAAGCACTGAGGTTAAACCATAAAATGTGGTGGGCAGTTTCTCACTGCAGTAAACCACTAGACTATTAGGTATGCAGGCAATATGTGTTTGTTTGCTCCCGTGGATACTGAAAGTATTCTGAATTCCTCAGGACTTTAAATATTATGTTATAAAATATTAAACCAATGCCTTTAGGACAAAAACAGAATCCAGCACATGCCACCTAAATTACTAAGGTTGAAAAATAAAAAATCAGGACTCAAGCTTCTGAAGAATTATTTTTTTGGTGGAACATATTTCCACTTCAGCTATAAAAAACCTCCAGTTTAAACCCCTGCACTTGTTTATACCTGAGAATAATGATGTACCTTATTCATTTGCTTTTGGAGAGGGTTATTTTTGTTTCTGCTGAAGCAACTTCTTTTTTTTTTTTTTNCCATCTTTGAAGTTAACAGTTACCCTGTCTTCTTAAAGGGAGTATCCTGTTAAAGAAAACTAAGAAAATTATATGCCTCAATCCAGCAGGACAATTTATTGTTGTTTATGTCTGCAGTGGACTTAACAGCAACACATAGAGCAGCAAGCATTTTTTTTCCTGGGGAAACCAAACAAATGCTGTCCTCCTTTTGTTAATGAACACACAGATTTTTCAGAGTTCACCAAAAGTTAAACCTCCTGAAAGAGACTAAAATGAACTAAATAGGTTTCTTAAAAGGAGTATGTGCTGGGAAAGAAGCAACTCAAGAGTGCATTCATGTGAAGACTGTTGTGAAAGCCATTTCTTAGAACAGATCTTTTTCAATGGGTTTTCCACTTCTAACTGCTGATTGTTGGGGTGGAGTTTTTTTGTTGTTTTCTAATGCAAATTTCTGTGGCAATAATTCTGGGAATTTTTCCAGTTAAACACATTCTTTCATTTAGTGCAAGAGGAAATTCTCAGCAGCAATTCTGAACTGTTTTTTATTTCAGCAAGATGGATGAGGAAACCTTTGTTTTGTTTTGAGAGACCCTTAGACCTATTGTGTGCAATGCGGTAACATTTAACCCCAGAACTGCAGCTTCTTCAGAGCCAGTGATGGTGCAAATAAATATTTATCCCTTGGTAAAAAAGAAAAAAATGGCATACCATTCAGTAACTTGGGCCTTTCTAGCTGTCAGCAATATTCTGTGTGCTCATTGCCCTCTTCTGGTTTCCTCTGGTAATTTTTCAGGTTTAATATATCTAAAATGGGTTTCGCGAGAACATTAAGCACTCCCTGGACAGATTTTTTGCCTTTGCCAGTCGAAGGTATCACTTGTGAACACATTTTCTCAGGTAGCACAATTCTCCTCACCAGTGTGCAGGCACCAGGCTCAGAGGTTTCACTGGGGTCACACCTGTGAGCTCTTTGCTCCCCACTCTGCTGCAGCAGCTGTCTGCAATGCCTACTTAGGGCCATGCACACAATCCTTGAATTTTTTTCTAAACAAAGCTTTTGGTGACATCCTGCCTTAAATACTTGCAACAAAAGGAGGCTGTTGTGAGATAATAGATCACTACAGGTAGGGATTCCTCAGAGGGCAGGGTGTACATTTCTCCATGAAACACATGAAGCCCAGTTTCAGCAGCTTGCTCAGGTCAGTGCTCAGGCAGGTGCTGAATATCTCCAGGGATGAAGATCCCACTTGCTTTCTGGGCCCGTTCAAGTGTTTCACAACCCTTGCAGTAGGTAATTTTTCTTAACATTAAACTTCCTACGTTTTAATTTGATGATGTTGTTCCTTAGAATAGGACCTTTCATTTCATAGAGGAGAAAGCTGATGTTTTCAGAGGAACAATGGAGATTAAAAGTAATGACTGGTGCATAGAAGGGGAATGGGGAGATATTTTTTTAGTACTCAAAAATATGACCATTGCCAAGTTTACATTAAAATAGGTTTTTTTCACTAGCAAATAATTACCTTGTGACCTTACTACTTCTGAGTAATGTAAAGGGCACAATGCTATCTTATTTATACACATATTTCTTTTGTGTGTGTGTGTACTTTACGCATGCGTGTATGCATATATAAAATATACAGTACATTTCATTTAGAAAGTTATTCTCTGACCTGCTCTCCTATTTCTGTGAAATGAGAATGCTGAAGTAGTAAAAGAGACTTTGAAGGCCCACACCCAAGGGAAGACTCTCCCAGCCACTGAAGTGAGCAAGCCAGGTGTCTCGCAAGGGCAGCTTCATAGGGGTCACATCAGCAAACCTAGACTGAGACGTGGCAGTGAGTCATCCCAGATTTTCCTCCTTTGAATGACAAGACCCTGTGTTTTGTAATGCAAAATCAGCATTTTTAATTTATCAACTCCCCAGTTATTTGCTCTGTTAGCAAGCCTGCATTAAGATCTACAATTATTTAAGCAGTTTTAGATCTCACAAAGTCGTACTCTCTCACAAACATTGCAGATGTAGTGTTGCTGTGAAAGCCAAAATATTGGGACATTCTTGAAACTTCACTTTTCCTTTAGCTATGTTATTTATTAATCTACATTTGAAGATAATTCCATTCAGATCCCAAACTGTCCAGGAGGTATGCTGGTGGTTCCAAGACCTCCCAGGAGTAAGAAAAGTCTTTAACTTCTGATGGGATGTGACTTTAAACTGGCTGTTTAGACTAAAGAATTTGTCTAAAATAACTTCATAGTGCTCCCAAAATAATCTGTCTGCCAGATTTAACAGACATTCTGGTAGGTTTTAGTGGAAATGTCCACATCCTGGAATCTGGCTTTTATATAACATGGTAACACTAGAAGGGGTTAGAACTCTTGCTTGTCCTACAGCTAAAGATACACAGTGACTATTAGCATACTAGCCACAAGGCACCATACCCTGTGTTGTTCTAGGTAGATCCATAGCCAGAGTACAAAAGAGGCTGTATCATGTGCCACGTAGAGGGAGTGGTTATCTAAGGCACATCAGTGTCTCTGAGTTCAAGGTGAGAGAGTCTTGTAGTTTAACTTGAAAATAAAGAGCTATTTCAACAGTGGTTACACGCAGATTATTCATTATGTGTCTACGTACTTCAGAAGAATCCAAATCCGTGACAAACTACATGACTCGTAAGGAGATCTAATGCATGAAAATTATTAGAAAGGTGTTACTTTGTCTTTCCTTTAGTAATCTTCATGTTTGTCCAGGAGTACACCCAGCTCCAGATCCTCTTAAACACCTCCAGGGATGGCGACTCCACCACCTCCCTGGGCAACATATTCCAGTGCTTGACCACCTTAACAGGGAAAGATTTTTTCTGATATCTAATCTGAA
>VWZT01011807.1:8704-24254 GCA_013397055.1 Pachycephala philippinensis
GGGAGCGCGGCGCGCGGCCCGGAAAGGCAGCGGCAGCGGCCGGAAGCGGCGTGCGCGGCAGTGCGCGTGCGCCCGGGCAGGGGCTGAGGCTGCCGCGGGACGGGCGGAGCGGGGCCGGGCCCGCAACCCGCAGCGGGCGCTGGGGACTGCTCGGGGTACAGCGGTGCCGCTGAAAGGATGAACAGCAACCCCCAGGGCGGGGCGGTCTCGGGGTCGGACGTGCTCGAATCTGTTCCTGACCTCCACCGTCGCCTGCGCTTGGTCGTGCCAGGCAGGGTTTGCTGCTGGTAGTGGGCCTCAGGGTTCCAGCTGCATCATGTAACAGAATGAAAAGTAATTCTAGCGTGTACTTGCATACAAAAGTATGGCACATTTCTGTTTGGTTTTTTTGTGTTTGTTTGTTTGTTTGTTTTGGAGTGGGGAGGGAGAAGCTTCTTGAGACTTCTCAGTCAAAAGTCTGAGACCACAGACGCAACCACACCATATCCTGGCTAGAAATAGTTGGAACCGTTTAAACGGCATTCGGAGTCAGTGCTGAGAACTGCAGTACTGCAGCCCTGTATAAATTTCTGTTCCTGGGATTTCTAGAAGCAGCTGCAGAAGGTTCTTGGGTTTCCCTCCTGAGCCCCATCTCATATATCATAATTTTCCAAACTTAACGTCGCAGATTTCTTATTTGAAGTGTACTTTGTCTGCTGACCGCAGAGGTTCTCAGTGTTAATAAACTGTGTGATACACTGTTGCTTTTGTGTCTTGCTGCAGAAACAAGAAGTATATTGTAGTAGGTCATAGCCTAATAGCTGTTAGATCTGGCAATAGTATTGCATACGTGGACATCTACATCTGCCTTCAGGCATGTCCTGAATTATGCACCACCTTTAGACTTTGGGTTTCACCCGGTTTCTTCAAGTAATGTATTCATTTTTTTTACATGCATATATTTTTAATATATTACATTTCCAAAAAATAGTAAATCCAAAGACACCTGAGTTCGAAAACCACAGTACCTGGCAGTGCTAATTTAACAAGAACGCTACTGTTCAGTGCAAAGACATGCAGTCATGTGCCGTTCTGACTAGAAACCACCAGAATCAAATGCGCGACCTCGATAAGGTGGGCTATATGACCAGGCAAGAAGCAAATCTACGTCTGTCCATATCCTAACTCAAAGGAAATGGGCAAAAAATACATGTATTTTGTCTTCTTCAAATCATTTTGTAAAAGGAAGTAAAGTGCTAGTGTGGGCTGGAGGTCCTAGAAGATACTGAAATAACTAACAGAGTTTCAGACTTCCGTTTTGCTCTTCTGTAATTTCTCGTTGAAAAGGTGTGTCTCATCAGTTGAGAATTAGTGTATTGTATCTATCAAAAAGTGTTTTATTTTGGGTAATGCTTTTGTTTGTATCAGGATGGTTTCACTTAATGTGTATCAGTAAAAAAAGACCTGAGCTGGAGGGAGATACTTCCAGAAAGAGCAGATTTCATTCACTGCCCTGTATTAAATTACATTAAGTTTAGGGAATAACACTATCTTCTCTTTAAAAGACTGGCCTTTGATCTGCAAGTTAAATTATTCAGTTGTAAAAGTAATGGATGTTGCAATTCAAGCAGTGAAAATAAGATGAAAGTGATGTCAGCACTTCAAACTGTGCCTGTTCCTAAAGGTTTGCAGCAGAGGAAAATGGAGAGGGTGGAGGTGATGTGCATCCCTGCCACCAATCTGTCAGTGCCTCTGAATATGCCACTTTCCTACCCATGTTCTTAGTGCGCCCTTGACATGGACTGATGAACTGCTGTTGCAACCACTCTGTCTGTACTCCTCCTCGATTCTTTGGGATGGTGTAGTTACACTTTGAAGTGCCAGTGGCATCCCAATCCACCTAGACAGAAAACGGATGCCTAGCCCCTGCACCTTCTGTATCAAAAGGAGGTGAGGACTTCAGTCACAGGGGCATTTGCCACCAAAGGACAGAGGACTGTGGAATAAAGGTGAAGTGACTTGTAGGAAGTGGGGACAGCAAGGCTGCTGAAACACAGACTGTCTGGCCAAGGGCATTATCTCCAGAAGAGCTCTCCTCACCAAAGAGCTATCAGAAGCCCAGACCTCCATGAAAGAAAATGCCACAGTGCAGGCTGCCTGCACAAGCAAAGTTCAGGAGCCCAATGCTGTCAGAGAGGGCCTGGAGGTGTAGGAAGGGTGAAGACACGGAGCTCTGTTACTGTCTGTTCTTTCCCTATACTGATGCAATGCTGGAACAACCAAGAGTTACAAGAATGCGTTCCAGCCCAGCACGCATGGCTTCAGGACTGCTCTCTCTGTTCCCTCATTTCCCTACCCCAGTGGAGGATGTCATCCTCATCTATTGCTTTTTGAAGGTTTCTCCTTCTGAGGGGCAGTGCACAGAGGTGGAGGAGTGCGTGAAGCCATTCTTGCCATCACATCTTCAAGGCATTGTCCCGCATCTGAAATGGTAATGAGTATGCTGCTATGAGTATGATTACGTGTGTGTTCTCTATTGTAAAAATGAGCTTAAACATAGTGATTCCAATTTCCTTGAGATTTGTAGGCTTGGTGCTCATAGTCCTGTATCCTTGTGTCTTGTCTTCTCTTTCTCCACGTGGGTGCCAGCCCCACTGCACTTCAGGTTTTGGGGTAAATCTCTGGCTGCTCTTTTCTGCTTTTAGGTTTCTTAGGAAGTGGTGATCATGGGCCTGGCAGATATGGTTTCTAGCCTTGCAATGACATGGAGATTCTCAAGAAAATTCTTTAGCTGGTGGTAGCATACCTTGAGCTATGGATTTTCACAGGGAAATTCTCACAAATCTTCCTGGAACTTAATGGTTCTTTCATCAGCATATCACATTTGATGAGGAAATGACAAATGCCAAGTTCAGTGCCTTAACAATCTATTTTAAGTAATAGTAGCACTACTGCACACATCACAACCTACACATGTATCTTAAAGAGAAGTCAGCTGCAGGGAAATGAAAGAGAAAACCAGTTGAAGTAGATCAAGCTGCAGATCTTTTCAGCAGGGAATCCAGAGATTCTCTTCTGTGTCAGCACAACCCTTTTCGTATGGATGTTCATTACTTGAAAATAGATGCTTCCAAACTTGATCTGGGCTCTCTGATGTGGTCCTAAGTTTTTTTAAGGTGGGAACATTGTCTAGAGTGGCACTTCTCAGAGAACAATTTCTTTAGTATGTCCACTGGAGTCACACTGTCTACCTCTTGCCATGGTGCTGCTTTGAAGAAGGCAAATTGCCTGTGGGTAGATTAAAGGCTCCTTTGCTGTAATGTGGAGTTAAAACTACAGGAGAGCAGAATGTGTCATGCCAGAGATCTTCATGCAGGTTCTCAGAGCCTGGGCAGATCACTGGCTCAGCTTTGCTCTTGTCTGGGGTCCCAGCTGCTCAGGGGTCCCAGCAGCATCCTCTGAGACATGAGGAGTATTTCTGCAGAAAAGCAGCCCCAGAACACTGTGTATCCAAACAGAAGACAACTGGTCAGTGACCTCTGTTCTGATAGGTATTGAGGATATTGCGACACAGGGGTTTTGTTAAGCAGGACCAGGAAGTGCTTGTGAAAGCCTGCAGGTACCAGCAAAAGGTCAGTAATTTTATTTGGAATTCGTGCTATGCAGACCATTTCAGCCAGCGTTGACAGCTTGTTTTGCAACAGCACAGATATTTCAAATAGAATCAGTGAACTACTTGCTACAATCTTGCTGCAGCAACTTTGAACCACTTTTAAGATACCAGTATTAATAAGGCTTTAAATTTTCTGCATGTGAGATTCCTTTTGCACCGTGGGTGGCTGTCTCCCTTCACAGCATCTTAAGGCTACTGGGTTCACACAGACACCAACTGCATGTAGTAGACCTACCCATTGTCCTACTGCAAGGACAGGCTCCTCAGTTTGCAGCTGGGGATACTGGTCCCATGTCGAGGCGTTTGACAGTGAGACATCACAGCACACAGCACTGCAGAGCTTGAGCCCTGTGAACATATTTCCAATATTCCTAGAGCTTCTGACCTTGAGACATTCAAGGGTAAGAATGTGAAGTGAACTCAGAAAATCCAAACTTGTCTGACCATAACTTCATGCAGTGGTCTTTTTCCCCTTTTGTTTCCCTGTAAAACAGGCATGTTAAAAGAAAATAGCTTTTACCACTAGGTGGCATTTAAGGATTGTGTTTGGTGGTTTTTGTGGTTTTGTTGGTGTGGTTTTGCTTTGTGTTTTTTGTTTGTGTTTTGTTTGTTTGTTTTTTTTTTGTTTGGTGTTTTGTTTGGTTTTATTTTTTAATGCCCTGAAACACAGTGTTGAAAATTGCCTAACTAGGCAAAATGGATTGGTAACCTAGTTTCCTTTCTCCCTCCAGCTGCTGGAGACAGTCACTGAAATTGGCTTTTGGCTATTCCTTGAGATGATCTGTTCTAAGGGCTGCCAGCAGACTAAAAGAGCAAGATGTGCCTGTTGCATCTATACGAGTTGGTACCCTAGAGAGTGTGAATCACCTGCTTCTAAGGGACAGCTTCTGTCTACCCTTCTCCTTAGGCATCTCTGCTGCTGGGAGATACCTCTATCCTTAGTGCTGTAGAGTGAACACATACCTTAACAGAGACACCCGAGTTGCTCCAAAGTCACAATGTTCTTTTCTGAACTTGCTGTTGATGCAGAGGAATAAATATGGATGTGCCTTTCTTGCTGTACAAGAGATAACATTGCCTGCATTTTGTCATTACCCCCTGAGCAGCTTGTTTCAAACAGCACATGCACGTCCAGAGTATGTATGAGTCACCATCCACCTGGTGCCAGCAGGGACAGGTCACAGGGACAGCATCAACCTAAACTCTTTGGCTTTGATGCTAACTTTGTTTACATGTTTTATAAAGGCTCTTCAACACTTCTTTTCCCCAGTGGCATAAAGCTTCCAAACATCTGATATCTTTGCTTAGTGATTGCAAATAAACTTTGACAACTTTACTCAGCTGCAAAGGCAAAAACAGATTAATGCAGGTAAAAGTAAAAATGAAGGCTGGTCTCTGAAGACAGCAGAGTTCAATATCTGGGGTTCAGGCTGAAGATCCCAGAAAAAACAACATCTGATGCTAATGATGCCAAAATAGTTGCAGCTAACCATCTCTGCATGCTACATCCCCATCCCAGAAGGATCCTGCTGGCATGACAATCATGGTGGATTTATTAACATGTGTCATGCATGCCCCTTTGTCAGAGCAGCAGCAGGAGAGATAGTTCTTGCTTTTCTTGGGGTATGGTGTTGTGGTGTCCAATGCCTGTCATATGCTTGCACCCAAGGAGCATGCCTTCCCACTCTGCTCTTTCCAAGTACCTGTGTGCAAACCCACTTCATCCACTCCATCTACACTTCTGCACCAGCCCTGCTGACATTTCTCCTGCTCTTCACCCTGGCCTCTGGCAAACCTTAGGCTAACAATGGCCAGGAAACGACATAGAAGTGTGTGGTTTGCCTGCCACTGCCTACAGGGCCGTTCTCTGCCTGTAGCATGCCCCAGAATCAAAGATGACAGTGCTTGTTACAGGAAGAAAAACAGTCACACAGCAGTCACACAGGTCAGTAAAAAGCAGATGACTAAAACCAAGAAAACTGCCTGTGTGGGTTTTTTTATCACTTGATAGCAGGGCAGAAAGTGTGCTCATGTCTCCATGGCTGACCACACAGTAAGAACAACAACAGGGTTTTACACCTGTTTGATCAGCAATGCTTAATAATTGCTACTCATAATACTATAGTGCTTGTAGTATTAATTATTACACATATTTGTGGAAGTTGCAGTATTCCCACTCCCTCTCATCATGCTACAGACTGCATAATTTTTATGTTCTGGTTTTAGTAAAGAATCAAAAGGAACACAGAAATACTGGATGATGTGAAGGCGTGAATTTGGAACATTTAAACAAATTGCTGACAATAAAAAAGCTCTCTTTGAAGGAATTTTTCTTACAAATGCAGTGCTTTTCTGTCTGGGTCATTGTGGGGGAATAAAAAAGCAAAAGAGATAGTTTTGTGAGGGAAAATAGGAAGAAAAGGAAGCAAACTCATCACCGGGTTAATTAAACTTGCAGGTTTCTTCCTGACTCATATTTCATGAGAAATTCTATAGGTGTATTATCTGTTAAAAAGTAGCTGGAGTAGTGATCCCAAAACTGCTGTAGTCATTTATAGCCATGGGCAGATGCATGTAATTATTCATATTGCAACACTAATATGCTGAGGTTCTAATTAAGAATAAATAAGGTGGGACTTGTTTTAATACATATGCCATATGAACTACCTGACATTCCGCTGGAAGCCAGATGACTTATAATGATCTCAATAGATTTATTATCTCAATTGGAGACAAATGGAATTAAATCCAGTTAAAACAAACAAATAAACAAGAAAAATTTTAATATTAATTATTAGATAATTAAATGAGAACGAAATGCAACTCAATATCCAGGCTATCAGTGATTTGGATACAAAGCCAGATTTTTAATTTTTACATATCTTTGGGTTGACATAGGCAATATATTTGATTTTTATCTTGTGTATAGGTCTTGCTGCAAAAATTACCATCTTTTCTATTCTGTGATAAAGTAACATTTAGGATTGTGGAGTTTTAGCTTTTTTCATTCTCGGCAGCCTCTTGAGTCTGATTCATTCCTCACATCCAGAACAGCGGAACAAAAGTTGTGTCAGATAAGCAATGTTCAACATGATATCCTGTTCCCAATTATACCCCTATGATTTTCCTGTGGTTTCTTCTTCTGGGGGCCCATTAGTCCTGGAAGAGAACATTCAGGCTGTAGTATTTTCTGTTTGCAATGTGAAACAGGTCTTTCAGTATAAAATTTAAAACTGTATTTGTGAATATACTGTCAGAATTTGTATCTGCATTTAACTTGTATTTTCATGTCACACACACACATGTGAATCAAAGAGGGTTTAGAGCCTTTATCATGACAAATGCGGAGTTTTCTGAGAAACTCTATTTAAAGGGGCATACCTCATTTCCCCCACATAATCTTCATCAGAAATATTTATATCATTTTCCCAATGTATTCCATCAAGTCCTAACACTGCAAAGAAGACACAATGCATGACTAGGAAGGTTGTGCTCTCAAAGGGACGTGCTGTACTTTGGGTCAATAGCTGAGGTCCAGCTCAACTCCGAAAACACTGCTGACAAGCCAGAGTAGGGAGATGTAGCAGGTGTTTCAGAGGGTTCACTCTGCATGATGGTGAAACTTGTGGTGTCTTTCTTTTCTCACCACTCTGCTTAGTTGGCTTCCCAAACATCAATAAATCACAAAAATCAGTGGGTTTTTTATATCAGCAGAGTTCTGAAAAAGTTATTTTCTTGCTGTGTGTTATAAAAGTGCAGCAAGTAAGCAGGAATGAATCTGCGTTTTGAAAACAGGAAGGCTAGCAGTGAAAATTCCACCAAGACCATGGTCTCAAAGCAGTCCTCAGTTCATATGGCTTTTTGTCTTCCCCAGAAGCTATTACTATGTTTTCTTTCCACATGGAGATTCTTCTTACAAATCAGCTGCTTTGAAACCTTTGGGTTTACCACGCTCTTCTTTTTAATTGGCATCTTAGGGTGAGTATGTAAAGAAATATGTAGGAGAAGGTTGTTCCCAGGTGGTAATGGCTACTTTTCTCTCTGCCAACACAAATACACCGAATTCCTTTGCTAGAATTATCTTGATATTGACTAGCCTACACTGTTTGTTTGCCACTGTATTATTCCTTTAAATTTCTGTTGAGATTTACATGTGCAAATAAACAAGTCACCACAAAATTTCTGTCTAGATTCCCATCAGCTGCAGAGCGTGACAGCTGCATTGTTATTAACCACACCAAAAGTCACTATTTGGACTTCTTGTTCTCACACCACTGTGCCAGTTGCCTGCCCAGTTTTTGAAGAGTATGCGACTGGCTACAAGTGAGACCATCAGAAAGCCAAACTTCTCAATGTTACTGCAGGTTACGTGATCGAGCTACTGAATTAGTGATGACAAACCAGCTTTGAAATAGTAGCAAAACTGAATGAAAGCCTAAATTATATATGAGGCTGCTAGCTTTTTTTCTTTCTCTTTCTCTCCTCTTCCTTGATGCTAGTGTTGCCTGTGCCAAGTCATTCAGCAGTCCTCTTTTTCACTGCAGATGGGGCACAAACACTTCTAGAAGTTGCTATTCATGACCACAACGATGTTCAGAACCCAGCTACTCATGTCAGAAATACTGTCCCAGCATCATAATTCTGGTGCAATCATCTATATTTTTCCTGTGCATGATGAGAAGGTTAAGGAGAGAATTTTAATACTACATTGCCAGTGTAAACTAATCACCTCTACCCTGAGGAACATACTAATAGCTTTTCAGATGAGAGGGGAAAAAAAATCTGCCCTGTGGTAGCTAGATTTGTCAAGATATTTTAACAGCAAACAATTTATCTTTTACCAAAGTAGCCACGAGGGACAGAGAGATAAAAACACTGGATGATTTTGATGTGAAACTGGGCAAGAATTAGGAACTTATTTCAACAGCTATAATGTTGAAATAAATATATTCTCAAGCCATTAAAACTCTCAGAGGGGCTGGATGGCTGCCAGTGGCAAAGGTCTGTGACATTGATACACGCATCCTTGTCTAATAGCTCTTCAGAGAAAACTGGAAAATTTCACAACACAAAAATTCTTCCTTACAATCAAGCATCTCAGACCACTTTGTTCCACGGGGTGGTGAAGTTTCCCCCTGGCCAGTTTGATCCTTTCTCTCTCTCCAGTCTTTTTTATGCCCTTTGAGGTTATGTGAAGGAGCTGGGAGCTGGACTGCCAGGCCTGACTACAGGTGGTTACAGTGAATGGAAAAGATCTTCTCTGAAAGGCTCAGGGCTGATGCCTGCGGCCAGGGGCTAACTTGTTCAAAAGCCATCAGCAGCAGCTGGAAATCTGGGCCCTCAAGCCTGGATTTGGTGAACAAAAACTGCAAGGAAAGTCAGTCCCTCTCACAGGAGTGGAGAACTGACAGAGCAGGTAAAGGCCCCAGCTGCAGCAGTGGCTACATCCTACATGGCCCCAGCCCTCAGCCTCTGCACAGTTCTGTGAGTGCCTCTGGCATCTGCAGAAATTGAATGGGGAAGGGAAAAGCAGCTTCTTGGTGGTTCTGTGCCCCTCCTGCTCTCACCTTGGCATAGTCAGAGGCAAGAGGCACTGGCTCCTCTGCCAGCTGCCCACCACCCCAGGACAAGGGTGGCCAGTAGGGTCCTTTCCTGTGCAGGAGCAGCGGGGCCACAGGTATGGCCAGCATGATGTACAAGTGTGCTGTCCTGGGGAATTGTGCTCAGGAGGGTACCCACATGTGCTTGAATTTATCAGTGTCGATACAAGTGTGCTGTATCACTATTCAGCCCCCCGCCAGCTTCTCCTCAGCTTCTGGACTTACGCAAGCAAGCCTACTCCTTCCCTGCCCTCGCATAGCTGTATGCAAATACTGAAAGCGTGTGAGAGAACTCTTGAGACTCTTGTGCCTTTCCTTCTTGACACCAGTTTTCTTGAGATGTTGTGGTAAAATTTTGAGATTAATGAGATTTTTTTCAGGGATTTCTAACAAAATTTGTACAGGGGGGAGTATTTGAGTACTCATGTGGGCTGCTGTGATACTCTGTCTCTCAGAGAAAAGATCTTGTCATTAGGGTGATGTGCAGCATCTGGTGTGTAGGTTCTGAAGCGTCTGTGGGGAGCCTGTAGGAGACGGTCGGGACAGAGACGAGAGATCTCTGGAGTTGGTCTTAGAGCATGGGGTTTATTGTGAAAGGGCGTGGGTATGAGACCTGCTTGGAGCTGCTAGATGCAGACTGAAGCAGGTCAGAGCAAAAGACGGAGAGAGTAGAAGAGGAGTGGAAGAGGCAGAGCAGAATAGAATAGAATGCAGAATGCAGCATAGAATACAGAATGCAGAATGCTGTGGTTGCCGATTACAATACAATAAATCATCTTCTGTGTTGAATATTCTAATTTCTATTAACCAATCCAGAACATGCTACAAATCCTACTACATTAACATATAGCCTATAAGAATCATCGCATTACCATATGGCGTTGTATTTTAAACCCTAAAAATTACTTTTTGGTTCCTCTGTCACATTAGCAGGGTCTGTTCTGACCCTTGGACTTGTCAGCAAGCAGAGGGCTTTGTTTCATCAAAGGGGGATTACTTTCAGTCGGCCATACCATTGTTTTCCAGTTGTTCAGTAACTGGAGTTTGGTATCTCAAAGCTTGTCTTCATTTCAATCTCGCTTGTAGTTTCCATATTGTCAGCATCTTTTGCTATGTGATCATATTTATAAAGCTTTCCTATTTCATCTCCTCCAACACTGGTGGCCATGAAGAATTGCAGCTCAGACCTGAGCAAGCATGATTTTGTGTTTGGACTCGGGAAATATCTGTTGCTCTTCTTCATCCATCATCTGTGACTAACCCCAGGTTTTATGTAAAGAACTGTAGTTCTCCCTCACTTTTTAACCTCAAAACATTGCAGACCAACCAGGGACTAACTTGCTTTAAATAATTAGCATATTGTTGTATGCATACATTCCAGGTCTTCACTCAAGGAAAACCAAAAAATTACCTTTAGCTGGGATTCAAATCCTTTGGTGACAGATTTAAGGTAGAGCTAGCTCTTGCTGCTGCCTTTAATGTACTTGGATCAGGTCCATGCATGGAAATGTAATTTAACTTGGGCAGGTATCACAGTACCACAGCTGAACCACTCCTAGAACTGGTAACAGACACCCCCAGGGCTAGCAGCGTGCTTTGTAAATAAACCTGCTTGCTAGCAACCACTCTGTAAATCACTAACGCAAGACACACTGTATGGCACAGATAAAGCTTCAGAGGCAGATCTTATAAAGCATCCAGCACACACAAGGAACAGCTGCGATATCCCTTCAGTTGCTCCCCTAACCGGATTAGAAAGCCCATGCTGAAGTATTGAAGACATGTGACAGACTGTGTGTCTGTCTTCTGCCTTTCCCTACTAGTTTAAGCACATTGTGAAAAGTTTTGCATACTTCTCTTCAAAACAGCAGATGAAATATGAAGTTACATGGATCTTATTTCTTTAAGTTATCTCTACACAGAATTGATATGTAAAGGTGGTGATATTCACAAAGGATTGACATTCAGAGTTGTCCTGTGAACAAAATAGAAACTTCTTTAGTATGTAAATACATGGTGATTCTTAAGATACCTCAGAGGTACCTGACTGCAGTGGTTGAAATTATGGTTGTTCTAGTCTGTTCAGAAAAACCTTTTGATCCTGTGAGGTGCTGGTAGACTGCAGTGCAAGCCCATGCTGCTGACAGCATGGTTTTCCAAGGTGATATGAGCTTATTTCACCCCTGTGGGTGAGTCCCAGACCCTGGCCTGTGAGCACAGATGGAACTGCAGCAGCTCTAATGGGTTCACAACAGGGTGAGTCATTTGATAGTCAGGCTTGAATTTTCTATCATAGCCAGAAAATCTGCCATTCACTGATTGAAAGAGGAAAAGAGAAGGCTGGGGCAGGATTTGGAGGGAAAAGGAAGTTCCTGTTTCTATAATCAGTAGCCTTTGGTGTGCAAAGGTCTTCCAGGTCACAAGAAATGAGAAAGAACAGTTCCCCTGAAATGCCCCACAGATGCAGAAGATTGGCAGAAACCCAACAGAACAATATGTGGAAGAACACATCAGTGTTGGGTGAAGGCGTCTAGCTGAGAGAAGGCATACTCTACACATGTAGGGCATGAGCAGTCACTGCACATTTCGTACAAGCCCACACCAGCCAGTGCAAACAGTTCTGTATGTACTAAGTTTACTGAAAACATTTGTTTCCATTATGTAATATTCCAGCTCCAGACTGTTTTTTTTTTTTTCCAAATAAAAATGCAGGGCAGCTTTAAATCCATCTTAAGTATAACTTTTGCAGATCTTTAACTTTCAGTGCTCCATGCAGATGTTATCAGTGCCCCTAACTCATCTTTTTAGCTACTATGGTAATGGGTCATGGTAGTGTTCCACAAGTTACGTATTCTTCCCTATAGCCAAAAATTAACTTTGCTAATAAAATGCTTCATCCTGGAAAATCTGATCAAGTAAATGTTTTTTACCCCAGTGATTACTCTATGAAATCCTTTACAATAAATTTTTTTTAAAATTTAGAGTCTTGGAGGGTTCTTTAGGTGATGTTTTCCCTTGGAATCCATTAAGGCAGCATCTGCACTTTTCTAAGAAGGTTTTCAGGTGAAGTGAACCATAAGATTGCTCCCAAGTAAACATTCATCTCTACCTAGAAATGGCCTCATTACTCAGCGGGTTATGCATTCATTACTGGTTCTCATCTCGAGAGCTTGCAGAGTCACCTGGAGCCTCGTCTAAGTGTTTTAGCACTGGCAAAAATGGGTATTAATGATTGGACCTAATAGGGCCACATTGTAAGGTTTGATTTGAATGCCACTGAGTAACTGGGCCACCTGGAGTTGACCTGCCTGAAAATGTCAGCACAGCATGTGACTATTGAGAGGGTTAGGCACTGCTGTTTCGATTAGTCATTTTATGACTCTGTCCCTAAATCCGTCCATTCAGCCTTTTTTGGGCTTAAAGCCAACCCCAGCTGCTCAGGCTGGGAACTGCCTTCTCTTAGGAAGATTGAAGGAAATGATTTGTGCTGTGTCTATTTGAATCAAAGATCAGCAGGGGAGACTTTCTTCCCATCACAAGTGAATTCAAGGCTGTGGGTGACAGGTAGGCCACCACTGTAGCTTATAATGACTCCAGTTAAATCCCCAGCTGCATATTTTAATTGCAAAGTTTAAATTAGGATATTGTACAAAGAGGGTTCCAGATGTAGGTGTCTTGCTTTCTTAAAATAATCCTTAAAGAGCAGTCATATGCCTAAAGCTCTATGATGTGGTAAAACTTTTCTGTCAAGCCATGACAGGTACCAATGGGCTATGGAGTATTTGAATGCAAATCTGACTCCAACTCTAACACTTAGAAGATGCTGTCTCTTGAGATAGCCATCTCTGGAGTCATCCCTCTTATTCAGAAGTGTAGTTACACACTAAATATAGAGACCAAAATTATAAATAAAGTGAATTTTGTGAAGTGAATGAAGTCAATTGTGGTGAATGATTTCAGAAAAATGTGGAGATTTCCACTTTTCAGCAAAAATATCCATATAGTCTGTGTCTTATTATGGGATTGAAGGATAATTCAAGTCATAAGGGACCTTCAGAGGTCCTTAGAGCAAACTCCTGCCCAGAACAGAGTCAGCAAAGAGGTCAAACCAGATTATATAGTATTTGTCATGTTACTTCAATGTCCATCAGTCTCTGCAAGAGTTTTGATCCTTGCCCTCACCTTCTTTCCTCCTGCACAATCTGAGGATCATGTACAGCAAGATGGTTGGACTTGATGATCTTGGAGGTCTTTTCCAACCTTAACGATTCTGTGATTCTATGACAGTCTCCCAGGTTTGCACTAAATAATGTGAATATATGTTTAATATGTATATATGTTGCGAATGGAGTGAGAGCTTAGACAAATCTTGCCTTAGGCTTAGCTTTCTGGAACTGGCTTTATTTGAGGTGACCTGCACCCCAAATAGCTCTTGCTTGCAAGTTCTTAAGGATGGCCAATTAGGTCTATTATAAAATGAGTTATTTTTTGAATAGACACAAGATTAACAGACAAAAGATTTTAATAGATTACTTACTACCCAGGATAAACAAAAGAACTACTAGTAGATACATAAACAGTGTGTGATAAAGGTTATCTATGTTACAGCTAGTGAAGAAACAGTATGGATTTAGGAAATCAATGTAACTTACCACCGAATTGATGATGGAGCACATGACTTTCCTTTCACTCNAATTGATGATGGAGCACATGACTTTCCTTTCACTCAGTTCCTGGGAAAGTAACTCAAGACAGGCATCCTTGTTTTGAGGAGAGGTCCCGACACATTTCCAGGGAATGTGCGGAAGACTTCTGCTTTGTGGAAGTTTCGTGTAGCTTTTATAAAGTGAAATGTCTGCCGGTCAGAAATTCAAGGCTTATCTTTCTTCAATCTGCTCTCAAGGAAAGATGTTTATTGTCAGCTGGGAATGCCACCTCCATGGTGCCAGAGATAACTCACTACCGGACAGATGTCCGGCTTGGGTTATCTCACTACTTAGCAGATCCATGTGAGAGGGAAAATGCCCTGAATTATTGTGCCAGCTGACAGACAGAAAAGATAAGCTCTTTTTGGGGTAGAGAGGAAGTCCTGCTACAATATATTAGCAAAATACTGGGAAACAGAACCTGAAATGCCTCTGTGCTCATTCATACCTTATTAAGTTGGTTCATTTCATCCTTTGTTTTGATTCTTGCCTCACCACCTTTCTTCAGCCTTAAACAGGATCTCACAGAGTAGGGTTCAATATCTGCATTAAAAAACATTTACAAAAATGTGTCATGTATTTTGTCACATATAGCTGTCACTATAATATAATGTCTCAAAAAATTATTTTTTTATATACAGCAGTATTATATTTCTGAGTTGAACACTAGTCACAGGTCTGTATCAACTGGCTTGCCAGCTCTTTCACATATGTCTTTTTTATGTTCTCAAATACAGACTTTCTTTTTTGTGTGTGTGATCAGAGATATCTGTTGTTGATACTACAGTGCAGCTCGTCAGCTGATTACAAGGTTGTATGAATTTGCTACCCTATTTCAGTACATCATTAATTTTCCTTGGAAAAATCTTAAACAGACGATCTTACGCTTTCAGGCACTTTGGAGAGATACCTCTATTTATTAATCCATGAATGGTATATCTTTAATGAAATACCAGCAGAAACATTTCCAGATCATCACCACTCCTTCCTGTCTGTGCAGGAGTCAATCTTTGACCAAAATGAACAATGAGCTCCACACTGAAGCAGCCTGGGTGCCCTCCCCTCCTGCTTCAAAGATGCCTTCAAAGACTTGGCTCCCAGATGCCTGCAAATAATAGTGTTGATGCTGGAAGTTACCAGTGCTGGAAGTTAGGAGAAAGCAGTCACTCTACTTCTTTTGCCTATTCTTCAGATTCTATTTACCAAGCAAGCTCTCATCTTTGGCTGAAAATATGACTCAGACTGATGTGAGAAAGTATTTCAAGAAGCTCATGAGTCTTAATCATTATACTCCACCAGATGTCAGGGAGCTCTCAAAGTTTTTCAGTGACAAAACTCGAGTTCTTATCTGCCGCAGTCACCTCGTAAGCCCCGGATAGCGAGAGGCGCTGCAGCAAACCACCCAGACCACTGGTAATCCAGCGACCAGTCAGCCCGCGGCCAGCCCTGGTCAGGGGATGGTTCCCTTCTAGCAGAGTGCTTTTAGCAGAGGCGCTGTTCACAGGTATTGGAGGCATTGAAGAGACCAAGGCACAGGAGGCAAGTTCTCCACAGGTCCTTTACTAAGGAGGGTCTGGGAAGAACTCCAGAGA
>VWZT01011810.1:0-26769 GCA_013397055.1 Pachycephala philippinensis
GAGAAGTTAATATTCATAAGTCTATTAAGCCTGTGCGGTTTTCCCCAAAATTCAGAAGTTCAAGCTGTGCTTGGCTCTGCAACAAACTTGAGCGGCTTGATGTTTGTAATGACCCGTACACCCATTCTTCCAGAACCTGATTGGTCCTTTCAGATGGAGTCATGTGTGAAGACATTAATACCCGTTTCTCATGTCATTAGTGAAGACCCCCACACCCATTCTTCCAGATCGAGTAATTTGTGAAGACATTAACACACATTTTTCCCATCATTATTTCTACAATGTAGACTGTCTGCAGCACTCAGAACTAGAGAATGGATTTTTATTGTATCTTAGAGATGTCCTGGTCAGGAGAAGGAGCTACGCTGGGCATCACTTTGCCATCATGTGAAAAGATTCTTTCCTATAAGGAAGCAAGCATTTTACTAACATTTCGAATTATGTCTTGAAGGAATGTGACCTTAAGGTATCACATACCTAAGGTCAATCTGACCAAAATACCTGCACTGCGCACAAGATCGTTGTTTATAAAGGAGAAATTGTTGTTGCTTGCCCCCTTCCTTCTTCTACATCTTTTAAGAACTAATGTTTAAGTGGTGTTTAACTTGTGCCCTTAAATGGATAGAACAAAAATTTAAGTAATTTTGTCCCTTCTTTGTAGAGAAGATAGTTTTACTGGTATTTTCATTTTGACTGGAAGGATTGGAGATATTTGAGTTATTACAACTGTCTCTTTTTGTTCTGCGCTTGGGCTCCACTTCCAAGTGGGCTAGTGATCTGTACCAGTCCAATGCTGGCCTCTAACACAACACTTCTAAACTTCTGAGTTTCAGTGGTCAGAACAGAAGTTACCAAAATTTTGGTAAATAGTTTCAAGTAAGGAATCTTTTTATCCCAGAAGGAAGGAGAGGATAGCAATTGCTAGAACAATCTCTAGTAAAAGGGAATGAGGTGTGTTGATTCTGCTTAGATGACTATCCTTTTGGTGTCTTTGGCTGGAATTCTGCCTATTTCACTCCTGTTCATGAGAAGATTCATGAAAGTGGAAAGTTATTTCTGTAGGATCTGTGGGTTTCTGAAGCGTGTGTGGGAAACCTGTATGAGACGGTCGGGACGGAGACGAGAGATCTCTGGAGATGGTCTTAGAGCATGGGGCTTATTGTGAAAGGGCGTGGGTATGAATGACCTGCTTGGAGCTGCTAGATGCAGCCCGAAGCAGGTCAGAGCAAAAGAAGGAGAGAGTAGAAGAGGAGTGGAAGAGGCAGAGCAGAATAGAATAGGATACAGGATCGAATACAGAATAGAATCCTGTGGTTGCCGATTACAATACAATAAATCATCTGTGCTGAATATTCTGATTTCTATTAACCAGTCCAGAACATGCTACAAATCCTACTACATTAACATATAGCCTATAAGAATCATCGCATTACCATATGGCTTTATATTTTAAACCCTAAAAGCTGCTTTTTGGACCCTCTGTCACATTAACAGGGTCTGTTCTGACCCTTGGACTTGTCAGCAAACAGAGGGCTTTGTTTCATCAAAGGGGGATTTCTTTCAGTCAGCCATATCATTGTTTTCCAGTTGTTCAGTAACTGGAGTTTGGTATCTCAAAGCTTGTCCTCATTTCAATCTCGCTTGTAGTTTCCATATTGTCAGCATCTTTTGCTATGTGATCATATTTATAAGTCTTTCCTATTTCATCTTCCCCAACAAGGATCATCCTCATTCTCACTTTCTTTAGTAATCAGGATGTGTAAGGAGTGCTTACAGGACCACTTCTTACAAATGTGTATGTCAGGAGTGATTTTACCATCATTATATACTACTATTAATTGCACCTGAATCCTGGAACAGAACTTCTATTATTTCTAATTTTGGCGGAAGGCAACCATGCATGTCCCTTGGGGGTGAACATACATTAAAGCAAAGATAATCAATGATGACGAAGAAGAAAATAAATCTTGCAAGGTTGTTTTCAATAGGTTCCTATTTTATGGGGACCTTCACTATACTTTAGAGAAACTCTTGCTTGTTGAGGACTAGGCATCCAGCTCCAGGGGAGTTGTTGATAGGAGAGGTCTTTTGCTGGCCTCCTGAAGCTTTCAGGGTAGACTTACTTTCACAGCTTTTAAAAACATAACATGGAATAAGAATGAAAGAAATCGTTAATGCAGTACTTAAGTACAATGTACTGTACTATACTGTAATCCCATAAGGAATCCCATAGTGTTTAGTATGCTGGCTTTAGGAGGAGCCACATAAGGTGCTTACAGTTTTGTCAGCAAATACTCCTTTTAGTCGTCTGCTGCCAGTTTTTGCCTGTAGCTTTCAATACTTCTCTCTGAAGTATTGAAATGAATTGAGATGCTTCTTCTGAAATCCTTCCATTTCTAGCAGTCAAAAGAAAAAAGTCTCAGTCAGGAAATGTAGATTGGTATTGACCATGAATGTGAGAGCATATGCCTTGTGCTGCTGTCCTACAGCTGCTCAGCCCATAATAGTACAGATCTCTGCAGCAGTCTTGGTGGCACAGTAATATGAGCTGGGATAAAGAGGGGTTGTCGGGGTTTGACATTGACTAGAAGCCAGGCACCCACAAAAAACTATTCACTCATTTTCCTCTGTTATAGCTAAGCAGAGGAAAGGAAAACAAAATGAAGGCTTCATGCGTTGAGGTAAGGATTAGGGGAAAAACACTCTAAGGCAAAACAGGTTCACAACTTAAACAGCATAAAGAAAATTCATTATTAACAGAATTAAAAGTAGAAAGGGTAATGAGAACTAAAATAAACCTTTAGAACACTTACTTTCTTCCCAGCCCCTCCCTCTTTCCCACCAACTGCACAAGGAGACAAAACATGGGGTTTTTGGTCAGTTGTTCACTTCCTAGAAATCTTTCCTCAGTACGCTCAGGGAAAAGAGTTTCTTTCTTCTTCTGTGCCATGGGATCCTTCCCACGGGAGACAGTTCTCTATGAATTTTGTAGTGTGGTCTTAATTTTCATGAATAGCAGCCCACCCAACCTGCTGTAACGTGAGTCCCTCCCTTGAATGGTGCGGCCTTCCCAAAACAGCACATTGTGGGTCGTTTTAGTTCATGGGGTTTAGTCTTTTTCAGGAGAAGCTGTTCTAGTTTGGAAGCAAGGGCTCTCTTTCTCATCTCTGGAAGCAAGGGTCTTCTCTCTCTGTTCAAGTTCCTTACTTAGCTTTTCAGCATCCATGCGCTCCAGCGTGGGCACTTTTCCTCACGGGCTGCAAGTGGATCTCTGCATCCCCCCATGCACTTAATGAATTAGAGGGAAACAATCATAGGTATCATGATTGTTATCATGATATCATGATATCATGATATCATAAGAATCTCAGTTGTGATGCCTGAAGCGCTTCCTCCCCCTCCCTCTTTTGCACCGACCTTAGTATCCCCATGTTGTTCTCCTCATGTGTCTTCACCTTTTCCTTTTCTCTGACGCGGGAGAGAATTGGTGTCCGTTGGATCTCAAGTTCTATCAATTGAAAAGTTTTTATAGAGTTCTACAATGCTGAAAGGTTGATCTTGTCTGGGCTCTGCATCGGGGAACTGCTCGCCATGCCCCTCGCCGCTGGCCACGTGGTCTCCGCCAGCACCGCGCAGGGCACGCCAGCCACCAGCTCCACTCAGTGCCTCTCTTCATGCGGGGCGCTGCAGAAAGAAAAGTTGCTGCCTCCCCTGCCCTTCTCTCTGCAGCACGGCTGGTTACAAGTGGCTAAGCGAGTAAAGTTCATTGTGAGTCATGCTGAGATGGCAGCGGCCACGCCGCCCTGGCCACTCGATTTCAGCTGCGGCCCCCCAGCCACATGGGTGCTCCCGGCGCTGGTCCTGGCCGCATGGTCTCGGCCACGTGGCTGCTTGTAGTGCCAGGATGGCCCCCTGATGACACGGCCCTGGCCGATGTGCTGGGAAGGGCCCTGGCGGCCCCTTCACCACCCCTCCGAGGGGAGGAGGAAAAAGAGCTTCCCACACTTTTCTTCTTTCTTAAATATGTCATCACAGAGGCATTACCAACTTGTCTAATTGGGCTAGTAACCTGCCCATCATCAGAGCCTTCTGCGATTGGCTCTGTGCTGGACATAGTAGAAGCTTCGAGCAGCTTCTCCTGCCCCCACCAAAAACCAGGCTGTGTTAAGCCAACACAGGGGTATGAATAGGCATGAAGTATTGAAAAGAATAGACATGCATTAGGTTTGCATTTCTAGACTGTCAAGGCGGTCTATAATTTGGATAATTTCAGTTTGTGAAAATAATTTCAGTTGTGCATTATGATGGTTCACATAAGAGGTGTTCAACCCAATTGAAGGTGAACCAAGGTGTGCCTGTCGTTGCACTGCAGTTGTCTTGTCATAGGTAGAGTTTTCTGTTTGCAATCCCTTCTGCTTTCATAACATGAAATTACAATGAATCTTGGTCAGATTTCTTAATAATGAAGAATAGTTCTAAAATCACAGTTTTATTAATTTACCAGCACTGAATTGATTAAGAGGGACAGAAAGTGTTAATCAGGTTTTTTTTTTCTTTTTAATATCTATATATCAATATAAAAATATATCTCTCTTCCCTATGACCCCTTTCGTGTTCGGTAGTGCTCTCAGACTCATATTCTTAATAGCAGGATGTGTACTGAATTGGGGAAAAGTGTTCATTAACGTCACTTTTCTTACACTTTACTGTTCTTCCTTTACTGCTAACCAGGACCCTCCTGAAACACAGAAACAAGAAAACTACTATTTAATAAAATAACAACTTGAAGAATAATGTCCTAGTCAATATCTAGGTATTATCAACTTTAAGTGAATAAATTAGATTATTCTGGTTTATATAACACTGGTTTATTCTGGACGTGAGGCAACACAAAATTGGTCTTCTACAAAACACGTAAACTCATGAGAGAGTAGTGAAAAGGAAAGTACAGGTGGTGCTTTGTGTGAGGTAATTATATTTTCCTCACCAATTTCCCTCTCTTAGCACTTTTTTCTCACTTTAGATATGGTGACGACTGTCTGTACTCTATCTGTATGTCTTATAACAGGGTATATGATAATAGAAGAATTAAAAGTTTAACATTTGGCTTTGCTTCAATAAGAAGTTGGAGCCTGTTCAAATGAAATACCAAGGCTGTGTTGATGTTGATACTGTATAAAATGTATTTTTATTAACCTGTTTTCTCACTGCTTCTGAGTAAGTGGAAAAATTAATTTACTTGTGGTAAGAAACAAAGCAGAGGAACTTATTCTAGGCTTGCAGATTAGGTGTTTTATTCAAGTCTTTTTAGTATTTTTTTTTATCTACAGATGGCAATAGCGGTTGGAGATGTCCAGCTTGTCAGAATGCTTCTGTGCAAGTTCCTAAAACTTACACTTGTTTCTGTGGTGAGTTTCTTACTTGCTTTTGCAAAGAAAAACAGTTTTGTCATTTTGATTCTTTTTTGTTAATATTTATTTCAGTATTGGTGCTTATTTGCTTACATACCTGGAACTCAATTTTTAAAAAATTTTATCGACACTGGAAGGTGGCTGCACAGAAAATCACACACATGCCGCTTGAAAAATAAAAAGAAAGAAATACTAAGTACCAAGTGGTAAATACTTTGATATCATTATGTAAAAATAGTGACTTTTATGAAATAATGATAGGTTTTGGCTGGTATCTTGAAAGCTTTCCTTCTGTAGAAGGAATGGAATAACCTGCATGTGTTATGTCTTTCTTTGTTGCAAGATTTACCAAAATAATACACAACTCAAGGATACAGCTACCTAAACCTTTAAATTGATTTAGCAATTTTGTGATTTATGTTGTTCAGGGACACATAGAGCTCAAATAGGGAAAAATATTCATGCTTTTCAGACTTCTGTGTAGATATGTGTTTAATAAAAAAGGTAAATGGCATGAGTACAGCATTCTCCAAGCCATAAATATAAAACAAAAAGGAGAAATTACTTATTTTGCTTAATTGCATAGATGTGAATAAGTTTTGTTTGGAATCTACACTTCTGTAATCTGTATTGTTTTCACATAGCTTTCTTTTCCTTAAATCAGAATCACTGGAAACTTTCACCTCACTTTCTAGTAAACAGAATGTTCTGAAGTTGAGACAGAAACTGTGTCAGTAAATTTGCCCTAAAGAAGCTAGATTTGCTAAAATAGGGAGAGTTTTATCATTTTATACAAATGTGCCAGTGAATCAGTTAGAAACAGTGCAATGCAGTTAAGACAGAGTTTTTGTATAACAGTGTGTGAAATCTTATGAGTATAGGGATAATAATTCAGTTAGAATGAACTGACCATGAATGAAAATTAGACCAAATGAAAATTAGACTTTTTAAGACAAGACATCTGTCTGTTAAATAGGGAAGAAATTCTCCAGAGTCTAAAGACCATTTCATGGTTTAGGAGATCTACGGTAAGAACCTTAAATTGTCTGCGGAATTATTACTTGCAGAGCACCATGTAGTAACATAAGAGTTTAATCTTCTGTAGATAATTTTACATTAATGATACATAATTTGGACATCATCAGTTGCTTGTGCAAAGCTATCTTCTATTTGATGCAAAGTACTAACTATGTACTGAGTGTGGTTAAGTGTGATTTTTTCTTTTCACCCTTTCATGAGGAAATTCTGAGCTTATTTTTCTTCTGAAGCTTCTGATTTTTGGGATTTTACTGGGTATTCAATTAGTTTAATTGAAACTCAGGTCAATAAATGCCATCTGTAGTGTTTATTCATATTTTCCTAACTTAATACTTGTAGAATATACAAAGGTATATTAAAGAGTTAAAACTATGTAACTATATCACAAAAAATATATTTTCTTGTTGATTTTGATTGTCACAACTCAAATTTGTAACACTGGCTCGGTTGCTTCACTATTAATTTAAGTCCTCTCTTGCAGAAAGCCAAGAGAGTGTTAATGATGACAATTAACCATAACCCTGATGGTCATCTCATGCACTTGGAGCTATGAGATTTGATGGTAGTATCTCAGATTAATTAAAATACAGTTTAGTGCTTATCTGAAATACAGAATACTTGAAGCTAACATACTTCTTGTTTAAGATTTCTGCTTCATTCATGAAAATTCATCAACCTTTAATATTTAGATTAATGTAGAGCCGGTTTTTTTTTATAGAACTGACTTCCATAATTTGCCCACTCATTTAATTCCCTATTTCCCGTCACCATACCGTGTAGATCTTACTTTCTGGGAATGGTATCTTTTTACATCGTTCCTCTTTTTTTCCTCCCTGCTGCATTGAGACAGCAAGGGAGTTTCACCCTTCAGTTTTCTTAGCTACTGTGCAGCCTGACCAACTACCGGGGGCTTTTAGTTTTCATGTATTTTATCAGTTTAATTTAACGTAAAGTATCAGCTACCTGCATGTCTGCTGATTGAGCGTACAGAAGGAAAGAATCTTCTGGAGCTTGCTCTTCCAATGGTACATTCTTTTAAAGAAGTTGAGTATGTATCAGTGCTGAAAAACATAAACATTTGTGTAATTTTTTTTGTCAAAGAAGACTACTTGCCAGTATTTAAAACACTGCTTTTTCTCTTTGGTAAGATATTTTTCACAAATGCAGTCTGGTAGTCAAAGAAATAAATACCTCTTTGTCTTTGACATGGTTTAGGTAAGGTGCACAATCCTGAATGGAATAGAAATGAAATCCCACATAGCTGTGGGGAACTGTGTGGAAAGAAGAGGCAGTGTTTGGACTGTCCACATCTTTGTAACATGTAAGTAAATGTTTATCATATAAACATTGAAATGACTTAGAGAAAATTTCTGAAGACTGTATTTGCTTATTTTTTTGACTCTAGGATATGCTTAGAGATTTAGAACCTATAGAGGTTTATAGTTCAGCTGAAGCCTGAAAGAAGTGGAGGCTATTTGTGTTTGTATGTCTAAAGTGAGCTCATATGAGAGCATGAACAGGAGGTCTACAATAGTTGTAGCAACATTTCTATCATATTTTAGGAACTGAACCAGCTGTCTGATTTGGTTTCAAGAATTTTCATTGAAGCAGAGAAAGAATAGTGTCTGAAAGGAACTCTGAACATGTCCAGTGGTCCACCAGATGTTCTGGGTGCTGCTATTCATGTAATAGTGTTTGAGTATCTTAATTTGAGATCAGTGCTACTGGGTTAAACTGAAAGATGACTTCTTTCCTTCGTTTCTTTTTCTTTTTTTTGGCTTGTAAACTATTGAGGATAAAAGGGCATTTGCATTTCTTTATTTGTTGAGACCATCAGATAGTTTATCCAGAATCCCTCATGGAGATTTTAATCAGTATATGTAACTCAGATTGGTTTTGCTAACATTTGTTAGTATAATTATAATTAGTATAATAAATGAAGAGAGGCAAAGGAGAGCACCTCTGTTTCCAATTTTGGATGTTTTACATTAGATTTTTTTTTAGTAAGATTAACACCATTATATGATCTTTTTCAATGTATAAATATGCTTGCTAGTCAGAAATATAAATTATATGTTGTTCCTATTGTATCTAGCTTCAGTTTCCATGTATGGAAGTTGTTACTTAACATCTGTTCATGTTTCTGGTTTTGGAAATTTGTAATAGAAGCAGCTCTTTTTGCTCTTGGCACACAGTCAAAAACTTCAGTCATTCCAACAAATGGATTGTCATCTGGCGCTTTTTCCAAGATTTGCTAAAGCTCAGAACTTTGCTAGAACTTTACTCTGAACTTTTTATTTTAGTGTGTTCTGTTTCAAATATATTTCAACATTCTATTGAATGTCAGAATAATTCTTTAATACTTCTTTCCCATACATGAAAATGTTGTATTAGATTTCTTTTTGATACTAGTTTTAATTTATATTTATGTATTATGTTTTTATGCACAAAGATTTGTATTATATTTCATTTAAGTGTCATAGCTGTTTTCCTAATTTATAGAATCATGCTAGATCAGATCAACTTTCAGACTACCCTTGATGTAGCTGATACCCTGAACAGAACACTGATTCTCTTGGAGACCAGCTGCAGGCCTTCGTCTCAGGAGACGCATATATTCATGGACGTATTTTTTGCCCAGTCAGAAATAAGCAGACTTCTTGACCACTTTGAGGACTCCCTGACTGCAATCTGTTGCCTGACAAACTTTCCTGTAGGGCTTGGAAGCAGATGTTCTTCTCTTCTTTCCTGTCCTAGTCTACAGCAGAGGCTCAGACGTTGCATTCTCTTCTGGGAAGAAGTGGTGACAATATTGTGCCATTGGGGACGCTACAAATTCTTAGTCTCTAATAGTCTGATCTGCATAAAAGCTGTGAAAGTTGAGTCCCAATTTGTGACCTGTTGTAGCATATTTTAAAATGTTATCATTCAGCTTTATGTTTCACATAAATAAAACCATGTGAAATCATCCACTCCTGGAGGTAAGGTGTGCAGATCAAGATAATGAATGTTCTTGACACTCTACAACTTATGAACTGGAGAGGAATGCAATTTCAGCATCAGTGTTACCCAGTTTTGGACATTCCTCAGTGTATTTTGGACACTTCTTCCTCCCATATGGGAATCTTAGGTGTCTGTGAGGACACAGGCAGCCATCATCTGCTGTATCAAAAAGCAAGTAGAAACCTGGTTGCGTCTTGCTGTATCAGTGGTGGAGTTAGAGATGTAGAGCTTTATTATTTGAATGCAGATGGTAAGTGTGGATCATGATCTATATCTGGGCAGAGATTTTCCTCAAGAGAGTGCTCAAGGCTAGATGTTGCCATCAGGGGCAGGAATCTATTTCATGATTCTTGCTGAAGTTTCGATGACCTCAGAACTTTTCTTGCAAGCATTTGTGTCTTAGGATTGTGGATTTGCTGTGTGCCATTTTTCCGTCCTCCCACATGTTCCCATAAGGCGATAAGGTTTAAACAAGAACTGCCATTCTGTTTGCAGATACCCTAAAAGCTGTTTTGTTTTTGCTTTTCAACACTACACCCCGTTTTGGTGAAAATAAGTAAAGGTAATTTACACTGGTGTTCTGCCAATTGACGGGGGCGATTTAAAGGACACAGACACCAATGAAAAGAATGGTCTTCTTATTTTACAATGAATATTAAGGTAACACAAAAGTAAAATGATATATTCAATAAAACTACATGCTTGACTTTAGCAAAAATAAGCAAGGTAATGCACCTAGTCATTACTATACAAGAGAAAGGATAGTGATTGAGAAAGGTACATCACCAATAGCCTAAATACTTTACCATCATCCAGAGCCACAGTCACTGGGAAGCCCCATTTTGCGTGAGGACCTGGAGAACCCTTCCCAGCAATTTGGAAAATTCTACCTTATGAGTCTGTCTGTAGGTGAGGTTTCCAAATTTGCCTCGAAAGTGGGTCCAGCTTTTATAGGCCCAAATCAGCAAGTCAAAATGACTTGATTATATTTTTAGCACAGAAGCACCTGAATCTGATGGCATACTTCCCGACTAGACAGGGCCAGGGCTTGGCCAGAGCCCAGACCTTGGCTGGGAGGGTTTTCCTCTAAAACACCCTACAAACAAGCCTCTCTTCATGTCAGTTGGGAAAGTTTCTTAAAATGATACATTTCTTGCAGATAACTACACAAGATTATGTGAAAGTTTCTAAAGCAGCCAGTTTGGTGTTAAACAGTGAGCATAAGCTCTCGGTCATAATTTTTAGCAAATAATACTGATGGTGTTAGTCACACAGTGCCCGAGAGCCATCTTGTAAGCCAACTCTGGCTTAGACCTGCTGCTCAGGCCTGAGCACATCAACTGGTTTAGTGGTAAATCTAATATTTACTCTGATTTATTGAAATGGCAACCGTTTATATAAGCAGCTGACTTGGCAGAGCTGAGGCAAGCAGCTGTTTGAAAGGGGAATGCTTTGCAAACCTTTTGCTAGTGTTATGCTGTGGCATGCATAGCGCTTCTCAGGGTGAGTTCTCTTCACGTTTGTAGTTTACAAACACTGAAATTCATTTTGCACTGTTAGGTTCTGCATCAAAGAAACATCTAGCTTAACCTTCAATAAAATGTGCCTGATAATAAACTTCATGTCAGAGCAAAACTTCTCTTAAGACTCTGAAGTTCTCCCTGCCAACTGGAACTATGCAAGGCCTTGAGTGCATTTGAAAAAAGTCTTACAAAGGCAGTAAATAAAATTTTCTCTATTAATTTAAATCTAAGTAGCTGGCCTTCTTCATAGATCTTTGGTGCTATAATCTTTTCCACAGCAGTAGAAGTCCCTTTTTTTACTCTGTTACAGTATCTAGTATTTTCACTGTCAGGCAAATGGAAGTTTAATTTTTCCTCTGTCTAGATGTATCTATCTTCACAATTTTTCTCATATGCCAGTTCTCTAGAGCATCAGCAGTAAATTGCAAAATAATCCTCCATGCTAATGATAGATAACGAAGTTTCAGTAAAAATAAAACTCTGCATTCACCAAACAGAAGTTAATACTGAAGTCTTCAGTCTGTCTTTTTGAGTTTAGTTTCCAGCACTATCAGGTAATTTAACTTAGCTTTTTGCTTAATCCCCTAAACCAGGTCTAAAACTCTAAAGGTATCACCCATCTTTATTGTCTGAAGAGCATTTTCTGCACTTTCTGTGCATGTCTCTGTGCTGAATGAAATTTGAGTTTAAATCTTAACTGCTGTTGTATGGATCAAGTATGTCCTAGAACTGTAGCCATACTGTAGCTTCTGCCTAAACTAAATTGTACCAGAGATTTTAGCATGTGTATTAGGGACACATAAAGAATACTTATTTCTAAAGTCAGAAGTTTGATTTCAACAGTCTTGCTGTTGCATTACTATAATTTTTCTGTTCATATTAACAAGAGGTCAGAAAACTGTCTCAGAAACACACATTGTCGAAACTTTGAGATGTCTGAAAATTAATTGTACAATACTGTTCTAACAAAAGGCATCTTGCTATAAGACTGCAGTCTGCTATTACCGGTATTTACAACTTTAAAATATTTGTGATCAGTATAAATTGCTGTTGTGTGATACAGTATCATCAGAAAGTGTGCCAGGAGTGGAGTTATGGAAGAAATCTTAACATTGCTTGAATATGAGAGTGTTGAGAGAAATAATATATCAGGTAAAAAACATGACAAGACTTCTGAAGATGATGGGCCTTCTCACTTTTCCAAGTTATGACCTAGATCATAGTATTTTGAATTTATATCTACTTTAATCTGATTCCCAAGTTTTTAAATTGGCATCCAGCCTTTAGAATCCTATATGGATCTGTGAGAATTGAAGTCAAGACAGTGAAATATATAGTGCAGTCCTTTTACAAGAGGTTTTCTTGTAAGATAGGTTTTCTTGTACGTTGCAGAACGCATGTTAATTCTCATTGTCTGAAGTTCCACAATACAGTTTTAATTAATTCAGTGGTTTTGCTTTCTTCCTGCTTTCCTGTGTATCTATCCAGTATTGCTTTTTTTCTCCCTTTCCTTGTGCCTGCTCTGGTGCTTTTTCAACTCTTCACTGTGTCATAAAACTGACCTGTCAAAAGACAGAGGGTTGTAGTGGTTTTGGTTGTTTTTTGGATTTGCTTTATGTGATGGGGGGTTTTTCATTGTTTTGAATTGGTTTATTGTGTAATTGCTTGGCTTTACTGTTAGAGCTGGCATAGGTTGACTGATAGATTAGGCCTTATTGTCAACTGGGAGGAGCAGTAGAGGAAGAAAGGAAGTCAGACCACTGTTGACAAGCTGGAGGTATGACTCAACTATATAGTGTATTACTGTAGTAACTGGTGTACTAATTAGTACTTGTAGTTACCAGGTAGCTGGGTAGTCTGTGTTTATGGGGTTTTCTGATATTTCTGGGTTTTTTCTTTTTCTTTTGGCTAGGATGTCTGTGCTGGTCAGCCCTGGCCAATAATAATTGCTCCAAAGGAGAGCTGCTGTTTTTGTAAATGAAGAGAACTGGGAGCTGGCTAAGGAAGAGTGCAGACAACATAGTTAAATATAATTTCACAAACCTGGTCTTGTCTGTACCCAACTAAGGTTTTACATGCAGATAGGGAACATCTAGTGTTTCTTGAAGTAGGAGGTAAGATCTGGTAATCATGTAAAGGACTGGAATTGATGACACTCACAGGAAATTGCACTTGGTGGTAAGAAAAAAACTGACACAGTCTTGCTGTGTCTCCCATGTGTTACCTTATAGGAAGAGGAGCAACACCTCTTACTGGTGGCACTAGAAGTGCTGAGTTCAAAGACAAAACCACCAGCTCAAAAGAAGAAATTAACAGAGAAGGTTTTATCTCTAATGTGTTTAAGATCACCAAAGAAATAAATATGTTAATGGTTTGAACATAAGATGATTGTTTTGGGTGTTATTGATGATGAACACAGTTGAGTTGATGCATGTGTGCTGGTGAAATGCAAAATATCAAATATGTCAGTAGCACAGTTGATTTGTTAATAGTACTGTTGATTTGACAGCAGCAGGAATACAGTTTTTCCTTCAACATTAGTGATCTTTGAGACTGATGCAACTGTAATAATCAAATAATTTTTTCTTGTGTTAAGACTGCTTTCATACTGTGCAGGAGTGAGTATAGGAGACCTGTATACTGTTCCGATAATGCACTGAGGTTTGGGTCATGGTGGATTGTGTCTCTGGGAGCATAATAAAGCGGAAGTTAACTTTGGTTTTTTGACTTACTTTTAAGTCTGTGCCACCCAGGACCTTGCCCTTCATGCCCAGCCTTTGTGACAAAAACATGTGAATGTGGACAAACAAGGTAAGAATGCTTCTACTATGCAAACAAATTTTAGTTACTATAAACAAACAAAAGAACAGTTTAAAATTTATATATTAATGTTTTTCTTTCTTACAGTTTATTAAAAATATGCCAAACAAAGTTTAATCTGAGCATTAACTTTTATTTGTGGTTAAAATAATTTGGAGAATTTTATATTTAGAAAAAATGCAGTTACTTTTAATTTTTCAAGGAAGAACGTCAAAATAACAAAGACTTGTCAATTTATGATACATTCAGCTGAATTGTTTGAGCAGTCTGTGAGTTGATTCGATTTTGAAATCCTGTACTAGTATTTATTCATTTTATTTGCTAGAAGACTCAGAGAAATTAGTGGAAAAAGGTTTACATCTTTTCTATCTGAATGGAATGAGGTCTTGAATTACTTAATTCCAGAAATAATAATTCCAAAAATTATACATGCTTTTCTCAGAAACTGTGCAGAGAAGTCTGTAGTGTATTCCAGACTGAAAGCTGTCTTTTCCTTGCATGTTTGGTGCATATATAGTGTCATTGCCAATAACAATATGGTACTGCCTATACTATGTGTGATCTCTCCTAACCAGTTGGCCTGAGTCATTCTAATTCCTCTTTCTAGTTACCTAGAACTGATTCTGTGTAATAAATTGTTTGCCTGAGCTTGTTTACAGAACCAAAACAAACATAAACCAATTTAAATGTTAGCGTTCTTGCTCTGGAAAAAAGATTTTTTCAGACTTTTACAATTATTTCTCAGAGTTTGAATCTAATACTACACAATCTTAATTTTTCAGAAGAAGGTACTGCAATTTCTGTGGCAGTATTTGTAGGTAAAAGCACTTTGTCTTCAGCAGAAAAATGGATTGGTTGTATATTACTGAATTATATCTTCCATAGTAATATCACCTCCTTTTATTCTTTTGGGGGGTTGTTTTTTTGTTTGGGTTTTGTTGTTGTTTTTCTGACTCCTTTCATTTAAAAGTTTAATAGGTGTAATAACTTTGTTTTATTATTTTTTCTGGATGTTAGCTATTTCACGAGATTGCTGATTTTTGTAATAGTACATTTGATACTTAAAACTTGGTTCAAAATAGTATTATTTCATATGTACTATGTAAGCATCCAGAGTGTATGGCATGGCATCACTGATGTTAGGATGTTTTAAAGTTACTATTGCAAATATATGTTTTACAGACATTGTATGAGCCATCCAGAGTTGAAAAAATAGGAGAATTGATTTTGTCCCATTTTTTGACAATTTAATTAAAAACTCAGTTATTTTCATAGACTACTGACTCACTGTTAAGGCCCATATCCCTATCTTCATTGTGCTCAATGGATTTAGGATTGTTTAAGTCTTCAGAAAGATGTCTGTATTAGAAATATCTGCTTTTTTGACAATGCATACATGAGTTTGTACATCAGGTTCAAGTTTTAGTGTCACCTAGGGTTGTTTTCCCCCATTTTCTTCAGGAAAAATTCAGTAGACTAACTACTGTGGTAGGTGTTTTACTTCAGTGAGGTGGAAGAGGGGAAGAAAGGGAAAAACTAGGTGTGTTATTTCCTAAGAACTTTCATTAGTAAATTATGCTGCCTTTTGAAGATAATGGCATTTTACTGAAAATGTATTTCCCTTTTTATTAAATACTGTATAGATGTCAAGGTAGCTGACAGGCTATGGTGTCATTTCTCTGCAGTCATTCAGTTCGCTGTGGACAGTCAACAAAAATTCATTGTTCTAATGTTTGTGGAAGTACTTTAAACTGTGGAAAGCACAGCTGTACTCAAGTGTGCCATGCAGGAAAATGTTCACCTTGCCAGTTAACAGTACAACAAGGTAAGTGCTGAAATGCTTTACAGATATCCACCCTATACAATTAAAACAAGAGGGTGAAAAAAATCAGTACCAAGAGGCAAGTGCCAGTTTTTACTTAAGACAACCAAAATCTATTGTTGGAATCCTGCCGTGATGATTACGCTGTTGGAGCATGTGCCTTATTAGGACAGGCTGGTGATACTGGACTTTGTTAGCTTGAGAAGGCTGAGTAGTGGCCTTTCAGTAGCTAATAAGTAATTTAAGAAGACAGAGACGGGCTATGCATGTGTGAAGGGTGAGAGACAATGAGTTTAAATTCCGTGTAACTAGCTGTAAGGAAAATGTCTTTTCTTGGAGGTTTTCAAGACCCAACTGAATAAGTCACTGAGTAATGTGGTGAGATCTCATTGCTGACTTTGCTTTAGGTAAGGGCTTGGACTAACTAATCATTTCTTACCTGAATTGTCCTCTGATCCTACTGAATCTTTTACTATAATTATAAGAGTTAATTAGACAGTACATGGAAGAAAAATAGAAAAAGGTATAGGAAAGCACATTTCAACAAGCTTCTCATGATTTCTGTTAGAAGTTTCTAAACTTGGTCTTGAATGGAAATTACATTGACTGAGTATGTATGCCGGTATATAAATAACTTCATAGAACAGTTTATACAGAAAATTGCAAGTTAATTTTCTCAACTTTTAAGGTAATAATTAACTTGTTATGTATACTGCTTTAATAAATAAACTTTTTGTGCATATAGTACCGCTTTATCGAAACAAATAATGCTGGAATTCCAACTTCTGTATGTGGAATATGGGGTTATATTTGCTGAAATGGTTAAGGTTTATGCTCACCAGCAGGCCCTGTGGGAAAGGCACCGCTGCAGGCCGGATGGTTGGCAGGTGGTTGAAGGGTGAGAGGCAGTCGTGAGTGAGGAGGGAGGCAGTTGAGTGACAGTTGGCAGTGTGGAACGAGTGGACAGCATGTGAGCAGGGATCTGACTGGATGAGAGGATGCATGGACAGCAGCACTGCAGCTGTGCCAGCCAATGGGTGCCCTTGTACTGTTAAGTTCTGTTAGGTTTCAGTTTGGTTTCTGTTGGCATTAAGGGTATAAAGAGGGAGCAATTTCTGCAAATAAACAGATGTTCTTGGGACATACAAGGGGGTCTGTCTTTGTTCCCCATTTCTACATCTGTAGGACAAAAAACCTTCATTGATGAAATAAATCTAAAGAGGAGCAACTTCTTTATCCTTCTAAAAATTGACTGTAACAATTTTTCACTTTTTACCTTTTTATATTTGCTGGAGGTGTTTTGTCACTGATATTCTCTTGTGTTGTTTTCTGTGGGATATTGCTTTCTTTCAGTGTGTTACTGTGGAAGCAACTTTAAAGAAGTATTGTGTGGATCAAAGGAAGAATTCTCTGACGGTTTTGGGAGTTTCTCATGTCAGAATATATGTGGCAAGTAAGGTCGCTATAACTTACGCTTTTAAAAAGAAAAAGGTCACTCTATTCACAATCATTTATTGTGGTACTCTTAGATAATTCCCCTTTTAATGTTTTTCTTGTTTTCTCTTTTGTTTCTTTGATTTTTTTCCCCAGAAAATTAAATTGTGGGAGGCACAACTGTAAGCAAGTATGCCATCCTCAGCCTTGCCAGCTCTGTCCACGACTTCCGCAAGTCGTGTATCGTTGTCCCTGTGGTCAGACTCCTCTCAGCAAGTTACTGGAACTAGGATGTGTTGAACGTAAAATTTGCACAGATCCTATCCCATCATGTGGAAAAACATGTGGCAAACCTCTTTCTTGTGGTAGCTATGGTAATTAGAAATTTCTGTATAAGGGTATTCAAAGTATCTCATAGTGTTACTGAAATTCACCGAAAGTCAGGTGAATAGAACTCCTTAACACCAATGTAGCATTAAGAAGGACGCATTCTTTTTTGCGGCGCCAGCTGCGGGAGGATAGCTCCACCTAGTGTGCATTCCAATTCTCTGCAAGCGCATTCCTTATATACCTTAATTACATACATCTGCATCACAATTCGCAAGAATTTCACATATATTATAATTTCTTATTACCGTAAAACCCTCCTCCTGACTCAGTCTTTTTAAGGTCTTATTTTGGCTGTGGTTGCATTCCTAAGCCAAATGTACTCCCCCCCCCCCCCCCCCCACCCCCCAAGTCCCTTTATCTTCCTTCTGTCCTTGCTCAGTAAGCAGATCCTAGACACCCTGTTCCTTTGTTAAAAGTGCACAGACACTGTCCTTGTTCTTAGATTAACCCTTTGATATCAATAGTTTTGAAAACAAAACAAAAGAAAAGTGGTCTTTAAATGTTTAAGTTCAAGAAATAGGTGTTTTATTAGGGATTTTGAGTTTTAACCAAAATGAGCGTAAAAGAGTGTGCAGTCTGGCTGTTTGTTCATAATAATGCTTTAAAATCAGGAAATAAAACCCAGCCACACATACGCCTAGTATCTTTGACCAATGATGCTCCTGATAAATATGAAGTTCGAGGTTATCGATTTTTTTTATTCTTAATATTTGTATTTTCATTTTGCTAGAGTTCATTCATACATGTGAAAGCCTTTGCCATGAAGGAGACTGTAGACCGTGTTCTCACACATCAAATATTTATTGTAGGTGTGGCTTCAAAAAAAAGGTGAGTGTGTAACCACGGAAACAGGTAATCCTTGCTGCTTTTTAAAGCTGTGGAGAAAAAGGAGCTGAAGAAGCATGAGAAATGCTGTGCTCCTAAGTTGCAAGAACCCACATTGTATACTAACTGATAGATGGTAACCAGATTATACTGTGAAGTGGTAACATGCTATTTACTATGAAGGCAATTTTTAAAGTATTTTGGCAGAGTTTGCACAGAGTTCCATTAGTGTAAATGGTCTGTAAAATCTTACATTATCCTGGAGTATTTATATAGCACAAGAAATGGTAGTTTTGCCTAGAGTACAGTAAACTGAGAGAAGAAAGGCAGCCTAATTAAAACTTTACAGCAATAGCTTGTAGACTCCTGTAGAAGTTTTTGTAGAGACTATGTTGTTACTGATTCCCATTCTTTCTATATTTATATAGTGTTTTGTTACTTAATAATTATTATATTTTTCTATTATATCAGCTATTGTTATTTAGTAATTATTATATTTTTCAACTGTGCTACTTTCTGTAATCATAGCTTTGGAATTTTTGGCTACTATCACAGAAGCTTTGATGACTTTTCTGACCTGTTATATATCATCTGCAAGTAGAGATGGCTTCTGAGTATATGATTCTGTAGGTGCATAGAAATGACTGAGAGTTTACTAGGGGTTGGAACAGTTTTCTCCTACAAGTTTGCTGAAAGTAGTTATGGGGTAGAAGGCTTTACATTGCACTATCAGTCGTGAAATAAAGTAGTGAGGTTTTGGGTTTAGTTTATGAAGTTTCTCACACACCAGAAAGATGCTTCTTAAAAAAGAGTGAACTGCACTGATAATTTAAATCAATCATGAAAAATGTGATACTCGGGAATGACAGCTTAGAATGTAAAGTTGTGGTGAATGGTTCAAATGTCAACAATATTATTTTCATCCATCACATTTTATTTTCATCTTGAGGTCTTTAGGTATAACTTTGTAGAGCATAACATTTGGCTTCTTCCTTCATTCCTTTCTTCTGTTCTTCTGTCAGACTTGCAATTTTGGGACTGTTGGTCAAAGCACAAATTTATGCACTCATGTCAGTATCCTCTGGGAGAGCTCTGTTGTTTTCCATTACGCAGATTTCTGGTTTCTTGGGACAAGCCTGATTCTCTCAGTTTACAGTGACACAGTTTACAATGGAGAATACAAAACTACTCTTTTTTTTTAATTGGTATTGAATCTTTAAGGAACAAATATTGTGTTAAAAGATTTTAGGATATTTTTTTCCAGTTTTTATTTCAGTTTTGTATACAGATGTGTTATACACATGGAAACCAAATGTGCTGCTTCTTTCACATGACCAAGTGTTTTCTAGATATGTTTCAGTTGTTTCATCTATTTTAATCTAATGGCTCCCTGTTTGTTTCCTAGGAAATCCCATGTGCTCTTCTCAGAAATAAAGGTACAAGGTTATGATACCTATATAATGTAAAATTGTTTTAAAAATTATACACAGCTCATAGTAATTCGGGGTTTGATTGACGAAGTTGGAAAACAGCTGATCTGTACTGCATCTTTTATCCATACTTCCATGCTAAGTTGGTTATTTCTGCTGCTCGTTCATGGTACTGGTCATGCTGTTATGTTTGGGAAAAGGTTTGAAATAAACATCTTTCATTTTCATTCATCTTCTATGTAAGGAAAGACTTCTTCCCATTTGATCTCAAAGATGTCTGTTTTATTTTGAACAGTTTCTTATGCCACCTGCCATATTCAATAGGTTGTCATCCCCCTCCTGCTCCCCCCGTCATCCTATATAACTTCTGGTCAACTTGCACAGCTCAGATTCAGTGTAATAGTTTTGCTCTGCTCTTGCCTATGTTTCTGGGGAAATACAAGCTTTGATTCTGCTTCACATTGTATGGTGCTGATCTTTGCAGCTGGTCTTTGCATCTGACCTTGGCAGAGAGTTCCCATTTGATGCTTCTTGGTATTCTGGATGTAACATCTCAAAATTCCCCTCAGTGAAATCTTTACTTGATTGACCCCTGTCATACTGAGGTATTTATTTACAAGATATATAAGGAAGTAATATGCATATTTCCTAATCTGAGCTTTTGCCTATGAAGACTTTGCTCTTACGGAATCCAGAAGTGATTCCTTTTGTTAGCTGTGTATGGTAATAAGGATGTTCTTTGCTAGCAGTAGTTTCATGAGCATATAGCAATAATTGTTTTTAGCTGACTTTTACTGCCCCACCAGTTTAAGCAGTCTTAAATTGGATGTTTGTGGTACTTCAGTGTATCAGAATACCCTGTTTTCTTTGTTCTGTTGTGTGGAAATAAACTAGCTTCATGTATTCTGCTTTCCAAAATCCTTTTGAATAAGGGTTTCTTTAAATAAAGGCAAGTGCCCACATGGGGAATTAATGATGGAGAACAAGTAGTCTAAAGGTTTGCTTGCTGGCTTACCCTGTGTCAGTCTCTCTTAGACCATGCCCTCCAACAGCCTTAGCATAATACTGTGATTGCAGCTTTTGTTCTGAGCATAAGCAAAGACCTAAAAGTTAGGACTTCTGGGGGGCTTTTTTGTTTGTTTTTAATAGCTGCTATTACATTCATGTGTGACAAGCGATGCAACAAGAAAAGATCATGTGGACGACACAAGTGTAATGAAGTTTGCTGTGTGGTAAGTGTACACGTGGTTTTATAAAATTGTTCGATGTGATGTGTGTTTGATTTTGGTTGTGAAGTTAACAGTCTTTTTTTCTTTTGTGTCTTTCCATTTTTGTGCATCTTCATTCTCTGTTTGCAGTATTGATCATGCTCAAAAAGTTTGTATGTGTGTATTTATTTTGCAAGTTTTGTTTTGTAGTTGTCATTATAAATGTAAAACCACGTTTCAGCCTAAATGCAGTTCAATCAGTGTAAAGGTGCTTTTTGTCAGTGCAGTGATTCCAGGGAGAAAGGAGAGGGAACGCACATGACTTAATAGAAACATAAACTTTGTAGCTGTGTCTGTAACAGAAGTCTTAACAGAATCTGCTTTAAAAATTGTGTATCCATGCAGTAATCAAAAAACTGGGTAGATCTGGCCTAAGCTATTTTTTGCACTATACAGTTTTGTCAGTCTATTATTAGAAGTAGATTTTGACTTCAAAGAGAAAAAAATAACCAATAAGGTTTATAGTTAAATTCTGCTTTTTCTCTTTTGCCTTCTCTTAGGACACAGAACATAAGTGCTCTTTGGTTTGTGGTCGTAAACTCAACTGTGGGCTTCATAGATGTGAGGAACCCTGCCATCGGGGCAGTTGTCAAACATGCTGGCAAACAAGTGAGTTATGTGCAAAAGTACATAATTGTTATTTATTACAGAAGTACATTAATATCTCTGTCTGACTCTGACCAGTTAATGTGATCTATTTCACATTGGTGAAAAGGAGAAAGACAGGTGATGTAGATTGTAAGGATACTGTTTACAGCTCAAAGTGCTTTAGCTGCAGTAGTACATGTGTCTCTCCTATATTATATGTACATGGACATAGTCAAAGAGCTCCATTTTATGGCGACCAATTTTTCATGGAAACATCCTGGAAAAGAGAAGGTGCTAGAGCTTCTGAGGCTCACTGTGCTTGAAACAGCATTGTAGTCTGTCTTAATAGCCTATGAATATGACGTGCGTGTTGACTGTACCTCTCATTAGAAAAATAAATGTTTCTGTGTCCAAACATTTCTCTTGACAAAGCAAAATAGTAATCTTAAGGTCTCAGGGGTCCTGGTAGTAACTTCTGGTCTAGTTGAGTCAGAATGCGGAGATTTTTCTGAGGAATTGTTTTTCTTCACTGAATTCCGTGGGTTTAATAATTAAGGTAATTAAACTTCTCCACATTGCTGCAATATTTTTGAGGATTGTATTTCACTCTCAGATTAAAAGAGACCTAAGGATTGTCTCCATTGTTGAATGGGATACCTCCACTGTAAATTGCTCCACTGTTGAATGTGATACAATCTAGAGGTTAATCTTCCCTGCTGAAATTTTTCTGAATGCAGGAAAAGCAGCTACCTACTTCAGGAACCAGATTATTGTGGTAATTTGGCTTAAACCTCTGTGTCCATGGAGTTTCCAATTCTGAATCTGTCCAGAGGTAAATCAACTAGGCAGTATCTTTAAAGATTTCTTACTTGCTTTCTCTGGATGCTGCTGGTTGAGATTTCAGAGGCAGACATTGTATGATTCTATATGATTCTGACCCTGTAGTTGATGTGAGTCCTTCTCAGCACTCAAAAGGCCATTCTTGACTCTGATTCACCTATCTAGTCAGCACTTTGCAGTTGGTTTATATTAGTCATGGTATCAAGTGCCGTGGCATGGTCAACTGTAACTCATTTGCCTGCTCATTAGATTGGATTTCTTGCCCCTGCTTGCATCTCCACTACTGTTTTTGGTAGGAATGGTGAGGGCTGACACCAAGATGCAATACTAGAGTGCATCTACACCTCTGTGTGCTTCCCGGGTACTTTATTTTTCCAGTGTAATTTCCTCAGTGCTGATCAGTGTGGTCCCTTTCTGTGCCACGGTCTCTTTATGCATACCCAGTCTACTTCAAGACAGGAATACATCTCTTGGGGAAAATAAATAATGTTAGCATTAGAGACAGTGCATTTAAAAAAAAAAAAGTTTTCAGATACTGTATTTCTGCCCTTTGGATCAGATGTTTCTGCACTCTGTCCCCATTATCCTGGTTAGTGCAAGTAAGGGACTTCTCATTATAAGATTCTTCACCTATCACTTCTCATCAATAGCAAGCAACCAGTGTAGCTGTCTAACATTCAGGTCTTCCAGAGACCTTGGTGCCTGGTCTTTCATCTTGGACTAAGGAAGATTTGTAGCTTTGAAGCATAGAGTATTATAGGTTGTTTCAAGACCTGTAGTGAGGGACAACAAAGCCCTACTCTTTTCCATGCTTCCTTTCCACAGAAAGTCCATGGATATTCTGCATATTTTCTACTTTCACTTTCTACTTCTTCCTTCTAACCCATAATGTTTTGTTCTTCCTAGCATTCTTATTTGCTGGAATTTATTGTAATTAATCTCTTTAGACAAAAATTGCAATTTTTTTTACTAACTGCTGTGCTTCAAGATACATGGGCAAATGAGTAGGATCTGGCCTGAGATTTAACTGATGGAAAAGATCATAAAAAATAACCAGACTTGAGAAATTTCTGAACACGGCAAAAAACATTGAAAAGCTGAAAAAAGTTTCAAATAGGAAATTTCACATCTATTCCTCACCCATAAAGGGTGAGAGATGTCTGAGCTTCACAAGTAATTGGAGGATGGAGGTATAGGGAACCTTTTTGGGCATGGAGTTTCTCAAGGCCAAGAGAACTCTGGTAGTTGTGTGATGCTGGTACAACCACACTGATGATAGCAGAAACAGCAGATTTGGGTACAGATGTAGCTGAACTACATGGGGCCAGTGGGTGTAGTGGGTTTGCATCCAGGTTTTGGAAGCGAGGGGCTACAGGATTGGCTTCTGTGAGAAGCTGCTAGAAGCTTCCCCCATGTCCAGCAGAGTCAACGCCAGCTGGTTCCAAGATGAACCCACCACTGGCCAAGGCCAAGCCAATCAGGAATGACAGTAACACCTTAAATACATGATAGCGTATTTAAGAAGTAAAAAAAGGTTATTGAACAGATGTAATTGCAGCCAGAGAGGAGAGCAGGCAACTATGCAGACACTTAAGATCAGTGAAAAAGGAGGGGGAGGAGGTGCTTAGGTACTGAAGCAGAGCAACTTTTGGGGAGACCATGGTGAAGCAGCTGTGCCCCTGCACCCCATGGAGGTCAACAGGGATACAGACATCCACCTGCAGCCCACAGAGGAACCCACACTGAAAGAGGCTGTGAATTGGTGGGAGTCCTGTGCTTGAGCAGGCTCCTGGCAGGCACCTGCAGACCTGTGGAGAGAGGAGCTTGCACTAGAGCAGGTTTACTGGTAGAACCTGTGACCCTCTGAGGGGACCCACATTGGAGCAGGCTTTGCCTGAAGGACAGCACCCTATGGAACAGTGACCCACACTGGAGCAGTTTGTGGAGAACTGTTGCATGCAGGACTGATGCATGTTGGAGAAATTCATGGAGAGCTCCCCATGGGAGGAACCCAGCTCTGGAGCAGGGAAGGACTCTTCTCCCTGAGCAGCAACAGGAACGTGTGATCAAATGCCCCATTCCCTGACCCCTGCACCACGGGGGGGCAGGAGGTAGAGCCTGGGAAAGAGATAGGGGTGGGGGAAAGGTGTTTTTAAGATTTATTTTACTTCGCAATATCCTGCTCTGATTTTATTAGAAATAAATTCAGTTAGTATCCTCAAGTTGAGTGTGTTTTGCCTGTGATTGTATTTGGTGAGTGACCTTTCCTGGTCCTTATCTCAAGTCATGAACTGTTCATTATATTTTCTTTCCTCTGTCTGTGGAGGAGAGTGATAGAGCAGCTTTGGTGGGTGCAGGGCACCCAGCCTTGTTCACATCACTTTAATGGGGAAAAAATGATTTTGTTAGATTATTTGGGAGGAATCAAGGTGGATGCATGGACAAACAGAGTGAAGACAAAATAAAGACACCATTTGCACAAATGAAGCTGTTGGTCAACTTACTTATGTGATAGAGATATGTGCACCTCATGTCCACTCTCTATCCTGTCATAGTTAAGATTTAATATCTTTCCGCTTAGTCTCATTCTCTGTTCAGTGTGTGAGAGTTCTTGAGTGCTAGCAGCTGGAGGCTTGGCTGCACATCATGGGAGCACATAATCTTTATGCTAGCAACTGAGAGACCAGATTGATGTATCCTGTGTGCGAGCAGCCGGAGAATGGGATTGTAAGTTATAGGGACCCCTTGATCTGGGTCCCAGCACATGGAAAGATGAGAGTTTGTGTGCAATTTTCTAACAAGCTTGCTTCAAAGCTGGATTGAATAGCTAGTAGGAGGAGATCTGCCTCTGAAAGTACTCAGGGTTTCAGCCAGTGCCTGGGAAAGGAGTCTGTCCAGGCATGGGTATTAGACAGAGCCTGTGCTAATATCTCAGATTCATGAATGTGGTGCGCATGTGAATTTGGAGTGAATTGTGTATATATGTATGTGTGTGTGTGTGTCTTCACTAGTAATCTTCAGTCCTGATGAGCTGAAGAGAAGGATGGGGACTTAGCTATTGGTATTCCTCTTTACATGAGTCTCATTACTCAGTTGGCTTTGTGTTACTCTGTGTATCTGGTCATGTTATTGCCATGTATGTATTGTGTGTCTCATCTCTCTGGAATGTGTATTGAGTCTTGCTCTAGGCTGGACCTGCATATTGATCTAGCAGCCATCAATATCTATAGAAGTGGGACAGTAGGAATATTTGGGTGTTTAGAGTTCAGCAGGTTTTGCTTTGGTAGGCTAGGAAGAAAGAATCCAGTGATTCCAGAGTTAGAGAACTTGCTGAATTTAGAAGCTCCCTTAACACTCATCTTCTCTTTGGGTTAGAATTGTTGGTTTGTATTTTTGTTGCCCGTTTATTCTCTTACCTTCTCCACCATCTTCTATTGTTCTCCCTGATCCACTACCTCTTTATTCATTTATAGGTGAATCATATTCTCTTTTTGTTCTCAGATCTCTTTCTGTATGATGTCAAATGTTTTCTTAGTGTTCTGTTTTTCTAAGCATTTATTTGTTTGAACTGTAGTTTGCATTCCAGTCAGTCTGCCAGTTTCTTTATAGTCTGAAAAAAAGCACTGAATTGTATTATTTTTTGTGCAGTGTTTTCATTGGGGTGGTGTATGTCAGTACCTCTATTACTTTGTTTATCACTGAGATTTGGATCTTATAAGAGTTTAAAACTTGTTTCCCAAACATGGAAGATTAAAAAAACGCACTGAGAATAAAATGGGTACTGCCTGAGACAGAGAACTTCCAAAACATACAAAGTTGGTTTTGAAGTATTTGGACAGGTTCATAAGATGCTTGTGAGGATCCATGTAAGACTAAATACCATAAAGAAGACTTGCTGTCTTTTGGTAATTTTCTTCAGAATCTTTATGGTACTATATTCAGGGCATGGCAAAACGACACAATCTAAACACTGGTCTGAAAAAGTGATGTCGGGAAGTTTGGGACACAAAATTTCGATGATGGGCCTTCAGGAAGGGAATTCAAGAGATACCTCCCATTTTTTAAATCAAAGGTAGAACAGCAAAGCTTTCAACTTGACATGAGCGTTTTGCTGGCTCTGGTTCAAAATGTTGATGTGAAAGAACCACTCTAAAAGCAAAGCATAATTCCTAACCAAGTGTCTTGGTTTGAAAGACAGGTGTCTGCCAAGGAAGGCAGGAGCTTCCCTTGGAATGGAAAACGTAACCCCCTTCCCTCCAAACTATAATTCTGAAATTAAGGGGCTTTCAGGCAAAGATATGGGAAATAGGAATAACAGTTCTTTATTTTTTTGTATATATGAAACAAGGCAAACAAACAACAATAACTGTGGCAGTA
>VWZT01011812.1:0-15334 GCA_013397055.1 Pachycephala philippinensis
TCCAGGCTGGGGTGTGTCCATCCCTGGCTCAGGGAGCTGCAGCTGCTGGTGCCCAGCTCTGCCTCAGCTGCCCTGGCAGAGCCTCCCCAGTGCCATCAATGCACTCCAGATCCAGAGCTGGGACTCTGCTGCCTCCCAGCCAGGAGTTTTATCTGCCCTCCAGAAGCTCTTGAGTTTGATTTTATTATTTTTTCCCTCCAGGGCACTTGGCTGTTGAACTTCTGCGTGTTTTGCATGGGAGCACATCCAGCTTTGAGCACGGCTTAAAAACCTTTAAAATTCACTTCTCAGAACTAATATTTATCTGTAAAGGCTGTAATTAGAGTGTGGGGGGTGTTGCTGTGCTCCTATCTGCCTTTCTCTGGGCTTCCTGCAGCTCACAGTGGCTTTGAAATGAAACTTGAGGGGAATAATTGACAACCAAGTGCTGGACTGGGGTTAAAGTGTCAGTGCTGCAGCAGGAACCTCAAAGGTCCCGTTCTGGGGGGGCCTGGCCAGGGCTGCAGCTGTGGGGACAGATGAAAAACAAACTCCCCAGGCAGCTCTTGGCATGGTGACACCTCCTCCTTCACTCCTGGGTGTGAGCACACGGGGCTTGCAATTCACCGGGAATTTTCCATGTCTGCTTTTCAGGCCATGAGTGACACTGGCTGCTCCTTCCTCCTCCTTCTTCCTCCTCCTCATCCCTCNCCAAGAAAAGGATTCTACAATATAAGTCTAGCAGAAGATCATGGTTTCTTACGATGTGGTTATGTGCCCTGCAGTACAGATTTGGGGTTTTCAGTGAATAGCTCTCTGACAACCTTAAGAGACAGCCAGTTTCCATAAAAAAAGTTCATCAGATTACTAGAGGCAGTCTTTGTTATTACTCAAGTCTTTCCCTTCTCTCTCCTCCCTTCTCCTTCCTCCTCCTCCCTTCTCCTCCCTTCTCCTCCCTCCTCCTCCATTGCAGCTTCAACTGTTCTGCCCTCCCAGCTTCATGGCCAGTTACCACTTAGATCAATAAATAATTTTCTTCCAGAACAGCTTTAATTACAAAAACAAGCACATAAAGGACAATTAAGAATTACCACCATCTGTAGAACAGGTGGGAGAATAAGTTGCCTTGCAGCCAAGTCACTGGCAGAGCCCTAAAATTGAATCCCACCTGCTGAATTCCAGTTTGACATCTTAAGCTGGATACTTTTGCTTATGTTTTATGCTTCATGTTGATTAATTTCTGGTTATAAGAGTTTTAACTGGTTAAGTCAACTTGTTTTGCAAGAGAAAACCAGAGCTTTAAGAAAGCACTTCTTAATTTGCAAATGTTGATTGCAAAGGGAGAGCCATTTATAGTTAAAACCTGAAATATGTAAGGAAAAGGGTCATTGAAATCAATGTCAAGTTACTGCCAGGAGGTCAAACTTTACTGTCCTGGCTCCTTTTTTAAAGAAACTTTGATGACCACAAAGTTGCCATTTCCTGCAGTAGGTTCCCTGTGAGCTCCCCCTGTAGAGTTGTACAGTATCCTGAGTTAAAGTGAACCAAATTAAACTGTTGTGGCGTATAAAAACAGCCAACAAAGGCAGGCAGCTTTTTTCCTGAACCCCCTGAGATTTATTCTGACAGTTTGCAACTCGATGAAATGGATAATGGAAGTCCCTTGTCACAATAACTCAGCTTAAATGTATTGTTGGATTAATAGACTCAGTTATCCACTCTTCCAAGGAGAAAAATGACTTGTGGTTTCAAATCAGGCCCTCACTCGTGGCATCCCATCAAATTAACCAAACAGGCCAAACTCGAACTCCTGGCAGAAGCCAGGCACTCTGTGAGTTGTGTCATAAAAATGAGTTTATTTATTTTTAATGGTTCCCAACCGCCATGGCAACAGCTGTGGGTGACACGGGGTGACACGGGGTGGTGGCCGTGAGTCCCTGGGTGGGTGCTGGAGTCAGGAGGTGGGACCCAGGGTGAGGGATGTCCCTGTGCCCTGCTCAGGAGCTTCTGCCTGGTGCCACCTCCCTCTGCAGCAGAGAATTCGGGGAGGGAGCTCATGAGGATGTGGTACACCTGTGAGAGGGCTGCAGGGCTGATTCCTCTGCTGGAGGTGGATGTGGGGAGTGGGAATTTCCAGCTGGTGGAGACAGCTCACTGCCTTTCCCTGGGGCTTGTGGAGCATTCCATAAGTGTGATTTAGCACTCACACACCTGGGGAAGGCTCTCCCTGGCCTCTCGTTCCAGGGAGAAGGCACACTGGCCATGGCATTCCTGCCTCTCTTGTCCTTGCACTAAATAACCTCACTCTCTGGTTCAGTCCTACATGAGCCAGACACAAATCCCTCACTGGCACAGGGTGCCCAGAGCAGCTGTGGCTGCCCCTGGATCCCTGGCAGTGCCCAAGGCCAGGCTGGATGGGGCTTGGAGCAACCTGGGACAGTGGGAGGTGTCCCTGCCATGGCAGGGGTGGCACTGGATGGGCTTTAAGGTCCTTTCCCACCCAAACCATTCGTGTGCAGGGCTCTCAGGGGCTCCCTGGCCCAGCTGGCCCTCGCTGTACCATCAACAGGCTCCACTCCCACCTTTACGGGGGGTTTGCAGAGAAGTTTTGATTCTGTTTTGTTCTCAACCCCCCAAGGTGAATCCCCATCCCCTCCTCCTGCCCCAGGGTTCAGCAGCAGCCATTCATTAACGTGGGCAGGGTGAATTATCCCAGCTCACACCTGGAGAGGGGCAAGTGGCTGGGTTGAGCAGCTGGAGAGCTGCTGTGATGTGCCATCGCTGGCTGCGGGGGGTTTTGATCTGACAGAGCGCTGTGTGAGTGAGGCAGGGCTCCTTCCCCGGCCTCTCCCAGGGAATCCGTCTGTCAGGCTGCCGGGCCACGCAGCGTGAAATGGGGAATTTTGAAGTCTAAGCCTCTGAGAGCTCACAGCACTCTGAGGCAGCAGTTTCCCTTCAAAGCCCCTCTGTGCCTGTGCTCAGCACCTCTTGTGATGTAGCACACGTTGCCTCCGCAGAAAGGCGGAAGGTTTGCTTCCTAAAAATCTCCTTTTCTCCTCTTAATTAGGCGTTTTCCCCCAATGAGCCATGTGGGAGCCAATGGAGAAGGTGGGGATGTTGGCACAGCCCGGCCCCACGGATGCTGATTGATGAAGCAGCAGCTTTGAGCACTGGATTTTCCTTCTGAAACATGGAATAAATATGAGAGGCAGAAGAATGGAGGGCAGGGAGGATGCGTGGCACAGCTCCTGCCCCACCTTGCTCAGGTCAGTGGGGTTTCCACCTCAGTGTTCCCTTCTCTGTGATTTCTTTTAAGCCTATTTTAATAAATGCCATCAGCTACCTGTCCCTAAATCTGGCTGAATTTAAGGGGTTGGCCCTGAGGGGATGAAATCGTGCCCAGCACAAAGTCAGAGCCAGGCCCCTCATCTCCAGCTGCTGGTTGTCCATAAACCCCTCCAGACAGAAAGGGACTGAAACACAACACAAATAACAGTTCGTCGAGGGAGATGTTTTGAACTAAAAAAGGGCAGATTTGGAGTGGTTAGAAGGAAGAAATTGTTTACAGTGAGGGTGGGGAGCCCAGAGAAGCTGTGGCTGCCCCTGGATCCCTGGCAGTGCCCAAGGCCAGGCTGGGGCACCCAGACAGTGGAAGGTGTCCCTGCCCAGAATTCCTGGCAGGGTTCTCCACGTGGCTGTGTGGAAATTGGAGCCCCCAGCACAAATGTTGGTGGGAGCATCCACAGGACCCTCCTTGGAGCAGCAAAACTGTGGAGCACAGCACATCCCTGAAACCCAGGGAAGAGCTTTTATTTTAAACTGTGACCATGAAACAGGAAAAAGCTTCTGCCTTTTGATTTTTGCCTTTAACACGTTAAAGTAGAGGCACCTGCTGCCTGCTGGGCTCATTAAATATGTCTTTTTATTTTCATAAATCACCAGGGTAGAATTTGAATTATTTACTCGGTAAACTCGAGGTGACATTCATTTACATTCTCCGAGGTTTTTGTGCATTAGCTTTCGAGCCTTTTTCTTCCCACCTTTTGTTCGGTGCCCACCTTGGCTCCCCGAGCAGGATCCCTCCCCTTGGTGACTGCAGGGGTTTGGTGAACTTCAAAAGCAGCCTGAAATGCCAGGCACACGCAGCCGTTGTGTGAATTATGGATCAGAATACAGCACATCAAACACCCAGAATTATTCACTTGTGGGTCTCTGCTTGGTAAAGCAATAAAAATCCCCGCATTTCTCCTTTGCTGAGATGTGGGGTGGTTGTTTTACATGCTCCAGAGTGATGTTAGCAGGGGTGTGGGGGGATGTGGAATATTTTTTTTTAAGCGAGGCACTTCAATCAAAGCTTCATTCTACTGTAAACCCAATTAGCTGCAGTCTGCCAAGTCAGCTCCAGCGTCTGCAGGAATGTGTAAGGCCATGAATAATTGCTGCACTCGGGTTTCACTCTATCTAGGAAATGCCACGAGGCTTTTGTTACCCCCAGATCAACCCCCTGCACTTGGCTCTGAGGTTCCAGCTGGAGACACATGTTCAGAACCCATAAATGTGTTTGCATAGGGCTGTGGTGTGCAGAGGCTCGGTGAGGGGGCACTGCTGGTTTGCTCTGGGGTAGAACCCGGATCCTGGGCTCTCTGAACACTCAGGGATGGTGCCATGAGCTGTGGTGGGGGCAGGAGGAGAGGTTACGTGATGGGGGATGCAGAACAAACCCATTTCTGCAGGAAAACACTCTCTGTGCCCTGTGCCCTCCAGGAGGAAGGGCTGGGAAATGAAATGCTCCAACAGAATGTGTGGTAAATGGGTCACCTACTTTGGGTGAGGAAGTGCTCAGGGTGTTCAGCTGAATTTAAGGTGCTGCTTTCTGTCAGTTTGGACTCGATTCCACAGCTGGGATAGCCACAGGGGAATGTGGGGCTGTGCTGGATAATCAGACCCTGGCTGGGGCACTCAGGGACTGGGCTCTGTGGGATCCTGTCAGGAACAAGGGGCAGGAGGAGAGGAAACGGCCTCGTGTTGTGCCAGGGGAGGTTTAGATTGGGCATTGGGGGAAATTTCTTCATGGAAAGGGTTGTCAGGTATTGGAACAGGGCAGTGGTGGAGTCACCATCTTGGAAGTGTTGAAAAAAAAGTGTGGATGTGGCACTTGAGGAAGTTGCTTGGTGGTGAATGTGCTGCTGCTGGGTTGATGGTTGGACCCGATGACACCTGATGATCCGAAGTAAGAGAGTTTTAATGAAAGATTGAACAACTTTTATATGTTAATAGGCAGAAGCGTGTTGAATGGCATAAAATGATTGGTCCCTCGGCCACCCACCCCTTGGGGTGATTGCTCCAGTTCTGAGACATCCGTTTCTGGATGTTTTTCTGGTTGAAGCCACAACAGTCCTTGAGAAGTAGGTGCAGGTGCAGAGATTTACAAAACTATAACATTGTTTTAAATTCTTCACATGAGAAAGAGAATCTTCACAAAGTACTGCAAGGGCTAAAGAAATTTCCTGCTTGAGGCCCTTTTTCATATCCGTAGGGAAGAAGTGATTTTGGCTGATTTCACGACAGCAGGTACACAAACGAAGGGCTGTTTTGGCAAGCAGGACCCGAGCTGCCCGAGGTGGCAGTGCCAGCATGGTTCCCAGCAGCAGCAGTGGGTGCCACACGGGGCTGGGATACTCCAGTTGTCCTTTCCTATGGATATGAAAAAGGGCCTCAAGCAGGAAATTTCTTTAGCCCTTGCAGTACTTTGTGAAGATTCTCTTTCTCATGTGAAGAATTTAAAACAATGTTATAGTTTTGTAAATCTCTGCACCTGCACCTACTTCTCAAGGACTGTTGTGGCTTCAACCAGAAAAACATCCAGAAACGGATGTCTCAGAACTGGAGCAGTCACCCCAAGGGGTGGGTGTCCCAGGGACCAATCATTTTATGCCATTCAACACACTTTTGTGTATTAACATATAAAAGTTGTTCAATCTTCCATTAAAACTTATTTACTGCGGGTCAATTTCGTGGTAGTGTGGACTCTGTCAACTTTACCTATTCAGGCAGCAACAGAGGCACTTTCCCTGGGGAATGATGGTGCTGTTGTGATTCCCCCACACAGAGAGCTGCCAGCAGCTCCCTCCCCACTCACTCCAGGCAGGGGTGGCTCTGAGGAGCAGGTGACACCTGAGAATAGAACATTATCAACAGCGACAGGGTTCATTTCTTTAAATAGAAGCCATGTCTGGGGAGCTGCAAGACTCCCAGACACTGTGAAATCTAGAGGGAGATTTTAATCTTAGCTCCTGCTGGATAATCTAAAAAACACATGCACGGCCCAGTTCTTTTGGAAAAATGTATTAAGTGATCACTCCTGCTCCTAAATTGGGGTGTGAACAACAGCAGAGCCCAGGCAGAGTGGGTGGCTCTCTGGGGACTCTTGGAGCAGTGTAAAGCACCACACAGTGTATGGGAGAGGAGGGACAGCCCTCAGGAACACGAGGAGTTGCCACTACTACTGGTATTAATTACGTGCAAGAGAAGTTTTACTTGCATTTATTTCAATTTCTGGCTGATTATGGAATCTCTGTGTGTCGGCTCCACAGGGATGCTCAGGACACATCCAGGGAAGCTGATGGAGCCCATCCAGGGCTGCCTGCTCAGAGCTTGCAAGAGGTGCTGCTCCTCTGCAAAGCCAGGAGAGGGGTTCCAGCTCCTGCAGCAGCTTCCTGAGGCCTTTGACTTATTTTCTGTTTGCATGGCACTGCTTAGGGTGAGTTTTTATAATGCTTTGCAATTAAAAGGACACTCGGAGCCTAATTCAGGTTGGGTTTTGTGGTGGGAACCAAATTTATTGCACTTAGCTCAGTGCTCTGTGACTAAAGACAGCTCTGGAATGGGAGAACATGTGGAAGGTATTTCAGAAGATTTAGATGTACAAAAATAGAGGGTGCTTTAAATGCAATGAGGGGGTTCAGCTCAAGGTTCTGCGTGATCTCATTCGAGTGTGGCAGCTGGAAGTGATTCTCTGTGGAGAAACCCCTGCCCTGCCCCTGTCCTGGAGTATCCCGGGAGCAGGGAGCAGACAGGCTCCTGCAAGGAATCCCAGGCATCTCCTCAGATGGATTTTGCAGCATTTGATAGGATCAATACATGGAGCATTGTTTGTTGGGCTGGAAAGAGCAGGGGGAGCAGGGGGAGCACGGAAAGAGCAGCCCTGGGCTTGTGCACAGGAGTTCTGGCAGCTGGGCTGCCACTTGGGGCCAAATAAAGTGGGGTTTTCACTTTGTTTGAAGCTGTGATTTTGGGGTGCACCAGGAGCTCTCTGCAGGGTGCAGAACCTGCGGGTGCTGCTCCAGGCTTTGGCTGCAGCATCCCTGTGATTTTGGGCTGCATAAGGAGCCATATGGGGTTCACCTGCGGGTGCTGCTCCAGGCTGTGGCTGCAGCATCCCTGCCCCTTGTGGGAGGCAGAGCCTCTGTGGGGTCACACAAATGGGGACAAGGTGGAGCTCTTGGGGAGCCTTTGGCAGCGTGGCCGTGGTGCCAGGGCTGCTGGCTCTGCAGGAACCCAGTCCTGGGTGCCCCAGCCTGGCCCTGCTGTCCCCAGGCTGCCCAAGGGGCACGGACACGCCGTGGCCACTCGTCACTTTTAACGGCCCCACTCCGCCGCAGCTCGGAGCCAATTAATTTTATGAATCCTATTTGTAGCTCCCGTTCCTCCTTATATAATCCTCATTTGTTTCAAATGAGCAGAGAGTGTGCCCCTGAGATTCTAAACATACCTCTTTATTAGTTCAAACAGAAACTGTTACCTACAGAAGCTAAACTTAGCGCTAATGTATGAAATGAGATGAAGAGTTCCTTTTAAATCCCCTACCAGGTGTTAGATAACAGGGACTGTGCTGGGAGGGGGAGCAGGGGCCTGCAGAGTGCTGGGAACAGCACTTTAATCATCTATTGTATTTATTTCTCCAGGAAGAAACAGATTAAACCCCAAAAGGCAGGCGGTGGGTGCACAGCAATCAGTCCCTGTGCCCCATAATTCCACACACACCAAGACTGGCCTCCCTGTGCCCTCAGGACAGGCTTGGAGAGTGTCCCAGGAGCAGTTTTTGAGCTGATAACCCCATTTGAGTTGTCTTTACCCCATTTTACCACAGGACAGTGTCTCACACTGCTGTGCTTGCTGGATGCCCTGGTTGGGATATCGACCTCCCACGTCCAAAATTCCCTTCACAGCCTTGGGGTTCATCTCCCAAGGATATTCCTGTACAAAGTGTGAGAGAACCCAGATTGTTTAAGGTATTGAAGATTTTAACGAGCCAAGCTGGAAAGTGTTCAGCTTCTCTAAGAAGCAGAGTTAGCACGAGGAGGGGGGAGAAGGAGGAACACAGCACAGTCCAGGGAATTCTGGTTTCGCTGAGGGCTGTGGCACCCTCCAAAATCAACACCTACCAGTCCTGCCACAGGGGGAGAGATTGCTTGGACACCTCAGCAGGATTTTTCTCCAGATTACAACTCCTGAAAGGCCTGGATTCAGCCACATTCACTTTCTGTGCCATAACCAGAACTGAGGAAGAGCAGAGGTTACCGTGGGCTCTCCAGTGGGATTCCTGCACTGGGAGAAGCAGGGCTGGGAGGAACTGGGGCTGTGGGAGAGCTGGGACTGCCCCAGGCACAGGTTTGGGGGAAGGGGCTTTTTTTAGAGGTTTTTGGGGATGTATTTAGCAAGATATTTTTACCCTTCTCCACCCTGATTTACAGCTGTGTGTGTAGAAGGCAAATTCCCCACTTCCACGAGCAGCTCTCCCTGCAAAAACCATTACTTGAATTAAGTTGCAGGAGTGTAGATGAGAAAAAAATTGCTTTTCCTCTGAGGATGTTTGGTAATTCCTCTCCATTAGGAACCCAGATGAGCAGTGAGGATGGGATGAAAGGACAGGAATGATCACTCAGGCAACTCGGGGATGTGACACACGCCGTCACCATGGAGATCCCCAGCAGGGCTGGGAACACCGGGGGCACAGTTGGCATCTCATTGCTCTGGGAATATCAAACCTGCCCGTGGAGGGGCACAGTTGGCATCTCATTGCTCTGGGAATATCAAACCTGCCCGTGGAGTGATGCTCATCAGGCCTGGGATGGATCTGGGTAACTGGCAGCCATGCATTGATCAGATGTTGGGTGTTAGGATTTTGAATCCAGGGGTTATTCCAGGTGTTCCCATGTGCAGGGGGCAAGCAGGGGGTGCAGTTCAGGTGTTCTGGGGTTCGTGGCTGCTCAGGAAACCGTGGGTTTGTGTCGCACTTGGACACGAAAAGAGTCACGTAGACACTTTGTCAAGAGAGAAGCAGAAAAAGAGGGGGTCCAATGACCCCGAGCTTTATTATATATGTTCTTAGAAACCACCGTGGATTGGAGGGAGAAATCACCACCCCTCAATCACACTGGTCAAAGGAAAATCCATCAAACATCTCTGCCCAGGAGAAATGGAATGCAAACAATAAAGCACGGTGAGCAAAGCATGGCTGTGTTTGCAGAAAGTGCGTGAGAAACTCTTACAGAAAATGAAAACATCGAGGAACTGCAAAACTCAGGGCGACAGGTTTGACTGCTGGATGAAGCAGGATAATATTTGCTGTGGCTTACCCCACATCCCTTGTATTTTCAGGTATCTGTACACTGATTTTCCTGGATTTCTGACTCGGAAAGCCTCTCTTCACTGCAGCACCTGCTCCCCAGGTGTGTGGGCCCAGCCTCAACAAAGCTTTAACCCAAGAAATGGAATCAGATGTAGCTTTTCAGCTTGTCTTTACAATCTCCCACCAGTGCAGCAAGGAGTTGGATGGATCCAACCTCCGACGGATTCAGGTGCATTTCCTCCTTCTCGCATCACCTCAGGGTTTCAGCAGAAAGGTGACTGTGGCTTTAAACGAAATCAAAATGTGGTTCTCGTCCTCCTGTGTCCCTAAAACAGTTTAGTGCCACTGTAATTATTAGCATTCTCATTAAGACCAGTTTAGCTGAAAGCCAAGACACAAAGACGCAGTGACTTCATCAGAGCGACGCAAATCCAGATAAAGCAGGTTCCTAATTCACTTCCATGCTCTGAAATAAATCCTCAGAGCATCAATTACTGTATCTCTTGTAAAGCAATTACTAGCAGCCTCCATTGCTCCCCTTTACACATTTTAATTTAATCATTATTTTTGCTTTAAAAGACAGGGTAAGGAATTTCACAGTTCCTCAGGAAGAACTAAAGCAGACAACAACAAAAAATCCCTGTAAAAGCAGAAATTACTTTCTTTTGTAATCAGGTTGATTAGACTCGTGTATAATCATACACAGCAGGTGGGAAGATTAACATTTCACTAATTCCTAGTGGTCATTACTGCAAGGAAATTTAATCTGCAGAGTTCACAAGGATTGCAGTTGCATGCTGGTAAAGCTCATTTAAAAGACAGAGCAAAAACAACACAACTTTGTATTCTGGAATCCAGTTTTCCTCTGAACTCTCTTGGCCTGCAGGCAATACACATATGCCAGGATCTTCTACTTAATTGAGAAATAGATTTGTATTGATCAGGCCCACTTAACAAGCACATTCAGACCTGTTCCTGCTCTCAGTTACTCGGGTGGGGGATGCAGGCAGACCCCAGAGGGTTGAGCTACCTGATAAAATAGATATTTTTACAGCAAATGCATTTTTCCATGTGGGGGCTGCACCAGTACATAACACTGAGAGTCAGTTCTCATATCTGGATCAATTCGGAGTAATTCTGCTGAAGTTGAACAACTTATTAATTTCTTTCTACGAAAACAAAATGTGAAACAATTATTGTGATCAGGTTCTGCTTCACTAACCTGGGTGGGGGTTACTCCAAAATAAAATGCCCAGCAGCTCGTAGTGAGCAGGTTCTGGTCATCTGCCACTGGTGCACCTCTGATCTCTGCACTCCTCATTCCCAGTTCTCCCAGCAGGAGCCTTTCCAGGCACAGCCAGAGCTGCAGCTCGGGGTGGGCTGGGACCAAGCTGGGAATGCCTGAAGGGATATTGGATGGGTAAATTGGGGTGACTGCTCTGCTTTTCACTTGTGTGGGGTCTGCCTGGGATTGAGCCGGTTCCTGTCTCCCACGAGGGAGATGAAAGGGCAGAAGGGGAGACAGAGCTAAGCCTAAAGTGGCCAGGATTCCTGAGTGGGAGGTGGAGCAGATCCCAGGGAAGCAGGGCCCCATTCCTTGTGCTGCACTCCTGCAGATCCCGAGGGCACAAACCCGTCAGGAGGCTGGAGAAGGATGGGGAGGAGGAGTTCAAAGTGGGCACGTTGTGCTCACTGCTGCTGGATTTGGCTGGGAATTGGGTGTTATTCCCACAGATAACAACATCTCCCTCCAAACAGAGCGAGGGGACACCGAGCTGAGGTTTGATGGAACATTACTGAAATCACATCCCACAGAAAAGCAGGGAGTGGGATTAAGGGAGCCCTGGAGGAGCACGGGAAGGGCTCCCTCACTCCTGCCCTCCTGAAGTGGGGCATGTCCCATCTTTAGGTTGAAAGGGTGCCCAGGAGCCTCGTGGGGCTGCAGGTGATGCCTTAGGTTTTAACTTTTATATTTTCCAATTCTGCATTCCCAGTGTGTGACTCTGCAGTGTCCTGCAGCCTGGGAGCTGCTGCTCTCTCATGCTGAGACAGACAGAACAAAGCCTCTCCAGGCTGCTCTCCAAGGACACCCAGCCCGGCCTAGGCCCAAAATGTGTAACCCAGCATCTTGAGAAGGGGGGCAAGCTGAGGGGAAATTCCATCATTAGCTCAAGTTTAATTGGTGCAATTGGGTTGAGATGCAAATGGCCCTAAGCTATAAAAGTGTGAAGAACTCGTGACTCGGGGTCCATCTTGGGTGCAGCCTTTGGCCTGCCCAGGGTGTGCCTCTGAAGGCCTTTCTAATAAATATCCACCTTTATTCCCTTCCTCCTGCCCAGTCTCTGTTTCTAGGTTGGCCTCTCAAGGCATCACAGGCAGCACAAAGCCAACAGGAGAATATCAAGGAGCTGATGCTAACGAGGATAACGAAGTTAATGAGTAAACAATGAGGAGAGCTAGGCCATCAATGTGCACAGTAACAGCACCCCTGAATCACCGGGGATCTGCTGCTGGGATGGGGCTGATGTCAAAGCGATGGCCCTGAGCTATTTCAGACCACGTACACTGAATTTTGGCTGACGCTTATCAGTTTATATGCAGGGAAATTTATAGCACGGAACCGAAATGAAACAGTGCTTTGGACAGGGAAAAATGGATTGCAGGTGCAAACAAGCATGAAATGAAAATCTACTAATGAGTTTCCATTAGCAGCTAAATACATAATCGAATAATTTTTAGCCAACACAGAGCAATGAGAAAATCAATTTATTCCTCCTAAGTACTTCTCTATGGATTGATGCTCTAGCTCAGCTCAGGCTGGTTTTGTTAAGTGAGAGCTGAGCTTGGGATTCAGCTAAAGCAGAGCATGGGTTTGCTTCTGCTGAGTATGAATGGAATGTATTTTCCTTGGAAACCCTAAATATCATAAGGTAAAATATATATAGTTACATATATTAGTTAAAATAGAGTATTTCCATCTGAAAGCTACAGATTAAAATATTGCAGGAAGATAGACCAGCACTGGCATGGAATTGTCTCAGAAATACCCATTAGTGAAGTAAGGCTTGTTCTTCACTGCTCTTGAAGCAACAGGAGCCTCAGATTCCTTTCTTTTTGCCTTAAACGGCCTCTGAGCTGGGTTCCCTTTGCCTGGTGTTTCACACCTGATTCAATTATGGGAATTATTTTTCTTGAGGCCCTGGCACAGGGTGCCCAGAGAAGCTGTGGCTGCCCCTGGATCCCTGGCAGTGCCCAAGGCCAGGCTGGACATTGGGGCTTGGAGCAGCCTGGGACAGTGGAAGGTGTCCCTGCCATGGCAGGGGTGGCACTGGATGGGATTTAAGGTCCTTCCAACCCAACCCATTCTGGGATTTGTGTACAAATTCGATATAAAACACACCTCAGAATACCTTGTTTCCCTAAGAACCTGTTTTTATCTGCGAACTTGAAACCAAAATGAGATGTAAATTGTCTGGATACGGCTGGAATTTCAAAAGCTCGTTTAGCTCATTTTGGCTAAGAAAGTGCCCACATTTTGGACCCATCCAAAGGCAATTTCCCATTTCCAGCTGGCTTCCTATCAAACCTTAGCGTGCTCTACAGCAGGCAAAGGAGAAAATCAGTGTTTCCATGCCTTTCTGCAGAGCTGGGAATGCTGGGGGAGCCTGGAGATGCCCACGAGAGCTCTCTGAGTGCACCCACCTGGGTGCCCTGTGCAGGTGAGGGGTGACAGCTGAGAAACCAGGGGCACAGGAAAGCCAAATATTGGTCAGGAAACACCCTCTCTCCACAGCCTCTTCAGCTGCACCCTGCAGAGCCAGCTGAAGTGGATCTTCCTTCCCATCTCCCTCTAAAACTCTAAATGAGAAACAAATAAAAATGTTATTCCCTTCTATAGCCGCTGCCATAACCCCGTGTATCAGGCAGCTTCCTTTATCTCCCACCGGCTGGAAATCTCACATTTTCATTGCCTGAATCACCAGATGCATCCATCAACCCTGACAAATGCCTCCAAGCCACTAAATCACACCACTCCATCTCAATGGGCTACATAATCATTGTCAGGCTGACAATAAATTTGGGAATATCTCTGTTCCACACTCCAATATCTGCAGCTTCTACCAGGGCTGAGAAACCGCAGCAGGAAAACTGCATCCTAAGTTAAGCTTAAGAGTTTTTCAGTCCCTCAAAAATTTGATAAACTCATGAATCCCTGTCAGGCTGGTTTATTTTTAGAAAAAAAAGGGTTGGGGTTTTTTTTCTACCCACGGGAGTAACTCGTGGACTAAGAGATTTTTTCCAAGGATAAGGTTATAGCTTAGTAAGGGCAAAAATATAAAAGGGGAAAATTATTTCCTGTTCTCCTGGGGAGAGCCTGGCATTCCAGAGAACCCACAGCTGCCCAAGGGTGGCACTGGCAGGGGATGGCAATATCCCTACAGCTTCCAGAGGGCAGGAAGGCAGCAGAGCATCCCCTCCTGGCTCTGTGTGACAGGACAACGCCGAGGCCATCGCAGGGCAAACTTTGGGATTGCTCAAAAAAAGGAGAAGCTGGGCTCTGGACACACGAGCAAAATGCCCTGAGGGTGCTATAAATCAGCTGAGCTGGGAGAGCCTCGTCTGCCCTGCACTGGAAGCCAGGCTGTGCGAGGGAACTTGATAACCTTAATTAACGAGCTCCTCGTTCTGTTCCTGTGGGGCTGGGTGAGGGCAGGGGAGTGCTGCTGCCTCGGATAACCTCAGATAACCTGGGTTCATCCAGGGGCACACACAGATCCTGCTCCAGCATGATCCAGGGGCACACACAGATCCTGCCCCAGCAGGATCCAGGGGCACACACAGATCCTGCCCCAGCACCTTCCAGGGGCACACTCTGATCCTGCCCCAGCACCATCCAGGGGCACACACAGATCCTGCCCCAGCAGGATCCAGGGGCACACACAGATCCTGTCCCATTGTGCTATAAACTGGTTTTATTTCCATGAAGCTGCTGCCCCATGGTCAGAGTTTAAACAGATGTTTAAATCCCAGAATCCCAGACTGGTTTGGGTTGGAAGGCACCTGAAAGTTCATCCCAGTGCCACCCCTGCCATGGCAGGGACACCTTCCACTGTCCCAGGCTGCTCCCAGCCCCATCCAGCCTGGCCTTGGGCACTGCCAGGGATCCAGGGGCAGCCACAGCTTCTCTGGGCACCCTGTGCCAGGGCCTCACCACCCTCACAGGGAACAATTCCTTCCCAATATCCCATCCATCCCTGCCCTCTGAAAATTTAAAGCCGTTCCCCTTGTCCTGTCACTCCATCCGTTGTAAAAAGTCCCTCTCCACCCTTTGTGTTTCATTTTAAAACAAGTTTCATAGAAGATGCAGGAATATAAACATTTCCTCTTCAATGCTTCTCACCCAAATTCAGAAGCCTCGTGTCTGTGTGTGGGATTGCTCTGTGGGCACGTAGGAAGTCTTTGTTTCCAGTTCATACATGAATTTTGATGTTTTAAAAGTGTATTTATATGCACCTATTTTGCTCCACACTCTGCCCAAAGCAAGGATCCCCTCAGTGCTCTGCAGCCTTACAGCTTTTCCTGAGCTCTCTGCCCAGTGCTGCTTATCACATTTTTAGTTTTGTATCAGGTCAAAAAGGAGAATTGCCTGGGATTTTCACTGGGGTTTTGCCACCCAGTTCCCCCTGAAGCTGAGTGTGTGATTCTGCTAAAAAAAAAAAAAAA
>VWZT01011812.1:15343-40592 GCA_013397055.1 Pachycephala philippinensis
AAAAAACAAACCGAAAGAAAGATGCTGATTTTGCAAGGATGCAAAAGCTGTGCTGGTATCAGTGGGAGTTGTGTGTCTGGAGTGATTAAAGACCAAAGGCACTGTATGGAACCAGGCTGGGGTGTGGGGTGAGTGTGCTGAGCTTCCAGAGAGGTTCCCTGCAAGAAGGGCTGTCTCAGGTACTCTGGGAAGAAGGATCTCTCAAATTGCCATGCCTGTAGATAATTCCCACTCCTGTTTTCCCCCCAACACCATCTGATTTACTCCGGTGATAAATCCAACGCGCTGTATCAACATTTCTTTCTTTGACAACGCAGTTTGCTGTTAGAAAAACGCCCGGAGCTGGGAGCTGTGATGGCAAATTCCAGGTGCAAATCCAGCGTGTGCAGGCTGACTCTGAGCAGGATCTGGAGCTGTAACACCTGAGCAGTGAGAGGCAGCACGAGTCACAGCCCACGGCCACCTCCTGGCACGGGGGGAACCTCCAGGGACAGAGCAGGTGGGTTCTTTCCAGCCTTTGCCTCACTCGGTGTTAACAGGGCTGGGATTGAACTCTCTGAGATGTTTCTCAGTGCTCAGGACTCAGGGTAATGCTCCTTGCAGACTGATTGCCCTCAGAACCATTTTTTAACCCACTCTTTGACCCAGGTTTTCCTGCCAAAGATGTCACAAAGCGACACCTGAGCACGAGGCTGTCGCTGTTATAGAGGGTAATAACAACACGGAGCCAGTAATGGAGACAATAGAATAGAATTATTTAATTGATAATGGATTGGTTTTTATGTGTTTGGTTCTTTTAGTGTTCATCTGAATGGCAAGAGGCTATTGGACCTCTAGGTAACTACTTACCAGAGTGATTGGTCAATTCTCACATCACCCATCTCAAAACATTTCCCTAGTCAATACCATAACAATCCTAAATCTAATTTGCAGGTGCAAAATAGTAAGGTTGGTTTACAAAAATCCAGAGCGTTGTTTTAAATAGTTTGCATGAGAAAGATAGAGCTCTCATGAAATGCTGCAGAGCTGAAAACTTCTCTGCTAAAGCTTTTTAGCATCCATACGAGGCTCCCCTGATGTGAGGAGCAGCCAGGAGCTGGGCAGGAGGGGATTTTCCCAGCTGAGGATTATGGAAGAACATAATTTCGCAGCCAGATTCTGAGGTAAGGGTGTGAACCAGCCAGGCACAGCGCCAGGGTGAGCAGGGCTGGCTGCTGCCATCCTCAACCTCCCAGAAAAGGCTGCTCCAGGCGTTTTTAGAGCAGAGCTTTGCCACATTTTGTTGTTGAGCAGACTTTGGGTGCTCAGGGTCTCTGTGCCCATGGAGCCACAACCTGCAGCTGGAGCTTCATTCACAGCCACCCTCAGAGGCTCCTGTGCCATCAGACCCGGGCAGGGTGGCTCTGGCAGGCTCTGCCCTCTCCCCTGAGTGCTGCCAGGGGCTCAGGAGCAGCAGGCAGGGACGGGATGGGCACAGGGTGCTCCAGAGCTGCTGGAACACAAACACCTCTCTGCTGCTCCATCAGCGCTTCCCACAGAAAGAGCGTTTTGGAAGGAGCAGAAAAATGCTTCGTGCAATTAAAAATACCCAAAAGGACTCGGGCTGGTGGGATGTACAGAACTAAATGCCCAAATCAGCTTTGTGTTCTTGGAAGAGAGCCATAACACAGATGCTGTCGGGTGTTTTGTCTTTTGAGTGGCTGTGTCCTGTGCTTCCTCTGCTGCCTGGACCTCCTGCTCTGCCCTGACACCGCAGTGCCACGCTCCATTTATCCAAATAATGGTCTTTTGAAGAAAACTGCCCCTTTGCTCAGGGCTGAGGAATGGCTGAATCAGGGAAAGCAGCGCTTGGATGTTTTCCTGGGAGGTCGCCGTGCCCAGTGCTGGTCAGGCCCCGGTCCAGCTCAGCCCCTGGGAGCTGCTGACACTGCACACCCTCAGGCTGCAGCTCTTCCTGTTAAAAACCCCCCAAACAACCTCCCTCCCTGCAGGATGAAACGGGAACTTGCATTTTTCCTGATTTCCACCAAGCAACCCGTTAACCCTGTGATGCAAAGCAGCTTTTCCACGTGGGCAGCCACCCAACCCCGATGTGATTTCCAACTGAAATCATCATCAATGGGATGGTGCATGGGACTGGCAGGTTTGGGAAGCTGTGGAGAACGAAGCTGTTGTCACTTAGGTGGGCCCAGAGCACTCCATCTGTATTCTGGGAATGTTTGGGGCAGGGTTGATGTGCTGTGCTCCCTGTCAGGGGCTGCGAGTGCAAACCTTCACTTGTGTTTTCATGAAAATCAAATCTACATCGTAAGGAGGCAGCCCTATTGTTGGCACCTGGTTTGTCCCATTAAAATGTATCTATCTTTTTAAAATTAATAATTGTAATAGTCATTTAATGATGTGGAATGCTCACACTTAGTGCTCTAACCTTTCCCATGGAAATAATTCTAATAAAAGGAAAGGAGGTGACTTCAGCACTGGCCAAATGCAGCCACCATTGATGAGACACAGCTTTTCCACTGGGCAAAACATTCTGCCTTGCAGGAGCTTCAGGAACACTTTTATTCCTTTAAATTAAATGATTTTTGAATGAAAAGCATGAATCAGCCACTGCTGAAGAACATTCTGCTGTTCTTCCTGCTGGTGCCAGAAGGAATCCGCTCCTTTTACCTCTGCAAAGATCCACGAGCAGAGTTTTTGCTGAAATCCCATTGTGCTCAAAGGTTTGTGCTTGGGAGTTTGGAAGAAGTGGAGAAATTGGGTGTGAAGTGGAGGATACTGCACCCACCCAGGAGCAACTGAGCCCAGTTGGGGGTTTAGTGCTAAAAAACGAGCCATGAGGCACTTTTTGGTGTGGTTTAGTGGGCAGGGGGTATTTGGGTGAAGGTTGGACTGGGTGATTTGGAGGGGTTTTCCAGCCTGGAGGATTCTGTGACTCTGTGGTTGAACCAAACCCCTGAGGCTGCTGCAGCCCAGCCGTGCTGGCTCTGCCTTCCCCCAAAACCCCTCGTGTGACAGCTCCTGGGGATTTGGTGGTGATGGACAAACCCCAGAGCAGACACCTGACACTGAGAGCACATCTCCAGAACTGCCTTCTCTGGGGGGTTTGAGCTCTTTGGGTATCGGGGCTGTGTGAGAACAAATGATATCAGAAATAAATAATGAGGTGGGAGGTGTCGAGGTGGTCTGGGAGGAGGAGGCAGGAGTGGGAGTGGGGAAAAAAATGGTAATTTTTCCAAGCGAGCTCAGCAGTCCCCTGTGTGCAGCCTAATTTCAGAGATAATTGGTACATGAATTCCTGAATGGAATCTTTTGTTATCTGTGCCCTGCAAAGCAAACAAAGCCCTGGCTAATTTGGGATAACCAGGGGGTGACTCCACAGTTACACTGCAATGGGAGTGAGGGCTGGTAAATGATCTTTAAAGATCACATCAGTTAATTGGGAGCTGCTGGGAGCTAAAGCAGCCTGGTCACCGAGGGGCTGCGAGCAGCTGGTGAATTCCAAAGGCAGGGAGAAAGGAATGCTGCTGATCACACCTTGGCGTGCCGGGATCAGCCCAGAGCTGAAGGAAAAGCACAGAATAATTCACTGCTTTGTGTGCAGAACTGCTCCTCAACCCTCTGAAGGGCTCAGACAGCTCCTCCTTGAGCAGGGAATGTGTGGCAGGTTTGGAGCAGGTGGGAATTGCCATCCAGAACAGGCTCACCTCCAGCAGGACATTTGGGACTTGATGGGCAGGAGATAAAAAAACCCACAAAGGAAAAGTACCAATGCTCAGGAGAGGACATTTGGGAACTTTGGGAGCTGCTGTGCTTTTCCAGCCACTCAATGGGCAGGAGGGAAAAAACCCCACAAAGGAGAAGTACCAATGCTCACGAGAGGACATTTGGGAATGATGGGAGCTGCTGGGCACTCGATGGGCAGGAGGTAAAAAACCCCAAAATGGAAAAGTACCAACTCTCAGGAGATCCTGCTGCTGTTTTCCCTGTTTTTCAGCGTTCTCCTGGCTTCAGGTGGGATTTCCCACTTTAATGAAGCCTTGTGTTGGCTGATGGAGAGAGAAGGATGGAGTCACATTTCTCTGTGGCTTCCAGGAGAAAAGAAGGAAACAATCCCAAACTCCTCTCCAAAACTCAGAGATCTCAGCAGGTTGAAATAATCTGATGAAAACGCACAATTCACCCAACAAAATCAGGTAAATGATTTTCAGCTTACTCAAAATGATTATAGTGGATTTAGACAAAATTTGTTGAAGAAGTCTGAACAAAAGGGAAGGAAAATGATCAGAAAAACCAACAGCTTTGAGATGTTTCTGATTTTTGTTTGAAAATGGTGCTTCCATCTCACAGGTAGCACCAGCAGTTCAGAATTTACTCCCAATTTAACCAGACCTGTGGTGTTTGAAATCAATAAAAAGGTAAAACTCTCTTAGAAGCTGTTTTTTAAAACTCTGCTCCCTCTTTTTTGGAAGCCTGGAAGGAACATAAAATGCAGCTCTCAGCAGAAGGATGTAATTGGGAGGAACTGTAATGGATGGGCCGTGTTTCTCTTTGAAGTTCCCATTGATCAGCGCTGCTGAGACGATTTTTCTAATCCATAACTCAGGAACATGAAGGAATTGTCACTTAATTCTTTGGGTGTTTGTGTTTCACCCCCTGAGAAAACAGACTCTGGCCTTGATTTGGGTTGTTCTTGCACCGTGGTGTAAAGTGGGGAAGAACCACCCAGCTCTAGCGGGGTTTTTTAATATAAATTTTCCTCCCATTAACCAAAACAGTTCTGTGATTTCTTTCTCATGTCTGACTTTGGTGTAAGAAAACTCCATCTAATACCTTCTGCTCCAAGAATGTGCTTGCAGCCAGCGGAGCAGTAATTAAGAGATGATTCCCCCCTCCTCTCCACTGGAGAGGCAGCTTGTGTTGAAAAACCAACCCTTCACAAGGAGGAAAAACCATCTGTCCTCTCTCTCAGCAATGAGATCATTTTTTTATGCTCACATTAGCTGAACCTCAGTGTAATAACTTGTTTCCATAAGGAAGGTGCCCAGTGGGATGCATTTCCATGCCCCTAATTGACACAGCTCCGATGGCACAGCTGCCAGAGGAGCTCTGGCCACAGCTGCTGGGGAGATCAGAGAGTTCCAGTCAGATGCTTGACCAGCCCTGGCACCACGGGTACAGAGTCCCTCTGGAATTGGGGATGTGCAGAAGAAATGTCCTGGTGGTTAAAGTGCCCCTTGTTCTGACAAAACACCTTCTCTGCATGGCCAGCTCCTGCCAGGCTGTGATCTCCTTGAATTTCATTATCTCAGCTGAAACCAAACACCCTTGGCAGGAATTTCTAAAGAGAAAACATTCAAGACTTTGAGGATCTCACATAAATCCCTGCCGGATCCATGGAAGTTCTGAATATGAGGGCTCCTGGCTTGGAGAAAAGGGCAAACACTCAAACCCCAGGTTTAAGTTCCTGACTCTATTTTGATAAGAGAAGGAAAAATTACACTCCTGCTTGAGGAAACGATGGTGATCCAGAATTCAGAATAACAGTAATTAATAAATAATGAGGGGAGTTGTGAAGAAAATGAATTTTTCAAGGACTCTGAAGAACGCATTTGGAGCTGAGGTCTGGAACCTGCAGGCAGAGAACTACAACCTTCCTCCAACTGCACATTGATCAGAGGTTTGGTAATTAGCTGCTTCTAAAATGTCTTTTGCAGCTGATCTGATATTAATGAAGTGGTTTGGAGCAATGCTTTCCACTGGTTTGAAGAAAAAGGAGGAAAATGGTGATTTGTTCTACCAGACTCTCTTCAGGCAGCAGTTTTTTAAGGCTGATGTATTTGTGATGTGGGTTTGTCCTGCTGCTTGCCCCTGCTTTTACATCTCTTTATCCAGGACTGACTAATTATTCTTCGTAACAGCCTTTTGGGTGTTTTTGGCATCTATTTTTGCCCTGAAATCTCCTCATCCTTTTCCCTTTATGAATCCTCTCCAATCCCTCTCCATGCTCAGACACTTGAGGACAAGCTGTGGCCATTGTGTAAGTGCAGAGCTCAATCCAAATGGAAATGAAAACAATTAAATATACATGACAAGCAGGTATTTCCACGAGCCTGGATTTCTTAATGGTTCATTTCCACCTTTCAACTAAATTAAATGTTGCTTTCATCTATTTTTAAAGGAATGTCTATTTTTGGTCGGGAGCTGCTCCATCTGTTCCTTGGATGGCTTTTCTTCATCCCAAGCACAGCCCCACTGGCTGTGGCAAAACCACGAGTTTTGATGGCACCACGGATGAGGATTCACACAAACCAGGGCTCTGTTACCTCCAGGACCCTTTGGAAAGTCAAGTCCTCTGTAATTAATGACTATTCCTATTAATGACACGGTCCTGGCACTTACAGGATGGATTTTGGGACCTGCTGGATGGTGTGGAGGCTGCGAGTGCTGCCTGTATCAAAGCTGCTCCTGGTAATCCAAGACCCAGCCTGTGCCGAGCTCAAATTCCCATATCTATGGCTGGAATTCCATTTCTATTCCCATACCTATGGCTGGAATTCCATTCCCATATCTATGGCTGGAATTCCATTTCTATTCCCATATCTACAGCTGGAATTCCACTTCCATTCCCATATCTATGGCTGGAATTCCACTTCCATTCCCACACGTGTGGCTGAAATTCCACTTCCATTCCCATATCTATGGCTGGAATTCCACTTCCACTCCCATAACTGTGGCTGAAATTCCACTTTCACTCCCATATCTATGGCTGGAATTCCACTTCCACTCCCATATAAGTGGCTGAGCAGGATGATATGAACTGGTCAAGGGGCTCTTGGCAGTCACTCTGCTCCCATCTTGGGAATCTCATTGTCTGAAAATCAGGGACTGGGAAAACGAAAACTTGAGGTTTTTTTGCCTGTTAATGACAGGCAAAATGAGAGGGATTATGACTGTAAAATGCAGCATGTGAAGAAGATATTTGCATATCCCTCACTCTTTTGGGTGGCTTGAGCGGATGGGGCTCACGGATCTGTCTCCTTTGAGATAACAGGTACTGGCATTGGAATTCTGAGGAAGATCCATGGATCCTGCAGGCAGGAGGGGTGCAGGTAGGGGTGCCCTGCTGCCCTCGGGCATTCCTGGCTCCACGGCCTCTCCAGAGGCAAAACCTCTGCTGCAATTCCCAGGCTGGGAGACGAATATCCCTCGGCAGCTCCCCACGGGTCCGTATTGATCAGGGCAGCGCTGCCCTTTTGTTTTGTGCTGAACAACCCCAAGTTTGGAATTGAGACCTGTCAGGAGCTGAGGGCCTTAACAGAGCAGCTTGGGAGGAACAGGGCCATAAATTCCCAGGAATTCACGGCGTGGTTAACACGGGGGAGGAACAGGCTGCACACAAACGGCCCTGCCATGCAAATCCCGATCGATGTGCTGACAAATACCCTGCTGCATCCTGCTGCCTCACTCGATATTTCTTCCAACAGACGGAATTTCGGAGGCACCTGAAGTGATGCACGGATGGGAGCTATTGTGGAACTAATCAGGAGTGGATGGATGAGCTTTGTGGCTGCCTCGCTGTTTATTTCATATATCTGCTGCAAAACTGTATTCAAACGGCTCTAATTGAAAAGGGACCTGCCTGACACGTAAAGCACCATTTCCCCAGTGTGCATTCTGAGAAGGCAGTACAATATCCTGGGGATAAATCCAGGAATTGACAGGAATCTAGGTCAATACATTCATTCAGGAAACCAGGAACCCCCTCCAGCAAGTTCCCCTCAAGTCCCATGACTCCATCAGATTGCCCAGCATCTCCATCCTTCCACGGGGTTTTTCTGGAGCACCCAACTCTTTGTGCCCTTCAGTGCCAACCAAACTCTGCCTGAAGATCTCCCTCAGGTGTGTCCAGCTCTCTGTCCTGTGCCACTGCCACCCAGCCCAGCCCCAACCACCCCCTGCTCCTCTGTGCTGGAGCAGAAGATGGTATCTGCAGAGGTGCAGAGGCTTCCAAAGGTGACAGCCAAAGTGTTTTAACGTTGGGTATCTTTGCTGGTTGGTGTTGGACAAAGAGGAAAATCAGAAAAAGGAGATATTTGATGTGCAAAAGGAACCTATAAAGTAGGTTTTCCAGAGAAGCTGTGGCTGCCCCTGGATTGTCCAAAACCAGGTTGGATGAGACTTGGAGCCACCTGGGATGGTGGAAGGTGTCAGAATGGGACTGGATGAGCTTTGTGTGGAGGGGACTTCCCCCACTTTTGGTCACTCCAGGAGGGAGCTGGAGGGGGGTTCTCACTGAGCTCCCATTGCCGTGTGAGCTGGGAATTTGGGGGAGGTTTGGGGGGGTGACAAACACGCACTGCAAGGAGAAACTTGGACTGACGCTTGACAACTCCTCTGTTTTGTGAATTCCAGAGGAATTTGAATTGCATGGTGTTTTTTCACTTGCAAATGTTGCAGACTTGTTATTTTTCCCTTTTCCACATATTTTAAGCTTATAGCATTGCATAATTTTTTATAACTCTGTCCTTGTGGAGGAACAAGCAGAGAGCAATATCTCAGGAATAAATCCCTTGCAACAGCAATCTGCTTTTTGCCTGCAGACAAAATAATCCAAACCATGTTAATAGTTTTAATTTCCAGTGGTGCAAGAGCTGGTCCTTCTGGAAAGGTGATCTTTAAACCTGTGGTAAATTCAGATTCCTCCAGAAGAGCTCTGTGGGAGCTCCAGGTTTGTTAGTGGAGCAAAATATTGGAGCTAAGATTGTCTGGAAATACCTCATGGAAGAGTAACTGGAGTAACCAAAGCAGATTTTAAACTGGAAGAGCTGCACTGGGGTTTGGTCCTGGGCTGGTTGATGCTAAGGAAGTGCAGGAGAAGCCAAACGTTTTTGGAGGGCTGGAAGGGAATATCAGACACTGGCAGGAGATGTCGAGATAACTGCTGAAGGCAGGGATTAAGAGATCAGTGGGAGAGAGATGGAAAAAGAAATGAAGGGGGGAAAGAAAGGTTGTAATGAAACGCTGAGAGGATGTGGTGAGCCCGTGCCAGTGGGATTCATTTCAGTGCCATCAGGGATCAGTGGCTCATGGGACTGTCCCCAGCCCCTGGGGCAGGTGACAAGCTCAGGGCCAGCAAGAGGCTGCTCCAAACTGCTGGTGGAAAACACAAGTAAAATTGAAATTCATGAATGTTACGGTGGGGAGGAGGAGAGAAGAAAACGTTGGGTTTTTTCTTAATGCCAGCTGGCACCTTGTCTTTCATGGAAGAGGAGGAGGAGGAGGAGGTGAAAGAGGAGGGAGGGAGGAGGTTGATTCTCCCATGGGAGAGGAGGAGGATGGAAAGTTGCTGAGGAAACCATTGGATTTCCTGGCATGATGTGATGGGGGAATTTTACCATCTCTTGATAGCAATAAAGATGTCTTTGCACACAATTCCATCTGATCCTGGTTCAGAATAAGCCAGGGGAGCTGAGGGAGTTCTGTGCCCTCAGAAAGGGGCTGGGATAACACAAGTGTGGCCTCCAAGGTCCCTGGAGGCAAGACAAGGGGAGTGGAGCATCCCCGCTCTGCATCCGCCCCGGTGAGATGTGGCAGTGACATGGGAGGGACAACATGGGAACAACTCCCTGGAATTGTTCCCTTCTCTTGTCCTTGCCCTCCACTTCAGGAAATGCTCTCAGGATACTGAACATAAACAGCATCTCTTTTCCTAGCATTTCCCAACAATGCTTCCAATTTCTGGGAGCCTCTGCCCTTCCAGGAGCACGAGGCCCCGGAGATGCCCCCACACCTTCTGCTGGTGCCTGGCTTTGGCATTCCAGGCTCTTGGTGATCCCCTCCAGAGCATTTTGGTGGGAAAAGCCCCATTTCCCCTCCTTTCCCTGACTGGAACTCTCCCATTAATGGCCCCATTCCCGTCTCTGAGGTGTGCATCCCTCTCTGGCTCTGGGAGATCTCCATGGGGCTCTGTGGGCCACTGTGCAGTCATTGCACTGCTGCTGGGAGCACTTGGAGCCCTTCCTGTTATTTGTCTTTATTCTGGGGAATAAACGCACAGCATTTGCTGCAGATGTGTCTCTTCTACCGAAAAATTCCCCCTCAGCATCAGAAATTAGTGCAGGCACAACAGGCAAGAGGTGGAAACGCTCTGAAAATGCCACATTGGCTTTTCCCAAACAACAGTGGTGACATTTTGGATTGACACAATCCAAACCATTGCAAGATTGCTTCGGGGAGCAGAGCGAGGCATGGGGGTGCCCCTGCTCCTCAGCCTCCCAGCACTTGTTTTTCTGCATCTCCTTTGTCCAGGAGATCCCCCCCAGTTGCCAGGCTGTCTCCTCTCTGGTGTTTTATTTAGAAAATTAAGTTGCTGTACAGTGTCCAGTGATTGTATTTAACGTGCCCTTGGATAACATTTAAATGTGGAACAGCAAAGCAAGCTGGGAGGAACCTCTCACAGTGAGGCGAAAGCAAACTCATTTACAAAAGTACTTCAGCAGGAATTAAAATAAAATTTCCATTTTCCACAGTCTCATTCTGATCCTCGTTGTCATTAACTTACTCCAAACCCCACTTGGTATTTCCAACTGGAGTAAATCATTGTGTCTTCCAATTAACTTCCATCCTCCAGACAACATAATGGGACTGATTTCATTCAACTCTGTTGTTTAATAAACATCTGAACAATTCTTTATCTCTGAGCCACACAGAAATGTGCACTTCTGGTGTACTGAGCACGAGGTAATGGGCAAAGGGAAAATTACTGGAGAGAATTCATCTTGGATTTGGTTTCTCAGCTCACCCTGGGAGCGATGGGCAAGGCCAGGGAATGAGCTGCTCTCCCAGCAATATTTCCAAGGAGGAAGTATTGCACTCCTCTTCCAAACCCTGGGATTTTTGGCTGCCTGAGCAAAGGCACCACAGGGGTCAGCTGGAGGCTCAGCAGCCCAGAGGGGGCAGGGATGGAGCAGTGACTATGAAATATGATTATTTCCATCACAGAGACAAGGAAGGAGCTGGATGCTGGGACAGGGGTTGGAGATGGGCTGGAGGATTTGGTGTTCTGGGATCAGCTGTGGGCATGTGCAGAGGGCCCAGCTAAATTTAGGGAATAAGAGCCACCAAAGTGATGTGAGCTGAACAAAACTGCAGTAACAGAACTGTGCTGGTGAATTATTCAGTGTTTAAAAACGGAGAGAACGTGGCCAAAGGGGCAGAGTTCTGCTGCCAGCATCCAGCAGAGGCTGCAGCTCGGGGCAGGACAGGGACAGTGACCCCACTGAGGTTCTCACTGAAAGGGGCAGGTTTGTACAGCTGGCCCTGGTTCCAAGGTGGGCAACGCCTTGTCACAAGTGGATTATCCTGCTGCTGTCCCTGCAGAGGGCTCTGTGTGCCACAGGGACAGGGCTCAGTGCTGCTGGATGACCTGGAAAGGGAGTGTTAACATCGAGGAAAAGTCATTCTGCCTGATTTTTCCTTTTGAATACTCTCCCCAGGAAAGTTTGAGCAGATGTGTCATTAGGGTGGAGAAAGACTGCAGTGTCACTTATCCCAGAATGGTTTGGGATGGAAGGAACCTCAAAGCCCATCCAGTGCCACCCCTGCCATAGGCAGGGACACCTTCCACTGTCCCAGGCTGCTCCAAGCCCCATCCAACCTGGCCTTGGACACTTCCAGGGATCCAGGGGCAGCCACAGCTGCTCTGGGAAACGTGTTCCAAACCTGTTCTCAAACTGATGGTACTTGAGTGTGGAATTTCAGCTTCTATGGCCTTTTCCAGCGGAGCCTTTGAAATGAAATGGGCTAAATCCATTCCAATAATGAGCATCTTTGAGGAACACAATCTCCTCAGAGCATTCCTAGAGCAGGGAAATAAAAAGACTGGATTCCTTGAACTCTTTGCTAATTACTGACCTGGAGCTGGGCTGTGGTGGTGCACCCCAGCCTCTGATGGAGGGTTCTGGTTGGCATCACCCACGATCAGGAGCATCAGGCTGAGCACTGTGGAAATCCTTCTGCTCCATTTTATGCCTGACAGCAAAAATGAGCGTTTATTCCTGAAGTAAGGCACTCCAGCCCTGCCTGAGCTGAGGGAAGGCATCTGCAGAGGCCAGGCTGCAGTGGAACGCAAACGGGGCCATATTGGCAAAAATGAGGAGTTAATTTAGTGGTGAACACTCTGCTGTTTTTCCCAGATGTGTTTGCAGAGCCATTAAAAGCTGTGTTTAATCTCAGCTCCATTTGCAATCTGATGCACATTCTGCTGCTTGCACGCAGAGCAGGAGCTGCTGATGGCACTGGCTGCCTCTGCCCCTCCAGGAGAGGCTGGGTGAGGTCTCCGTGCCCAGGGCTGCTCCTCCAGGGCACTCTGGAGCCAGCCCTGACCCCGAGCCCAGGGTGAGGGCTGCTCCGTGGCCGTGTGTGCCACACTCGCACGCCAGCATTTGGGACTGAATGAAAACCTCCCTGAATTAGTAATGACGTTTTTATTTTTAAGGGACTCGAGCTCAGGCAGCATTTTAAAAAATGAATCATGATTTTTAGGTGATTTCTTTCTGCTTGGATGCTCAGAGCTGCCTCAATATTGTCTGTTAAAGCTGCTGCAACTTCTGTCTCTAATGGAGGTGCTCACGCTCACTAAACTGTTTGGCAAACACTGGCTGTCGTGTCTCATCCTCCTGATTAAATTCCATATTTGCATTTCCTTGGATATACAAAGAAAAAGCAAATCAGCAATGAACAGCGCAGTTAGAGCAGGAATCAGCAAACAGGGAGAGAGCAATAACTGCTGGTCTGGGGATGGCAACTGCAGAGCCAGCCACGCACACAGGCCCTGTGCAGCAGAGCATCCTGCATCCCACAGAGCATTCCTGCATCCCACAGAGCATCCTGCATCCCACAGAGCATTCCTAATCCCACAGAGCATCCTGCATCCCACCCAGCATCCCACAGAGCATCCTGCATCCTACACAGCATTCCTCATCCCACAGAGCATCCTGCATCCTACACAGCATTCCTCATCCCACAGAGCATCCTGCATCCTACACAGCATCCTGCATCCCACCCAGCATCCTGCATCCCACACAGCATCCTGCATCCCACACAGCATCCCGCATCCCACCCAGCATCCTGCATCCCACACAGCATCCTGCATCCCACACAGCATCCTGCATCCCACACAGCATCCTGCATTCCACACAGCATCCCGCATCCCACACAGCATCCCTCATCCCACACAGCATCCTGCATCCCACAGAGCATCCCACAGAGCATCCTGCATCCCACAGAGCATCCTGCATCCCACATAGCATCCTACATCCCACAGCGCATCCCACAGAGCATCCTGCATCCCACAGAGCATTCCTGCATCCCACACAGCATCCTGCATCCCACAGAGCATTCCTGCATCCCACACAGCATCCTGCATCCCACAGAGCATTCCTGCATCCCACACAGCATCCCAAGCCACCTGGGGATCCCAGTGCCACTTGGCTGCTGCCAGAGGAGCAGGGTGGCCCTGCCCATTCCCTGCCCATGCCCTGATGGACACAAGCTCTCCAGCTCAGCACAGCTCAAGTGGAAGGTGCTGTGTGGGGTTTCTTTTTGTCCTTTTCCTTTATTTCATCAGAAGGATGCGAGGGAAAGTTTGATATTTTAACACTTGGCCTACTATTAGCTGGGGAAATCTAGCAGCTGTACTTCATCATCTCAAAGATATGAGCAATCTCCAGCACTCTGGTATTAATGTGGGGAGATTGACTCAAAGCGTTTTGCTTCGATGGCTCTTAAGAAATTCACAGTTCATTTCCAGTCATTAAAATAATTAGTGCTGTGCTCTGCCTCCCCTAAGGCCAGCGCTGGAGGGCCAGCTGCCCTGGGTGAGCGAGGCTGGGAGCTCCCAGCACTCAGCCTGTGATGGGACCATGCTGAAGCTGCCCCAGGCCTGGGGGGACCCCGGGGAAAGCCCAGCTTAAAGCAGGACTCGGGGCTGAAATGGCTTTGAGGGGCCCTGGCCCTGCAAGGAGCAGATGAAAAACTGCCCCATTTGATTTAATGAGGCTGCTCCTGTAATAGAGAGAGTTCCATAAATAAGTGATTACAGCACTGAGCCAAAACCAATCGCTGAGGATTAGATGGGACTCGTGGGATCAGGCAGAGTCCTTGGTTTTACTGGAGGCCAGGGAAAAAAGTCTGTTCTTTGCTGGATCCCATTATGCATCACCTTCACCCCATAAAGAGGTCTTGGAAACCAGGAGTTAACCCAGGGATGCTGTTCAGGGGATGGGAGGGATGTCAGGCACAGGGAGCTCTGGAACTGCACTTCTCTTTCCATTTTGTTCCTGCAACCAGTGCTTATCTAAAAGTCTCTAATCTTTTTGGAAAAAGCAGAGATGTTTCTGCAGCTCTGGTGTTTGGTAGCAAGATCTCACAGGTATTTCTGTAAATAGGCTGGAAATGGATAGAATCTGGCTCAGGGGAATTGCTGAGGGCAAGCAAAGATTTCTCTGCACTGGCAGTTTGGGGAGGTGAGGTTTGTAGGGGTGGAGGGCTGGACATTTTGGGATGGGTAGGAATGGGATATTAGAGCCGGATCAGTGGAACCACAGTGCAAAGGGGCTTCAGGAGCATCCATGGGGGCTGGAAAACTCAGCTGTTTGTTTGGAACTCAAACCAAACGTGAATCAAAGTGAAAACCTCTCTGTTTTCTCCTGACAATGCAGGATCTGAGGGCTCAGGATCTAGATAGGACAAGGGGAATGGCTTTAATCTAAAGAGGATAGATTTCCATTGGACATATGGAGGAAATCCTTCCCTGGGAGGGAGGGGAGGCCCTGGCACAGGGTGCCCAGAGAAGCTGTGGCTGCCCTTGGATCCCTGGCAGTGCCCAAAGGAAGCCTGGATGGGGCTTGGAGCAGCCTGGGACAGTGAAGGTGTCCCTGCCATGGCAGGGGTGGAAGTAGAGGATCCACTCAGAGGGATTGAGGAATTCAGGTGTTTGGGGGAGTTTCCATTCACTATTCCCATATTTAACTTGGATAAGCATCACCCATTGGAGTTTTAGGATGCCAGGCCGTGAGTGTGCTAAGAAAATAGGAAGCAATAAAAAAGGCTGTTGAGACACTTACCCAACGCTGAGGGGATTTTCAGAACAGCTGTAGCCAAGTAATTATGAGCAGAACCCTTGTTTCCACTGAATAAATGTATATTAGATTATTCCCTAATGATAAAGATTATTTAAAAGACAAAAGCTATAGAATAATAGACATTAGCAGATATATCTATTTCCAAAATCCCTGAAACCAGACTTAAATCTTGGGAGTTATTTCTCACCTTTAGCAGAGCTCTCATCAGCTGCAGTGTAAGCCCCAGAGCTGACACTCCAGATAAGTACATGATATAGTTCAGCCCTAAAACTCTTAACAGAAAATACATCAGGACTTACTGTAAAATTTCATGGAGGATTAGAGAAAATATTAAGTCAATAGTTCTTTAGTTATTAGGGGCTTTTAAGGTAATCAATACTTTCCAGCCATGACAGTGCCTACCATGATAAAAGATGACATTAATATCCAACTCTCTTTTTTTTGGGTATATTTATGTATATCCTTCCTTTAGTGACTCCTGCTAGAATCAATAGCTATACATAGTATATGGTTATTTTTAAATGGCATCAATATTGATTTACCTGTAACTGCCAGTTTGAAGTGGAACTTGATTTCAGGAAAAAAAACCCTTACTTTTTCACACAAAGGGATTACCAACCACCCTAAATCTTTGGAGTACCCCTGCCTTTGCTTCCAGTGATTTTCACATTTAGCAGTGTGCTAATGCAGCAGAAACTATTTTAGAATTAATAAATCCTAAAAATAGGATTAATAGGATTAATTCTAAAATTTCTTTGGAGTTACATGACATTTTATGTCCTCAAAGCATTGTGCAGATGTTAATTGAATTTAATTGATATCATTCAGTCCCCAAAGTTATATGCATGCAGTTATTAATGGTTTAATTATTTTGTCAATGGAATAGATTCTTTGCCTTTGATTCTTCTCCAGGAGATCCGGACAGTCCTCGGGCTGAATCTTTTTTATGCAGGTGACTCAGGAATACAGTTGGTCCAATGATTAGATTTTGCCCAGGGCATCCTCAGCAGGGATTTTCCCCCTGGTCAGCCCCAGCCTGAGCTCTGAAAGGCATTATTCCTTCCCAAGCACCAGGCTCTGCACGTGGAATGTTTGGTAAATCCATGGTCAGGCTGCTCCTCCAGCCTGGGCAGGGATCTCATGGAACCATGGAATGGTTTGGGTTGGAAGGGAGCTTAGAGATCATCTCATTCCAACTCCCTGCGACTGGTGATGCCTTAGGTTTTAGCTTTTATATGTTTCAAATCCTGCATTCCCAGTGTGTAACTCTGCAGTGTCCTGCAGCCTGTGAGCTGCTGCTCTCTCATGCTGAGACAGACAGAACAAAGCCTCTCCAGGCTGCTCTCCAAGGACACCCAGCCCGGCCTAGGCCCAAAATGTGTAACCCGGCATCTTGAGAAGGGGGGCAAGCTGAGGGGAAATTCCATCATTAGCTAAAGTTTAATTGGTGAAATTGGGTTGGGATGCAAATGGCCCAAAGCTATAAAAGTGTGAAGAACTCGTGACTCGGGGTCCATCTTGGGTGCAGCCTTTGGCCTGCCCAGGGTGTGCCTCTGAAGGCCTTTCCAATAAATATCACCTTTATTCCCTTCCTCCTGTCCAGTCTCTGTTTCTAGGTTGGCCTCTTTAGGCATCAAGGGGACACAAGGCTCCTTCTCTCAACTCAGCCTTCTTCAGCTCCCCATCAATGGGCATAAAAAGGGAATTACTGAGTTTTGCAGCTGATAAAATGGCTGGTCTCCTTCCAGCAGAGTGTCAGGCCCTAACGATGGAGGCAGTGAGAACACGTCTGCTCAGGCCTCTTTTCATTCCAATCCCAGTTTATCTGGGGGAAGAACAAACCATAAAGAAACCACAGAAAACACTGAGCTGCCCTCCCACAATCCATCATTTGTAAAGCTTTCACTCCAGCTTTCCAAAAGGCCATTTAGCTTAATAGTCTGTCCCATTTTTCATTTCCTTACGCTACAGGTGCCGGGGGGATGATTTACAAAAGAACAATGGAATGACATTTTACCTGACTTTGGAAATTAATTCCCAGCAGTCTCACGCCTTTTGTGCCTCGGAGTTGCCTTCCATAACATGGAATGGGTGGTGAGATTCTGTACCACAACAATAGGAAATTCAAAATGAGAGAATACATCCAATTTTCCATCCAGCCACGATCTTCAAGAACCATTAGTAAATTGTTTGTATGTCCACATTAGTAATAAAAGATTAATCGACTGATTGAATTTTCAGAAATTTAGGCAAAGGCAAAATGAATTGGCCTCCATTCTAGTGTGACTAAATGCCAAGAAAATTCCATGTACAAAATGTATTATTTGAGAAACACTCAGAAGAAAACATTCCTAGCTACACAATACATATATTTAAACCCTGCAAGAACTTACAATATTTAAATTATATGAAATAGAATGAATGAAAAAGGGGGAAAACCAGATGAATCTGTATCTCAGTTTGGTTGTTACTGTTCTTATTTCCACTGATCATGACAGGTCATTAAATGAAGGTCAGTTCCTTGTGGAAGAGCTTGTTGGCTTCTTCAGGATCTTAAAACTTGTGAGGTGTGAAATCAATGACAAATTTTAGGGCAGTATTAGTGTTGTAAAATGGAGAGCTCCCAGCGATTCAGAGCATTGTAGGAAATTCATTCACCTGTTGGGTGAATGGCCCACAAAATATGATCTATTGCTGAAAATCTCCTTAAACACTCAGCCATTGGAGGAAATGAACTTTAAGTGGGACTTCTGTGGTAGAACTTCTACTTTGATGAATTTGTGATGCTTGGTAGGTAGTGATATTCAACTAATAGCTTTAATAACCTCACTATTTACAGGCAATTACCCCTGTGAAGGAGCTGGGATGGGATGAAAACATCTGTTTCCTTCTGGAATCCGCGTACATCTGCCCTGAAACGAGGTGAAAATTCGGTGTGAGAACTCTTAAGGACTGAATTGCTGGGGTTTTTTCTGCAGTGCTGCCTTCTCTGCAATTAGATAACAGCTTAAAATCTGATTTCTGAGTTATTTTTTACCTCTCAGAATGCACAGGCACAAGCAAACTCTCCGTTGAGAGCTGATTTGATGCCAGTTAAATATTCAGGTAGTCCTCTGAAGGCACTGGAAATCAAATACCCGGAACATCTTGTGCAGAGTGAGAATTTCCATGTTTCTGAAGGTGTATTTCCCTGCCATTCCCAGCGGAGCTTCTCACTGTTGCTTCATCCAAAGTCCTTTAAAGCTGTTAGCGAGTTCAGTGTTTCACTGGGACGTTCTCTCAGGTAGGGGAATCCTCTTGATGTGCTGCTTGTGCTGGTAAAGAGAAAATGCAACTCTGGGAGCAGTTTTGTACGTGAGAGAGGTGATCTGACACAGGCTCCCTCACAGCAAGATCCTTTTTTCCTTCCAGCAGAGACAAAACTGGCAGCTGGGAGGATTTGAAACGTGGGGGAGCTGAGGAATCTGAACACCTCCAAGGCTTTACTGAGCTCCCGATGGGCCTGGGCTGTTCCAAGGGGATGGAGGCTCAGAAAGGGGATTTCCTGCTGGGAATGGCCACAGAGGGGACTGGGAATGTTATGGATCTGCAAGGATGGAATGGGTGGGACATCGAGGACAGGATGGACAGGGCTTGGAGAAACCTGGGTGGTGGGAGGTGTCCCTTGGAGAAACCTGGGTGGTGGAAGGTGTCCCTGCCATGGCAGGGGTGGAATGAGAGGGTTTTAAAGGTTCCTTTGATGCCTAAAGAGGCCAACCTAGAAACAGAGACTGGACAGGAGGAAGGGAGTAAAGGTGGATATTTATTTGAGAGGCCTTCAGAGGCACACCCTGGGCAGGCCAAAGGCTGCACCCAAGATGGACCCCGAGTCACGAGTTCTTCACACTTTTATAGCTTTGCTCCATTTGCATCTCAACCCAATTTCACCAATTAAACTTTAGCTAATGATGGAATTTCCCCTCAGCTTGCCCCCCTTTCAAGATGCTGGGTTACACATTTTGGGCCTAGGCCGGGCTGGGTGTCCTTGGAGAGCAGCCTGGAGAGGCTTTGTTCTGTCTGTCTCAGCATGAGAGAGCAGCAGCTCCCAGGCTGCAGGACACTGCAGAGTTACACACTGGGAATGCAGGATTTGGAAAATATAAAAGCTAAAACGTAAGGCATCACCTTCCAACCAAACCATTTTATGCTTCTATGGAAATGAGAACTGCAAAAGCATGAGAGCACATCCAGAGAGTGCATTCCTCTGCTCCCCCAGGCAGAAGCCCAGCGGATTTTGGCATTTATGTCCATTACATGCAGTTTATGTCCATCACATTTTAGCATCTATTTTTTTTCCCCATCTTTGCAGTGCACCCACCTTTGGATCAGAGTGATGCAATGCTCAGTGCCACTACTAAAAAGAGTTAGGAAATGATGTTAACAAGATCTTTCAGTCCAAGAAATGGAGAAACCCTAACTAAGCAGACTGCAGACAGTGTGCTCAGTCTCTACCACATTTTAGTAAGTTATGATGTGAAAAAACCCCAAAAGGTCTTGATTTCCAAGCCTTTGCTGTGTTCTTTCCCTCCCTGACTCAGTGATGGGTTTTCACTGCCATCATCTGTGGAGGTTACTGGACCTCCTCCCCAAGACAAACTGCAGGCAAACTTCCAGGATAAATTCCCAAGATTAAGGACAATATTGTTGTAAATGTCGCTGTATGAACATCTCTCAAGCTCCCTGAATTCCAAGTGATTTCCCTGCATGGATAGTGGCAGGAGCCTGCTCTAAATCCACAGTGAAAGAAAAACTGTACTTTTAACTCATGCTCAGTGCTCTGTATGTTAAACTGAAGTGAGATTTATGAACAAGCTCCCTCCATCTCAGTGTATATACACCCATTTACATTATTTTACATAATATATGGGAACAGTTTGTCTCTGTTGGGTAATAAATACATGGATAAAACCAACACTGTGAGTAGGGATCACTGCAGTGAGCTCTGCATAAACTCCTGTTCAGACAGGGCTACTTGGATCTTCTTGGGAAATCATGTCCACAACTATATATACATTGAATTAGATATACACTGAACTTGCTGACAGATCCAGCAGGAGCAATGGAGAAGGAAAAAGTGATGTTAGAGTTTGTAAGACTCAGCAGAATCACTCTTGTTTATGCCGTTTAAAATTTTGGGACCTCATTAACACAAAAACGACCAAAAATTTTGTGATAGAAAAAAATCAAAGGAAATATCAAACCCTTATCTCTGATAAATGCCCTTTGCAATGGATACATGAGGTCTGTGCTAACCTGCACCTCAAAGCTACGGACACATCTCAGGTGCTCTGGGAGCAGCTCTGGATTTACAGCAACATTCCTCAAGGCCACAAAGGACCTGGGGTCCCTTTGCCTTGGTGTCCCCTTCCAGAGAGTGTTACAGAGTTTTTCCCTCACTTTTCATTCCCTTTATTGAACCAAATGTGTGTTTATAGCCCCATTTGCTTTCCCTGCCATGCTGTCTGTCACTTGTGTGGAATATGGGTTTTGCACACTTGCCAAATAGTTCTGTCGCTTGGCGAGGCTTCAGCGGCAGGAGAATTTTCTTTTCCGCATAGTAATGGGCATGTTCGGCTAATGGGCCCTTTGTCTGGGGCCTCCTGCATATTCAGAGCTGCTCCTTTGTCACCAGCCTGACCCAGGCAGCAAATATGAAAAGGAATTGTAAATATGCCCTGTTCTCCCCGGGATGCCAGCTGAAGCAAGGATCAGCTCCCTGGGATAAACGGGTCCTCTGCTGCTCTTTAGCTTCCCAGCAGTTGTCCAGCCACTCTCACTCCAGAGCACTTCTGCCCATCACTGATTTTCGTGCTTTTGGAGTCACCTTGCTCCGTGGTTTGTGTCCTCTTGGAGTACATTTAATATTGACATGGAGAATGCAGCTGATGCGGTGGTTTTGGGAGGGCACAGCTGATAACGGGGTGTGTGCTGACAGCTCAGCAGCTGGGCTGCTTTTACACCTAGAGAAGGAATGTTTCCCTGTTTGCTGGGCACTGGCAGGTAACACATCTCCCGAATTTGTACAGCAAAGTGGTGACAAAGGGAATAGCAAGTCCAACCGGTCACTTGAAAAGCCAGGAATTTCCATGGCCATGTGGACACAATGAGTGTCTTCAGTGTTGGGGCTGTTGGAAAGAAAGTGGCTTCATGTACTTTTTGTAATTGGCTTTTTCATGTCTGAAGTATAGATTTTTCTTTTTGCCGTGTAGTTGCTTTCTTACTGTCAGCGTTAATAAATTGTCGAAAGGTGGGGAGTCACTTTTTATTTTGGAATACTTGGACAGATTGCTGGGTTCTGCCTGGAGCAGCAGGTTCGGGTGGATAACGAGCCGAGGTATTGGCAGGGCAGAAATCGATGGCACACGGACACAGGGCTTTTACCAGTTTAATTACACTACCCGGACTCCTTTTTAAACAGCCCGGTCAAACCAGCACGCTGCAGAGACACACAAAGCCTCATTTAAAAGAGCAAGGTCGTAGATCGAACTTTTCCATTGTTTGCAGAGAATCTCCTAAAAACAGAAGCCCCAAAGCTCGCGGAGCAGCCCAGCGGAATAATTCTGCCGGAGAAAACCTGCGAAAGGGGATGCTACAGCACCATCTAGTGCCTCTTCTCCCAGCAGTATCGGGAATATTTGAATTTTCCACTCGATTCAAGGATGTAGGTGAGGACGAGGGAGTGCATTGGCTGCTTAGACATTGACAACTTCTTTTCTCAACCAGTGTGGAGAGAGAAGGGAGCTGAGGGATGGAAAGGAGCTCTGGAATTTCACACAGGGAAGGTTTTGTCAGCAGAGCTGCTCCCAGTTCCTCTTATTTCATCTTCTTACCAGTCACACAGTTTTCCTCCTGAGGATTGTCAGGAAGTGGGTGAGGAGAGGGAAAATGGGAGGAAAAGCATTGTGTTAAATAGCAAACTGACCAAATGGCCCATTTTGGGGAGGTACAGTTGTATTTTTGGCAGAGCAATGATCTGTTTAGTGAATGAGTGGCAAGGGGCAGGCTGGTGTTTGTTTGCAAACTCTTTGTGTTGAGAACCGAATGAGCACTCAGTCCTTTGCTTTCCCCATCCCGAGTATGACCCAGGATAAAGCCTAAATCAACTCTAAATTAACATTAAATTACATTCTAAATAGTGCTACATTTTAATATCCTTTACATTCCTGTCCCTTTGTTTCTTTTTCTTTTGGAAAGGTGATCAATGTCCTCTGGCTCCAAACTACTCCGTGGTTAACCAAGAGCAACTTTGCAATTAGCCACTATTCCCAACCAGCCCCTGGAGATGAATTTGGGGATGAAATCCCTCAGGGCTGGTGGCATGAACTTTAAACTTTGTTTCTAAATCAGCCCTCTTACAAATAACCCTCCTAAATAAAATTAAAGTTCATCCCAGCTGTCTGTGTGTATGCTTGGTAAGCAGCTGCTCAAAAGCAAAAAGCCCTTCACCATCCTGGAGTGCTGTGACTTCACAGAATGACAGAAATTTGGGTGATTCTCAGACCAAATTAACTGCTGGCCTCTGGGATATTACAAATACTTGCCCTCATCAAATTTACTGAAATTATTTGGGATTGACACATTGCTTTTCAGCCTGAACCTATTTGTAACTGGGGTTAATCCTGCTGGAGGAATAGAAAACAACTTCCAGTGCTCCCAGCCTGAGTTTGGGAACAAACCTCGCGCTGGGAGGGATTCAAGTGTGAGATTAATGACTCTTCAAACTAATGACAACTTTTTGTGATAATAAGTATCAATATTTATATGTTAAATTTGTTTTCTACCAGGTTTAATTTACAACCCTCATATTAATTATACCTTAGTGCATTCAGTAAATGTCCTGATGATGTGGAACTTAACAAAAGTCACTTATGTCAAAAAAAATCTTCACCCAAAATCATCACTACGGCCCTGTAGGAAAAGCTGGTGAATAGTGGTGTCTGTAAATTATAGTCAGAGTCTGAATTAGAGTTACTGCCCCATTTGGGGGTTAAATTTATATTTAAGGCACTTGCTGTAGTTACAGTCAGTGCTTACAGACAGAGCTGTAAGCAGGGTTAGGATGATAAAGAGGTGCAACAGCATCTAAAATACTCCCAGAGTCCCCATTACTTAACATTTTATTATGATTATTATTGAATTTAGGGTTTCCTAAAAGAAACCCCAGCTCCTTGGGTCATGTGAATTTTTGGAGATTCCCAGGAGCCACTAAAAAATAAGATCTATTCCTGAAGAGTGCAGAAACAAGCTTAAAAGTGTGACTCAAATATACCCCCAGCAATTTAGTAAAAATCCATCAGAAATCAAAGTATTTTGGCATATCAAAAGAATTAAAAAATATTTAGCATAATATTTCTTAATAAAATCCCAGGGTTTGGAGAAGGGGCTCATAACTTTTTAATTCTTCAGTTGGCCAGCCTGACAACAAAAACATTAAATTTCTTTTTATTATGGTAACTTATCAAATAAAATACCCTGCAATTATGTGTATTACACTGAGACAACGCAGAAAAAGTTACGGAATCATAACTTAATCATTTAAGTGATTATTGTATTTCATAAATGCTTAATGTATCATCATGGGCATGTTTGTGCTTGTTTGGCAAATGTGATATTGATTGTTGCTCTAAAGGCACGCTCAGGTCAGTGGAGATAATGATTATTTGGGAATTTTCCACCCATGATGGTATGGAAATTAGAGTGCTATTTGTCTTTTAAATGTGGTTCTCTAAACCACTTTAATTCTGATTTAAAAAAAATATAAAAATTAGTGTTTTGCTTGCTGGCTGATCATTGGTTTTCTCTGTCACTGGTGCAAGGAGAATGTTATTGCTGAACTGAAACGGGAGATACTGAAGAGAAAAGCAGAAAGTGCAGAATTTTTCCCTGAAAAAAAACCTTTTTAGGGAAAAAACAACAAACAGGACTGAGATAGAAGAATTTGAAATGCTCAGGAGCACTGTATGTGATGTAGTGATTTTTAACAAAGAACGCAATAAAGATTTCAGCAATAAAAATTAAACATTTTAATAGAGAAAAATTCCAGGGTCACAATAGGGCTTTTTTGAGGGTCTTTAAAGGGGAAGGTAACGATAATAAATGATGAGACGGAGCATTTGGGTGAGAGCTGGGCAGTGCAGGGACAGCTGCAGCGAACTTTTTGGGGTTTATCAGCTGGGTTTGCACCGAACTTTTTGGGGTTTATCAGCCGGGTTTGCATCCCCTGGACCGTTCCTGGTGATGACACCAACCTCACACCAGGAAAGGGCTCTGCTGACAGGCTTCAAGAGCACAGGATTGTGTTCAGATAGCTCTGGGATATCCCCAGCGAGGAGACTCCACATCCTCTCTGGGCACCTGTTCCAGTGCTCAGCCACCGCACAGTAAAGAAGTTTTTCCTCATGTCCAGGTGGCATAATTTTCTGCCCATTCCTCCTGTGCCATTGCTGGGCACCAAGAGGAGCCTGGCTCCGTCCTCCTCGCACCGTAATTAATAAATGTAGCAATTCAATTACTAAAGTTTGTGTGCACGGATAAAATCCCCTTCCAGCCTCTCTTCTCGGGGTCCAAGAACCCCGACTCAGCCTTCCCGCAGAGCAGAGATGCTCCAGCGCCCTCAGCAGCTCCCTGGCTTTTCGCTGCACCCTCTCCAGGTCTCTTTGTGCTGAAAGATTTTTATCTAATATTGTATTTACAGTTTATTTTCAAGCCATTTACCCACGAGGTTTAGCCCAGCGCGGCTTTTATTCCCACCCAGCCCCTCTCCCACGCTCACAGCCGGGCACGAAGCGCTCTGGGGCCCCCGGAGCCGCCCTACCCGGGTCACCCATGGCCGTGCCCTGTGAGCGGGGCAGGAACCGCTGTCCCCGCCACCCCGAGCTCTCCAGGGGGACAGGGCTGTCCCTGCCCGGGCACACGGAGCCACTGCCCCACGGTGGGTGCGAGCCCCGGGGTGAGCACAGAGCCCGCTGCCCGCGGCTCCCGACCCCGCTTCGATCCCGGCTCCAGCGGCTCCGGCTCCTCCTCCGCCCGCCTCCTGCCCCCGCCCCCCCGCCTTCCCCGGCCGC